>SWDT01000756.1:0-57725 GCA_009193035.1 Halicephalobus mephisto | reverse complement strand
GTCTTTCTACTTTGACCAGATCTAGGTCCTTCCACCTTGATTAAATTTAGGTCCTTCTATCTCAACCAAATATAGGTCCTCGCACCTATGTAGACAAATAATTTTTACCAAATAAGGCCTTCTACTTTGATTAGACCTAGATGAGTTTCAGTAGATAGGTCCTACTTCATCGTTCAGACCTGGAGGACGTCTTGTCAAGTAGGTCCTATATCCCTGCTCAGACCTAGGTAATTTCTTGTCAAGTAGGTCCTATCTCATCATTCAGATCTGGATGACGTCTCGTCAAGTAGGTCCTATATCCTTGTTAGATTAGGTAATTTTTTATCAAGTAGGTTTTTCATTTTGACTAATTCTAGGCTGTTATTTACAAACTAGGTCCTATTTCATCGTTCAGACCTGGAGGACTTGTATCAAAAGACCCTCGACTAGACCTGGGTTGTTTTTGTAAATTGATCTTAATCCGACCAGATCTCCCAATTTGTGACCAAATCCGCCGCCTAATATCCGGACATAACTGTTCATTTTTAAATCCCCGTTCTGTTCCTTCAAAAAAAAAAAATTAAAAAAGTTCCGTTTTTTAATTTTCCATTTTTCACCTTTGTCAAAAAAATTTTTTTCTTTAATCACAAAAACCAATTTTCCAACTACTTCCAATTTAAAAGTTTATTTTTCCCATTTTTTCGTTTTTGTTAAAATGGTTCTTTTTTATTTCAATACAAAACACCAATTTTCTGTCTACTTTCTTTTGAAAAGTTTATTTTTTATTTTTTTTAAAATTATTTTTACTTCCAATCAGAAAACATCGAATTTTGAAATATTTTTATTCAAATTTTTTATTTTTTTTAAATTTAAAAAATTTTGAAATATTTTTATTCAAATTTTTATTTTTTTTAAATTTAAAAAATTTAAATATTTTAATTTTAATTTTATTGTTTAATTTAAAAAAATTGAAATATTTTTATTCAAATTTTAATTTTTTTTTAATTTAAAAAATTGAAATATTTTTATTCAATTTTTTATTTTTTTTAAATTTAAAAAATTTTAATATTTTTTATTTTAATTTTATTGTTTATTTAAAAAATTGAACGAAATTTTTTTTATTTTTTACTTTTTAAATTTAAAAAATTGAAATATTTTTATTCAAATTTTTTATTTTTTTTTTTAATTTAAAAAATTTGAATAATTTTTTATTTTTTTTAAATTTAAAAAATTTGAATAATTTTTTATTTTTTTTAAATTTAAAAAATTTGAATAATTTTTTATTTTTTAAATTTAAAAAATTTTAAATATTTTTATTTTTTTATTTTGAATTTTTTATTTTCAAACTTTTTCAATTTTTTTAACATACAGTATCCCAAGTTGATTTTTTTATTTTCAATTTTTTTGAATATGATGTTTCTTTATTTATTAATAGAACGTCAATTTACGAACCATTTCAAAGTTGTTCTTTTTAATTTTTTTTTCGCAAAACAATTTTCTTCCTTCTTCAACATTCATTCAATTTATTAATTTTTTCAATTTAAAAATTAATTTTTTAAAAAATTTCTTAATTTAAAATTTCTTTAATTTTGAAGGTTTTTAAAATTAAAAAAATTTAATTTTTAATTTTGAAAATTTAGATTTTTTTTATTTTAAGAATTTAATTTTTTTAGAATTTTTTATTTTTAAATTTAATTTTTTTTATTTTTTAAATTTTTAAATTTTGTTTTTTTAGAATTTTTTATTTTTAAATTTAATTTTTTTTATTTAAAAATTTAATTTTTTTTATTTTTAAATTTTAAAAATTTAATTTTTTTTATTTTTAAATTTTAAAAATTTAATTTTTTTTATTTTTTAAATTTTGTTTTTTTAGAATTTTTTATTTTTAAATTTAATTTTTTTTTATTTAAAAATTTAATTTTTTTTATTTTTTAAATTTTGTTTTTTTTTATTTTTTAAATTTTATTTTGTTTTTTTTATTTCAGTTAAAATCCCCAATTTATGGATCATTAAAGTTTGAAAATTAACGTTTTTTAAATTTTTTATCTTCAGTCACAAAATGCCAATTTGCTTAATATATCAATTTAAAGATTAATCCTCTCATTTTTTTAATTTTTTTAAAATAATTTTTCTTTAATCATAAAAATTTATTTTTGGAATTTTCCTGATTTAAAAATTTATTTTTTAACTTTTTAGTCACAAAACGTCAAATGACGAAATATTCAAATTTTTTTATTTTTTTTATTTTTAATCAAAAAATTTCGAATTTTTTAATTTTTTAATAAAAAAAAAATTAAATTTCAAAATATATAAATCTTTATTTTTTTTAATTTTTTAAATAAAAAAATTTTTTTAAATTTTTAAAACTTTTTTGATTTTTTAAAAATTTTTCTAATTTTTGATTTTTCTGATTTTTTAAAAATTTTTTTAAATTTTTTAATTTTTTTAACTTTTTTAATTTTTTTAAATTTCTTTTTATTTTTAAAAATTTTTCTTTTTTTTATTTCTTAATTTTTAAAAAATTTTTTTTATTTTAGAAAAATTTTTTTTTTATTTTTTTTTTGATTTTTTTGATAAATGACGATATATTTTAATTTAGAAGTTAATTTTGTTACATGTTCTTAAACGATTTTTCTAGTCACAAAACGCCAATTTGCGGACCACTCCCAATTTACAAGTTTGTTTTCTTTCGTCTTTGTCAAATCGAATTTCCTGTTTCTTCTGAGTCTGGAATTTTCCAAGTTTCAAAATTGATAATTTACTCATTCAATCCCAAAACATTTGACACTTGGATAAGTTGAAAAAAGAGGAAGTTGTTCTTCGTCCGGCCCTGCGTGAAACGACTTTTCTGGCTTTGTCCCTCGAGACCTCCGGACTTACGTGTTTTTTCATAATCCAAATTTAATAACGATAAGAATATTTACTTTTTTGTTCCGTAAAATATATCTCAATTAATTTGGAAGTTTTATTCGAGTGAAATTTCCGCGAAGAATTCTGAATCCGAAAAAGGATTCTGAAAGTTTAAAAATTTTACAGTAACCTTCTGGAGGATTCTGGAGTTTTAAAACTTTATAAAAATCTTCTAGAATCTCTTGAGAACTTTTTTGAAGTTTTAAAATTGTTTTATAAATTTTGAAAACTTTAAAAATTTTACAGTAGCCTTCTGGAGGATTCTGGAACCTTCTAGAATCTTTCGGAACATTCATGGAGGATTCTAGAACCTCTGAAAGACTCTTCTGAGAATTTAATGAAACTTCTAGAATCTTTCAAAATTAATGAAATTGTTCTGAAATTTTCTGATTTTCAGAATCCAGAATTTTAAAATTTCTAAAATCCTCAAAAACTCAATATTTCTAATTTTCTAAAATCTTCAAAAATTAAAAATTTAAAATTTCTAAAATCTTCAAAAATTCAAAATTTTAAAATTTCTAAAATCCTCAAAAATCCATGTTGAAATAATTTCATAATTATGCCAGTTTTTAATTTTTTATATTAATGTAATTTTCAAATCGACATCTGAAACTGAAAATTCTGAGAATTTTAAAAACGGTCTGAAAATTCCTGTTGAGACAGTTTCGTAGCAACGGTGATTATGAGTTTTATGATAATGTGATTTTAGAACCACTATCTGAAACAAAATTTTTTTTAATTTTTAGAACTTTCTAGAATTTTTTAAATATTTAAAATAATTTAGAATTTGAAGATTTTTTAAATTATTTAAAATTTAAAAATTTTCCAAAAAAACATTTTTAAAAATAAATTCATTCTAAAAAATTCTGAAAATTTTTTTTAAGACCATTTTTAAAAATTTTTACATAAATTTCAAAAATTTGTGTTAAACTAATTTTTTATTTTTATTTTTTTATATAAACTTTTAAAATACATGTTAAAATTATTTTTTATTTATTTTATATAAATTTCAAAAATCCGTGTTAAAATTGTTTTTATTTATTTTTATAATTTTTTATATAAATTTCTAACATACGTGTTGAATTTTTTTATTTTTATTTATTTTATATAAACTTTTAAGATTTGTGTTAAAATTATTTTTATTTTTTAAATATAAACTTTTAAGATTTGTGTTAAAATTATTTTTATTTTTTATATATAAATTTCAAAAATCCGTGTTAAAATTATTTTTTAATTTTATATGTAAATTTCAAAAATCCGTGTTAAAATTATTTTTATTTATTTTAATGTTATTATTTCTAGGATGATATAAGAGAAAACGGAGCCGTTGAAGATGTTCAACGAGACGATTAGTGTTGCTTCGGCAATTTTCCCAGAAGAAGAATTCGAAGAAGACTGTATTCATCTCACAGAAGCCATAAAAGCCCAAGGAATCGACGATTGGACCAGGTTTGGTTTTTATAAATCCCATTTTCACACTTATTCAAAGAGCCATTGTTAATCCGAATGAGAGCTTTTTTGATTATTCGAATTTTATCCACTTTAAATAAACAAAAATTGCAAACTTTCATAATCAATTATTTTTGCAAAAGAGATTTTTTCGATTAAATTCCCGGGGAAGATTTCATAAAACTTGGCAGGAAATATTTCGAGTTTTCTAAGATCTTATATGATTTTTGGAAGATTCTAGAATCTCTGAAAATACTTTTAGAAGCTTCTAGAATCTTGTATATAACTTTTAGGAGATTCTAGAATCTTGTATATAACTTTTAGAAGGTTCTAGAATCTTATGTATGACTTTTAGAACATTCTAGGATCTTGTATATGATTTTTGGAAGATTCTAGAATCTCTGAAAATATTTTTAAAAGCTTCTAGAAAACTTCAGAATCTCATAGAAAATTTTTAAAAGCTTCTGGAATCTCAGGAAACGTTTGTGGGAGGTTCTAAAATTTTGTATATGATTTTTAGAAGATTCAAAAATCTCATATATGATTTTCGAAATTTTCCAGAATTTCATATATGATTTTTAGAAGTTTCTAGAATTTTATAGAAAATTTTCAGAAGACTCCAGAATCTCATAAAATATTTTTGAAACTTTATATATGATTTTTAGAAGTTTTTGAAATTTTATAAAAAATTTTTGAAAATTTCAGAATTTCGAAAATTGCAAAAAATCTTTTTCGAAATTATTTTTTAAAAATATTTATTTTTATTTTTTTCTAAAAATTTTTAAAATTCGTTTCAGGACCATTTTTTAATTTTCAAAGTACTTAAATTTCGAAATCAATATATAAAATTAAAAAATTTTAATTTTCTAAAAAGTTGCTGTCAAGACAATTTTCGAAAACCGTTTTTTTTATTTTTAAAATAATATTAGTTTTTTTCGATGAAAAATGAAAAATTGGTTCTGAAGGGGATCCATAAAACAAAAATGATTGAAATTTTTTTTTAAATTTAAAAATTTTTTATAATTTTTTGTTTTTTTAAAATTTTTGTTTTTTAAAAATTTTTTATAATTTTTTGTTTTTTTTTTAATTTTAAAAATTATTTTTGTTTAAATTTAAAAAATTTTTTTATAATTTTTTGTTTTTTTTAAACTTAAAAATTATTTTAAATTTTTGTTTTTTTTAAAATTATTTTAAATTTTTTTGTTTTTTTTTAAATTTTTTTGTTTTTTTTCTTAATTTTTAAATTGTTTTGGATTCTATTTCATGAGATTCAGGGATTTTGTTCAAAAAAGTCCTTTCGACAAAATTGGTCTGAAAAATTTTCGATTTTGCCTCAGGCTCATCTGGCAAGCAATTTTCGAATTGGTCACAGGGGAACAGACTTTAGCTTTACACAAAACTGACAATAAAGCCTCCGGTGAACTGAGGGACGGGCATTTTTCGGATTCTGGATTTGATGGACTAAGTACTTTGTCTTCAATCTTTTCCGGCATTTTTAAACCATTTTTATTTTTTGTAAAATAAAAAAGTAATTTCCATTCGGGGAACTTCTGAGATTACGGTACTCGGATGAGATTACAAAGATCCGAAAATCCTCCAGGATGTGCTATGATCCATTAGACATCATTGAAAATTAAAAAACAAAAAATTTTGAACTTTTTGGTCTCGACTGGAAAACTCTGGAAATCCGTGTCAGGACCTTTTTTGAAGAATTTTATGATAAATATATTTATTTTCATAAAAATATGACTTTAAGACCTCAAAAAACTACAAAAACAAAAAATTTTGGACTTTTTGGTCTCGACTGGAAAACTCTGGAAATTCGTGTCAGGACCTTTTTTGAAGAATTTTATGGTAAATATATTTATTTTTATAAAAATATGACTTTAACCCCACAAAAAACTACAAAAATATAGAATTTTGAACTTTTTGGTCTCGACTGGAAAATTCTGGAAATTCTTGTCAGGACCTTTTTTGGAGAATTTTGTCATAAATATATTTATTTTTATAAAGTGGCTTTAAGACCTTTAGAATTTCATAAATGATCAATTTTGAAGTTGTTGGTCTTGACTAAAAAGTTTTGTAGTAAACATTTTTCCTTAATAGTATAATTGGAACCTTTCAAAGTCACATGAACTTAAAATTTTTGATTTTTGGTCCCAAGTAGAAAATTTCAAAATCCATGTCGAGACCAATTTGAAAAGATTTTAGACATTTTTAAATAAATAGAAATTTTTCTAAACAACATAAAATTTTGTACTTTTTGGTCCCAAGTAGAAAATTTCAACATTCGTGCTGGGACCAATATTGAGGGGTTTTACAGTAGATATACTTATTTCTATGACAACATGACATTGAAACTTAAAAAATCACAAAAAATATATAATTTTGTACTTTTTGGTCCCGAGTGGAAAATTTCAAAATTCGTGCTGGGACCAATATTGAGGGGTTTTACAGTAGATATACTTATTTCTATGATAATATAGCTCGTTTGCTTTAAAAAATTACAAAAAATATAGAATTTTGTACTTTTTAGTCCCGAGTGGAAAATTTCAAAATTCGTGCTAGGACCAATTTCGAGGAATTTTAAATATTTTTTTAATAACTTAATTGAAATATTTGAAAATCAGATTAAAGATTTTTGATTTTTGGTCTCGATTGGAAAATTTCCGTTAAAAAATTTTGTTTTTTTCGAATATGATGATTTTGGAGTAGTTCAAACAACGTAAACACAAAGTTTCAATTTTCAACTTCGACCAGGAAGTTCCGAAAATTCCCTTCGAGACTATTTTTCGAATTTTATAACAAAGATTTATAATTTCTACAGTAGTGTAATTTTAAAACTTCTAAAACTACAAAAATTAAATTTTCAATCTCGATTGGAAAGTTACGAAAATTCCTTTCAAGATAATTTTTATGTCAGACATTTTTGTTTTTTTATAATTTTATTTTATAACTTTTAAAATTACAGAAATTGGATTTTCGGTCTCGACTGGAAAATAACAAAAATTTAATTCTTGGTCCCAACTGGAAAGTTACAGAAATTCAATTTTCGGTCTCGACTGGAAAATTACAGAAATCCAATTTTCGGTCTCGACTGGAAAGTTACAAGAACCCAATTTTCGGTCCCAACTGGAAAGTTACAAAAATTTAATTCTTGGTCCCAACTGGAAAATCACAGAAATCTAATTTTCGGTCTCAACTGGAAAATAACAAAAATTTAATTTTCGGTCTCGACTGGAAAATTACAAAAACCCAATTTTCGGTCTCGACTGGAAAATCTTTGTTGAAATAGCTTATTCAAACTTCGTGCCAGACATTTTTGTTTTTTTTAAAATGTTATTTGTACTTTTGTGTGAAAGAACGGAAAATTTGTCCAAGATTAAGGAACAATTTTTGAAACAAGACAAATTGCCAAATCGATTTGAGGTGAGACTCGTAAAAGAATTTTTGGATTTACTTTACGAGATTTCCCGAGTGTTTTTGAAAGACAAAAAATCGGTGATTGACAACTGACATCCGTCGAGATCAGGTTATCCAAAAAATACGGATCTTCTAATTTTTCAAGTTTATCCAAGGGACCAATTTTGGAATTTTAAAAATTATTTTTTTATAAAATTTCTAAAATTATTTTTTTATAAAATGTAAAAAATTATTTTTTTATAAAATTTTTGAAATAATTTTTATATAAAACTTTAGAAATTATTTTTATATAAAATTTTTGAAATAATGTTTTTATAAAACTTTAAAAATTATTTTTTTATAAAATTTCTAAAATTATTTTTATATAAAATTTTTGAAATAATTTTTTTATAAAATTTTAAAAATTACTTTTTTTATAAAATTTAAAAATTACTTTTTATATAAAATTTTAAAAATTATTTTTTTTATAAAAAAATTTTTTCAACAACAATTTGCAAAAAATGAAAGAAGCTTATTGGAGGAATGCACTTTTTGCACATCATCGAAGACGATTCCGGCAATTTGTCGAAGAAGGATTTTGTTTTTCCTCCCACAGTCTTCCTTCATCAGCATTTATCAATATTTTGAACGACGAATGTCAATAAACAGATGAAATTATAAACATGAAATTTCCACTCGGGACCAAGTAAAAAAATTTTTTAAAATTATTTCGTTCATGGATGAAAATTATGTAAATTTTCCATTCAGGACCAAGACTTCAAAAAGTACTTTTTAGTCTTAACTGGAAATCTTAAAATTTTCCACTCAGGACCAAGATTTCAAAAAACTATTTTTTTATTATCCTCATTGGAAATCTTGAAACTTTCCACTCAGGACTAAATTTTCAAAAAGTACTTTTTAGTCTTAACTGGAAATCTTGAAACTTTCCATTCAGGACTAAATTTTCAAAAGAGCACTTTTTATGGTCTTAACTGGAAATCTTGAAACTTTCCATTCAGGACCAAGATTTCAAAAAACTATTTTTCTATTATCCTAATTGGAAATTTCTAAAAATCTTTTGTATAAATTTTCCACTCAGGATCATAAAAAGTGGTTTTTGAAATCTTATAAGATCCTAAGTGGAAACTATAGACGTCATTTGCCATATCTGAGTTGTTGTTCATTCTTCGAAAACAAGTAATCCGATCTTTCAAGCCCCGTTCTTTTTTACCGAAGAGGATTTACTGATAACTGGAGCAAAATCCAAGGCAGAAAAGCCAAAGATTCAATGAGATAATTTCCTTTTTGAAAACGGGATGAAAGTCTGAAAGTCAATGTTTACAAATTAGGCCTTTTTGGTCATTCAATACCTTGAATTAATTTATCGCAAACACCGCTTGAGTCGTTTTTGAATTAAAAATGAGTTTTTCTCAAAAAATAAAACATCAAAAAAGCGGGGGTTTAATGTTTATTAACAAGTTTAATGTTTTCGAAAGTTTTACGGGGATTTTTAAAGTCGAAAATCTTGTGGAAAATCTTGAAATGTTCCAGGATTCTATGTAAATTTCCAGAATCAAGTAGATTCTAAAATCATCGAAAATTTCTAGTACATTCCAAAACCAAGTAGAAAATTCTAAAAATTGAAAAACTTCCAAAATTTCAGAAAATTTTGAAACTTCTCGGAATTCAGTGGAAAATTTTAAAAATTGAAAAACTTCCACAACTTAAAATTCCAAAAATAATTTTGAAACCTTCCAAAATTCAGTAAACTTTTAAAACTATTTAACATCGAAGATTTTAAAAAACAAATCCCCATTGAAGGGATTTTACAAAAATCCTAATTTAATCATTTTTCAGTTGGATTTCGATCAAGTTCGGGTTCCTAATAGTGTACACGGCCCTGTTCGTGCTGGGAATCATCGGGAATGGAGGAGTCATCGTCGCCGTCGCTCATAACAAAAGGCTAAGATCGGCAAGGAACATTTTTCTTCTGAATCTAATGGTGACGGACTTGTTGCTCTGTCTGACGGGGATCCCAGTTACCCCCTGGTATGCTCTACATAAAGAATGGGTGTTCGGGGAGCTGATGTGCCGATTGATGCCTTTGAGTAATTCTTGTGCCGTTTTTGTCACGAGGTCAGTCATTCTTAATTCTGGCTAGTCTGAGTCGCTCGTTAGAAACAAATCTGGTCCTCTCGAGTCAAGAGGAGTTCCGGCACGCAACCAATGTTTTGACGAGATTTTATAAATACTGAACTTTGAAACATGAAATCACCATATTCTACTTTAGTCGAAAGCCGGGGATTTGCAAATAGTAATTGGGTGAAGATAGCGGCCTAAAATCAAAAAGTAAAACGTTGTTTTTTGGTACGCGATCAGGAAGGTATTCTTAATAATAGGGTGATTTAAGAATAAACACGTTCGGAAATAGCAAAATACAGAAAAAAAAACAAAAAAATAAAATAAAAGAAAATATAAAAAAAGGTTTTCGACTTTTGTACGGGGATTTCAGTTGGATTTGAGAACGAACAAGATGGTTACGGTATTCAGGGACTTTCGCAGCGAAAATCGCTCTTTCTCTTTTTAAATTATTTTTTGCCCGAAATTCCTCCCACACCTAAAAGCAGAAAAGTTATTCATGGTCTTTGGGGATTTTCGTGGCAAGAGCTGACCTTTTTTTTGTTCTTTTTGTATGATTTCATCCGTACCTAAAATTGAGGGAACTCATCATAATCTTTAGGGACTTTCGTGACGAGAGTTGTTTTTTATTTTTTAAAATATTTTTAATTGTACCTAAAATTGAGGAAGTTTACCATTATTTTTTGAAAACTTTCACGACGAAAGTTGGCGTTTTTTTTTATAATTTCATATATAAAATTTTTCAAAATCCAATTATCTTCGAAGATTTTCGCGATGAAAGTTGATTTTTTCTTGTTAGATTGCTTGTGTGAAATCCCAGTCTTGCCTAAAATTGAGCGACTTTGTGGTTTTCAAGAATTTCATTTTTTAAACAAGGTATTTTCAGCTGGTCTCTCACCGCGATTGCCATAGACAAATACATCCACATCACGAATCCCACCAAGGAACCATTCTCGATCAGATTTGCCGGGATCGTCACTATCCTAATCTGGCTTATTTGCTCGTTAATCAACATTCCATATTTGCTATCTTTCGAACTGGTCGATGGAGCCTACTACACCGGAGCCAATGCCACTCCTTTCTGCGGCCAATTCTGCGACGAAACAAACTGGCAAGGTGACTCAAATCGAAGGATATATGGAGCCGCTGTTTTGCTTCTGCAATTCGTCCTCCCTATGTTCATGATCATGTTCTGCTACTGGAGGATCTTCAGCAAAGTCCACAGGGACATGATTATCCAGAATGTCCAGTTCTGCCAGAGCTTGACAAGTTCCCAGAGAATCGACGCCATGAACAGGTTTGTCAATAATATTTTTATAAAAAAGTTTTAAAAAGTATTTTTACGAAATTATCTTAACGCGAATTTCCAGAATTTCCTAGAAAATTAAAACTCTGGATTTTAGATGTTAGTTTCGGAAGTTATCATTGAATTCTGAAAGCCTCTAAGAAATTCTAGAAAATTGAGATTTTTCAGTTTTTAGAAGATTTCGGAAATGTTAAAATTTGTTCATTAGATTCTGAAGGATTCTAGAAGTCTACTGAATTACAAAAAAATCAATGAGAATCTAAAAGGTTTTAGAACCTTTACTGGATCCTGAAACTTCCAACTGAATTCTGAAATTTTCCATTAGGCTCTAAAAACGTCAACGAGAACTTAGAAGTTTTACCAGATTCTGGGAGATTGTAGAAACTTCTAGATTCTAAAAATTCCTCAATTCTGGAAATTCCCACTGGATTCTAAAAGCTTGGAAAATTGAAATTCAAAACTTAATATCCGAATTTCAGGAAAAAAAGAGTGAATTATATCTTGCTCGGAATGGTGCTCGCGTTTATCCTTTGCTGGTTTCCGTTGACCGTAGTTAACATTGCCAAAGATTTCAGTAAGTACCGGAATTTAAGTAATTTTCAAAGAAACTATTCCAGGAATAGAACCAGATTTTATTCGTGCCCAGCCTTATCTTTATCCTCTAATTGCCCACGTTATTGCCATGTCCAGTGTTGTTTGGAATCCTCTACAATTCTTCTGGTTAACGAGAAAACAAAAAAGATCTCGTCTTGGTGGAATTCTACATACATCCGATATAATAACTTCCCTCGCAAGCAGAGTTCACAGTTTAAGAAGTACAAGTAATGATAGTAACAACGATAGTCGTTTCAAACGTCGTCATATTACAATTGATTCTGATAATCGTTCATCAATCAAAAATCCCCATCAATCAAAAACCAATGGAATTGTATCGAATACTCCTAGATCTTCTATCCAATCAAATGGTACCAGTGTAACCCGTCCTTTGGTAGTTTCAACTTCACCTGAGCATTCTAGTTCTTCAGCTAATCACCCTATGATACAAAAGACTTGCTCACTCAAAAATGATTTACTTAACATGCTCTAGTCAGTTTTGCCATTTCTTCCGCTCAAAAATTTAAAAGCCGAGTTTCCCTAATCGGGTACATCGAAACTGGCTAGTCAAATAATCCTTTGCAAAACGTGTGATTTTCAGTTAAAATAAAAAATACAAAATTACAATTGCGACAAATCCGTTTAAGCGACAAGTTGAGTCATTTCCAGGATTTTCTTTCTTACTTCCTCTGGGTCACCAGGTTTACTCATTTCAGCTTTAATCTTCGCAATTAATTCGTTTAAATCCTCTTCTTTTACAGTTTGTGCCTTCTCGTTCAACAAAGGGTCAATCTCATCGGCATTTTCCCAGGAATTCGTCTCCAAAAAATTAAGAATCCTCTTAGCATCAGCAATAATCTTATCCGGGAACTTCAAAGTGTTAGCAATATTGATTCCAAAGGAACGTTCAGCAAGTCCTTCCACAATCTTATACAAAAAAGTAATTTCACCATCTTTTCCAGTAAAAGTATCAACTTTTAAATTGATCACATCATCTGGAAACTTTTCTTTCAACAACGACATTTCGTGGTAATGAGTAGCAAAGAGACAGAAACACCCGATCTTGTTCAAAATATGACTGTAATAAAACAATTATTAAAATTCTAAAAAACCACTTACTCTGCAACACCCCAAGCAAGAGAAAATCCATCATAAGTTGAAGTTCCTCTTCCTAATTCATCAACAAGAACTAAACTTGTCGACTTCGCAGCATCCAAAATCGCCACGCAATCCATCATTTCAGCCATAAAAGTCGAAACTCCATTACATTGATAATCACTTGCACCAACTCTTGTGTAAACACCATCAATAATAGAAAATCTAGCAAATTCACAAGGTACAAAACATCCCATTTGGCCCATAATAACACTTAATCCAGCAGAACGCAAATAAGTACTTTTACCGCCCATATTTGCTCCAGTAACAACCGCAAAACGAGGACCGGAAATTTTACCATTCTTAGATTCTAAACGATCATTCTCAAACAAGTCAGTCTAAAAAACATACCGTAACTAAGCTCAATATCGTTAGGAATGTACTCCATGTCTTCCTTGAGTTCGATAACAGGATGACGACATTCTTTCAACTCGAAGACACCAGATCCAGCTTCCAAAAGTTCCGGTCGAATATAACCTCCACTAGATTCAATAGAAACAATGCTGAACGAAACCAAGACATCAATTAAAGCAATCGCATCATTCAATCCTTGAAGATTTCCTGCTTGTTTAACAGCCACTTCAACAATTTCTTGAGTTAATCGCTTCTGCAACTCGTTATACCGTTTCATAACTTCCGCCGATTCACTAGACAATGATCTCAACTGCTTAGATACAAAAGTTACACCCGAATTTCTCCTAATATCAACAATTTCATATCCATGACGATTGATAACTTTTTCATCTCGCAATGGAGCTCTGAAGAAAAATCCATTTCCAGTATCTAGTTTGATAGACTCTAATCCAGTAGTCGACACAACCTAGAATTGCCCATAGGAAATTCCCACAGAATTCCAAAAACTTACAGATTCGTATAACTTTGCAGCTTTCTTTTGGAATTTCTCCAACGTTTCCCAGCAATCTTGCAATTCTTCATCTACATCAGATTTAATTCTGTACTCATTGAATTCATCAAAGTACTCCATATCGACATAGGTCTCGATTTGTTCTTTGAATTCAGAAAACTGTTCCTTGTAATTTTTAATCGGGTCCCAAAGTAATGTCTTCACAGCTGCCGCTTTCCTATCATCATGAGAATTAATTAGTTCCTCCAGAATAGAACTAAAATCATCCAAAGCTTCGACAATTCTATACAGTCTCACACAGTCAACAAGACTAGTTTTCTTTTGCAGTAATTTCCTTTCAATAACCATGACATCTGGGATTCTCTTCAATTGCAAGGACAACGCTTGTCTAGAGGAATGAGATTCTGTTAAACATTCAACAACATCGAGCCGTTCATTGATACCTCTCAGATTGAACAGCGGTCGTCGCATCCAATTTCTCAACAACCGTCTTCCAGGATCAGAAAAACAACGATTAAGAATACCGTACAACGTGCCATTGCTTCGAACCGGTTCATCTTCATCATCTTGCACAAGAGAAAAAAGTTCCAAAGCTTTCACAGCAGCTGCGTCCAGATGCATGTATCCGGCAGTTTCGTAACGGAGGACTAAAAAACTTCCAGCGTATTCCGGCAACAGATGCATATGATCGAACAGTGGAGCAGCGGTTTTCAGCACATTGGCAGATAAACTAGGTTCTGAAGAAGTAACGTGCTTGAATTTGCGGGAAGTTAAAAATTACCTGAATACCCACTCCAGTCCTTGAACAACAAAGACACAAATTCCTTTTTGATTCCATCCAAATCCTTAGAGCTGTAGTCGATCACCGTGTAGGGAAGGTTGGGTCTTCTCAGAGCATTTTCTAACTGGATGAAAGCCTTCATGTTAGCATCCCTATCGGCCTTGAAGAGCAAGCACTGCCGAGGAACCATGATCTGTATACATTCGGACAAATGAGAAAAGTTCGGAGTGTCGGCAAATTCAGCCACAGTGATTCTCATATCGTGTGGGTTGCAGAAGACAGCAGTGACCTTGTTTTCCTCCTCGCCTTTCATGTTGTCGGAGTAGATTCTGACAGCCATCAAGGTCGACAATTCGGAAAGTTCCACACAGCCTTCAACGACATCTTTGAAATCTTCATAGTGAGTTAGATCGCCTTTTGCTGTGACTTCGAATCCGTTTCCAGAAACATCTTCCTCGTAAATTTCGACTCTGCAACGAAGGACCAGGAGCAGGTCCCGGATCACCCTGTTCAGCTGCACCTTGTTCAACGAGAGCACAGTCAACTCCGAGTTGTCTAAAACACGTTAATTACTCCGCAAAAAGGAAATCAATATATGAGTAAGTTACCTAAAAAGTAATTCTTCACTCCAACATCGCTCATAAGGAGCTGATCCGCGACAAGTCTGGCGTCTTCGTTGAAGAGTTCCCGACAATCCTTCCTTTGGAAAATAGCCACAGTTCCCTGGGCTTTCTTCTTCAAATAAGGAAGAATAGATTTGTAATCTTCCATGACGAAATCCACAGCAAAAACGAAAAAATGAACGATTCTAAAAAAACAAAAAAAGCGGGAAAACGTCGCGCAATCAAATTTCACTTTTCGCTCGTTCAAACAATCGCCGTGAGACCAAACAACCTTCAATTACGTTCAACAATGTGTTTAATCCTAAAAATCCTAAAAAATCCCAGAAATTCTCTCAAACTAAATCTTTATAGAAATTTCAAAAACTCTAAGATCTATTAAAAACTTGTGTAACAATTTAAAATTTAAAAAATCCTTAAAATTCTCATCAGGACCATTTCGTAAAAAAATTTTAACTTTTCCATATATCAAATTAAAACTTATTAAAATTTTTAAAACCAAAAATTCGCATCAGAACCATTTCATGAAGAAAATTAACTTTTCCATATATCAAATTAAAACTTATTAAAATTTTTAAAACCCAAAATTCTCATCAGGACCATTTCGTAAAAAAATTTTAACTTTTTCATATATCAATTTAAAATTTCCTCCAATTTTTTTAAAACCAAAAATTCCAGACCACTCCTTGCACCCCAATCCTCCAACATCCCAAAATCTCTCGACAATAGGTTTATTCCGTTTCAAAATCCACCAGTCGAATAGATAGAACCAATTCAAATTTCCTTTTGAGCGAAAACTGATAGCCCAATAATGAATACTTTTCAAACATTCTAACAAAAAAGGAATCACGCTCGTTCGAGTTGGGAATTCATAAATAACCAGACCCTTTGTAAAAATGCTTTTCTCAATCGTTCGGATTATTAACCGTCTTCAGATAACTTGCATGTCTCTTGTGTTCATCAATAGCCCGATCTGTTCTAGGATCATGTGGGATTTCTGATTGTTTAGTCGCTAGTGTTTTTTCTTTCGAAGTGTCAGGTTTCTAAAAAACAATTCATATATAAAAACGTGTCCAACCATTTAAATCCCAAGTCTACCATTAAAACTTAAAAAAAGTACTTAAAACACCGTAATCAGACTAGTAAATTCTGAACCCAAAAACAAAATTAATAATCAAGTTTCAGAATCCTCAATTCTAAAGCCTAAAACTCCCAATTTCAATTTTAGAATTTCTTAAATATCCTTAAATTTAAAGAATACTTAAAATACCGTAATCAGACTAGTAAATTCTGAACCCAAAAATAAAATTAATAATCAAGTTTCAGAATCCTCAATTCTAAAGCCTAATCCTTGATTCTAAAAACATCTAAAATTCTATCCTTAGACAAAAAAAACTAAAAATTTACCTAGAATATCTTCCAAAATTATGTAAAAAACTTTTAAAACAAAAACTATAAACATTTAAAACAATTATTAAAATTAAAAAATCAAAAACTCACCGGATTTGCTTTTTGTTTTATTATTTCTGGTTTCATTGTCCATTCCAATCCATTTGAATCTTCTTCAACCACAAAAAATCCATCTGTATCCGTTTTTTTGAATTCTTTTTGAACTTCTTCATAATTTGGATTTTTTCTTGCTTGTTGTTCTAATAATTCCCATTTTCGTTGTTTTTCTAGTAGAATTTTTTTTTCATTTTCTCTTTGCTTATTGTAATTTTGCGTACAAGTATCAAACAATTTTTGATTATCTTCCATAAACAGTTTCAGAGCATTATAAATCAATCCCGTGATTGTTTTATTCCAATGATTTCTTGAATTCCTATAAAGTGCCGGAAACATAATAGGCAAAATAACAGTCGCATTTTCGTTAATTTGTGACATAATATATTCATTATTCCAGTAATATAGAGCTCGTTCTGCAACTTGAAAATGTGGCGAACTTACACATCTCGCAATTTGATGAAACATTGGAATCATAACTTTCTTAAATTCACTCGGTTCCATCACATCCAGTACTTCTTCCAGTTCATTCAAAAACATAACTTCTTTAGGACTATGAACTTTCGGCCAATATTTCAACAAACTGTGGATTACTGCTTCCGTAAGACCAGAATCCTTGTCCAAAAACTGAACAACACAGTATGCCAATTGTGGATGATATACAGACAACGATTTAGCCTAAAAATCAAAGTAGAAAAAATAAATTTGAAAAATTTTACCTTATGAAGCGGCAACAGTACTCGAAGCAGAAAAGTTTTATGTTCTTCCTTCAGCGGCATCGCGAATCCGTTGATGATACTTCCTAGGATTTCCAAAAGTTCAGCAATACCGTAATGTCTTTCGGTTTCATATATGAAAGTGTAAAAAATGTTGTTGATTTGCTTCCTTATGAATGCTCTCAATCCTAGGAATTTTCCGTAAATTCTATGAAGCGTAGTTTTCAGGAAATCCCTTTCCCTCGGGTCCTCTGAATCGAACAACTCCAGCAGACGAATTAGGAACTTTTGATCAATGTACCGTTTCGCAATGTTAGATTGGAAATCCTGGGATTCTAGAAATCTCAAAAAGAACTCATACACCAATTGCAGATGAGGCCAGGCCGCTTCCAGACTCGGCTCGTCTTCATCCGGATCAAACTCAGCTCCACTAGGATTCGACGGGGGTGAGAGCACTCGAAAGACGTTCAAACTGAACATTCTGATGGCTTCCGGATAAACCGCCTCAGTCAGGACTCCTTTGTTGTTCGTGACATGATCTATAATTTCGTTCAATGCTGCTCTTTTGATTTCCTTGTACTTCAAATCCGATAATGGATCAGCTGCAAAATCGAAAACAACACAACATTGCCGAATTTTGTCAAGGAACAATTCTTCACTATGGTCTCCCTCAGCTTCTAAAAATAAAATTTCCGTATTTTTTACATGAAAAAGTTAGTTTTTTACATGAAGAAGTTAGTTTTTATATAAACAAGTTAGTTTTTATATAAAAAAAAGCTGTTTTTTTATGTAAACAAGTTAGTTTTTATATGAAAAAAGCTGTTTTTTTATATGAAAAAGTTAGTTTTTACACGAAAAAAGCTATTTTTTATATAAACAAGTTAGTTTTTATATGAAAAAGTTAGTTTTTATATGAAATTAACCTACCGTTGAGAGGAGGCAGCTTCTGGAGCTCCCTGTTGGCACTGATGTTGAAAAGCGAACTTGACTGTCTTCTGTCTCTTCTGGGAGAAGTGGGACCGATGACGTATGTTGGTTTCCGAAGAGCGGCCGGTGGTGGGGCGTCGGGGGGGATCGGTTCGTCGGCCCCGACGGGACTCATGACTGGTTCGACGTCTTCTGTTTTTATCGCCGGAACTGTTTTCTCAGGCGACGAATTTCCGTTAGAAGACGACGGTTGAGTTTCATCTTTTTTTTTGTCTTTTTTATCCGACTAAAATTTAATTTTTAATATATGAATTTTTTATAAAAACAAACTTTAGGATTTTCTTTCTTCTTGCCGCCCTTCAGAACGTCTGAAGAGGAGCGGAGAGTCGAGCTGGCCCCGGCGAACAGTTTGGCGATGGCTTACGGTAAGTACAAATCCTCCACTGAAAATCAATAATTGTCATGAAATTCGGAAAATTAATCAAGGGATAATCAATAACGGCACGTGGTTAAAAACGACAATTGCTCCAGATCATCTTGTGGAACAAAAATCACCGGACAAGAACGCAAGACACTTGTTGCCCGACTAATGAGATGAAATTTTCCGATCGATCGGACTAACGCTCAAATCGTGAATAGACATCAAAACGAAACCTAACCAGGGTTTTATATCGAGGACCGACTCCGGAGCGCGCCAAAAGTTGACCAGTCTTGGCATTCATCCTGCCAGCAGCGTTCGTCCCGCCGCTTTCGGTTGCTCCATTAGTGTGGATTAGGAATCCGATTCTATAAACCATGAACGTCAATTAGGACTAAATCAGTCCTAAACGAACAACTTACTTAAGTGAGTAAGTGTTAAAATAATTATTGGACAAATTGCGGTTGAAAAAAGCACTTATTTTGCTAGAATTTAGGATTTTTGTGAATTTCGTTAAAATTTCCTTAGATTTCAGGCCTTGATATATCGGAATTAGAGTAGTTTTTAGAGTAATTGGATTGAGTTAGTCCTTTCGGTTATGGGCAGGATTCTGAAGTCGGAAATCAAGCTGAAACCTAAATTACCCATATATCCAGAAATCACAAATCTTGTTGAAGTAAATCCCACTTCATATATTAATTATTTCTTTTTCCTCCTGTAATTTCTTAGACAACTTAACAAGAAGCAAAAAACCACTTTTTATGCCTAAAAATTAACAATATTATAGAAATCAAAAAACAACACTCATTATTTCTTCACTATCAACCTCCTCGTAGATACAGCAACGTTCGATGTCCTCTGATTCCATTAATCGTTGGCATATGGGATAGATGTTATCCGTCCAGAGCACTTGGGAGAAATATTCACAGAAATAACCTCAAATAGAGGAGTAATTACAGGTCATCATCATATCGGGACATAGGAAGCTTCATCCTCATCTTTGCAGACTAAAGAACGGGTCGAAATGACGAAGTAAATCCTTGGAAACACAGCCTAAAATCAGTTAAGAAATAAAGTAGGATTTCATTCTTGCGTCCTGAAACGGAAACCTGAATGCCTTTCTACAAGTTTGTCCAATCTGGCAAAATTTCAAAGATGGTAAAACTGGCAAATCGCTGTAGAAACCGACTCGCTCTCTTCTTATTTCCTTTACCTAAATTCTGGAAATTCGTTCCAAGACAATTTTGTACAAATGGTTATTCTAATTTTTGTGATTTTTAGGATTTTTGAATTCCCGCGTAAAAAGAGTGATAATGCTAAAAAATTTGAAAAACTGGTAAACCTGATAATTCCACTGACATCGACTCGTCCTGTCCTCACTCTCTCCTTTTTCTCTTTTACCTAAAATTCGGGATTTCTTCAAATATTTTAAAATTTCTCGTTGAATATTTTTCATTTTCACTTTATTGTTATATCTACTTCTTATTTATCTACTTTTTCACCTAAATTCCACACATCTTTCAAATTTTTTAGATTTGTTTAGATTTTTCTTAACAATTTTTATTTTTTCCACCTAAATTCCACAACTTTTTCAAATATAAAATTTTTGCCGAATATTTTTAAATTTCTTGTAATTTGTATATTTTAAAATTCCGTGTTGAGTAATTTTTATTTGTCTGCCTTTCGTTGTCCTTTAAGCTGCTCCACGGGACCTTTAGTCTTCAGCCTTTGTCGTGTTGTATCTAATTTCGTTTCCTGTTTAAATACTCCTTCATTCCTATCCCATTAGGATTACAGACGCAAAGTGGCATCCATCTGCGTGTTTGTCGTAAAATCATACCCGTATTTGGATATCACCTTGAGTTCTGTAGTACCTTCCATCTCCGATGTGTTTTTATCCTTTTTACAATATCGCTGTAACTCCCGTAAAAGTGAAAATTCTATACAACAAAGCCCAAAAACATCCAAAGAGCAGGAATCAACTATCATTGACGGAAACCTCGTATTAGAGCCGAAGAAGCAAGATTATCGAGACCCGGAACTCAGTGATGATGACCAGCCGTGAGCACCGATGGCAAGATGGAGCCGACGACCAGGACACAGAGCTCGGCTGCATTGAAATCGGCTCCATGGGAGTGGCTTGGACTGCTGTTAGGACTCGTCGGGAGGTGGATATGGTCTCTTGATTTCCTTGCTGACTCCGCCAATTCTGGAAGCACGTGGACTGTTGCCACATACAAGAAGGTCCCAGCGGAGAAGAGAAGCATGATACCCGTCGAAGAATTGGTTTCTGTCAAGTACCCTGGTTGCTCCTGAACTCCTCATATGTAAAACCCTAACATCACAAAACCTACTCGAGGCACTAGGAAGTAAGTCACCAAAGCTCCCACAGGTGCGGAAAGAGAAAAAACAAATAAATGCTTCTTCACTTTCGACTTTTCTAGTCCTTCCATCATCAGAATCGTCGACAAACCGAAAGCGGCCGGAGCTTTGTGCAACATGATGGCGACGAAAACGATTAGCTGGATGTCTGATTTGTCCGTCATTGATGCACTTCCGAGAGCTATTCCGTCCACGGCAGCATGGACGACCAGACCGACTGTCGCTGTTATCTTGTGTCTACTGGCTGGAAATCTCGATGATGTCAAAACTGGCATATAAGAAATAAACTTACACTGTTTCTGTTTCGTCAATTGATCCACAAGTAACATTAATAAAAACCCAAGGATAAGGGAGTATCCTATCTTCGGACCTATTTCGTCGTTGTCTTCTGGGGGATTTTTGGGATCTGGAAAGGGTTAAGGTGGATTTCCGGGGTAGAAGGCACTCACCGAGTTCGCCTTCGGCAGTGCTTCTTTTGATCCTGTTGGGTTGTGGTTCTTTTTGATCGCCGTGGGCATTTACATCAATGGGGACACTGGAATGGGACGAAAGTGACGGTAAAAAGGAAAAAAACCAACTTTGGATTCATCTCGGCGTCTTTGGGGACGATTCTCGGCGGGTGCTCGTCCTGGGCATTCTGCTCTCCTTCGAGGATTTCCTTGGCTTTGTGTGTGTCCTGAGGACGAACTGAAGGAAATTAATATATGAAAGTATTTTAAAAAACAAATTACCCAAGGTTTTGACGGGGTCTGGATGGCGGTGATGGACCTGCAGAGCCTCGACCCCCTCGGGGATGATCACGGCCAAAGCCGTTCCTACCAGCAGTCCTGCCCCCAGGATACTCAATAATCTTATTTTTTGCTTAAAAAATAAAAATTTATATATGAAAAAAAACAAAAAACTCACTTCAGAGAACGTAAACGCCAAAGGCAGGAATCCGGCGGCATAACTCCCGACGAACATGGTCCCGCACAGGACGAGGAGAAAGACCAGATCTTCCATCGTGTTCTAGATGCTTAAGTGGTCAATTAAGATTCACTCAAAAAGGAATCCAATCTCCATGAAACAGGAGAAGCCTTCGCACGTGGCAACGACTCTGGCCAGCAGGCTGCACTCGCCCCGTTCGCCGTCGTTTTCTTTTCCCCCATTGGATTTCGTTCAAAAGTGAGCTTGTTCGTTGTAAACTTTTCTTATTCTCCTTCAAGATGCTTAAAAACTACCTCAGGCTGTTACCCATAAGTAAGTTTTTATATAAATTCCGATTTATTCAAAATTACTAAAAACCTAAAATTAACATGAATTTCGTAAGAAATCTTTAATTTTTAGGATTCATATATTAATTTTTGATTTCTTAAAATTATATTTATATAAAATTCTTATGTTAATCCCGATTTATTCAAAATTACTAAAAACCTAAAATTAACATGAATTTCGTAAGAAATCTTTAATTTTTAGGATTCATATATTTATTTTTGATTTCTTAAAATTATATTTATATAAAATTCCCATGTTAATTTCGACCTATTCAAAATTACTAAAAACCTAGAATTAATATAAATTTAATGGAAATCTTTAATTTTTAGGATTCATATATTAGTTTAATTTTTAAAGCTACTTTTACTTTAGGGTTAATGTATAGATTATATTCTTTCAAATTTAATCTTGATATACAAATTTTGTTTAAGAATATTTTGATTTTTAGGATTCATATGGATGTAATTTTGTAATTTTTAAGATTTATGTGTTAATTTTGCCACTAGTTATTTGTTTTCAAAATGGAAATGAATTTTAACAACAAGATTTTTAAAATTAATATATGTTTTGCTTTTTAATTTTTTGAAATTTAAATTTTTATAGTTATTTTAAAATTTTTGACATTTAAAATTTTGCATACTTATTTCCATTTTCAGAAACATCCACGTTTGCGTTGTCGACATCCGCGGGACAGGCAGTGGCGATTCCCAAATTGTTTATTCCAACAAAGTTCGAGCTGGATGGGAAACGATACACTCCGGATTCGATGTTTAATATTTCTCCCGCTGTGACGAGGCTTTTTCCAAGACGACTTCTGAAGGAAGAAGGTAATCCGCTGAATTTGATCAAACAAAGAATCATCAATCACATGCATCAGAATCACAGAAGACGAGGAAACAGATCTCCGGTTTTTACTGTAACCGAAGATCAAAGTAGAGTTGTTTCTGTGTTCGAGAACTTTGACAGTTTGCTAACTCCACTAGATCATGTCTCCAGAAGGCCTAGCGACACCTACTACGTCAACAAGGATTATTGCCTCAGGGCCCACACTAGTGCTCATCAATATTCACTTATAAAACAAGGATTCGACGCTTTTATCGTTTTTGGAGACGTCTACAGAAGAGACGAGATCGACAGGACCCATTTCCCGTGTTTCCATCAAGTCGAAGGTAAGGTTACCGCAAAAACTAATAGACAAGCACCCCGTCTATTTTTTAACCCTTTAAGTATAGTGCCTTTCTATTAGTTTTTACGGTAAATTTTAATTTTTTAATTCGTTCTCAATGGGATACTGTAGGATCAGTTGCGGTGTTTTAATGCGTACTTTTATAGCTTTTAACTTTAGAGGATCTTGTGTCCTATATAATCCTGATTTCTTTAAATTCATAAAAGTAAAATAATTCAAAAAAATTAGTCTCGAAATTGTTATGTTGAATATTTTAGTTTTTTGAGAAGTTTTTGTTAAAAAATTTTGTAAAAATTAAATTTTTAATGGTTTTAATTTTTTCAGGAGTGAGAATTTATTCAGCTGAGGACTTATTTGGTTCTCAACCTCCTGGACAAGAAGTTCAATTATTTAATTTGTCTGAAAGAACAAATTTGAAACAAGAAAATCACACTGTGGATACGAGTACTGTACTAGAATTGAGATTGAAATCGACTTTGGAAGAATTGTGTAGAGCTCTTTTTGGACAGAACGTGGAAATGAGATGGGTTGATGCTTATTTTCCTTTTACACATCCATCTTTTGAACTTGAAGTTTTTTACAACGAGAAATGGCTGGAAGTTTTGGGATGTGGAATTGTAGAGCAGAAACTTTTAGAAAGTGCAGGAGCTGGAGACAAAGTTGGATGGGCTTTTGGATTAGGATTGGAAAGACTGGCTATGGTGCTTTATTCGATCCCGGATATTAGATTATTTTGGACTAGAGATACTGGATTTTTGAGTCAGTTTAGGAATGTAAAACCAGAGGATAATGTTAGTTATCAACCGATAAGTATTCATCCACAGTTATATATGGATATTTCGTTTTGGATTCCGGAAGGATTTTCGACGGAAGAAATGAAAGCTAATGCGATGGATACGATCAGATCCATAGGAGGGGATCTGGTTGAACAAGTGGATATTGTGGATGAATTTTATCATTCTAAAAAGAAACAAACTAGTCAATGTTATAGAATTGTATACAGAAGTAATGAGAAAGCCTTGACGAAAGAAGAAATCAACGATGTTCATAAAAAAATAGCAAATGAATTTGTTGAATTATATGGAGTTAAAATTCGTTGATTTTTGTTTTTTAATTTTTTTAGGATTGTACGGGAGAATAATAGTGCCTTATTTTTTTTGGAGAATTTTATGAAATTGGTTTGGTTCCAATTTTTATATTTTTTATTTTTAAAATTTTCGTAATTTCTAATTGTTTTTTATTTTTAAAAATTTTGTGATTTTTAATTATTTTTAATTTTTAAAATTTTTGTGATTTTTAATTATTTTTTTACTTTTAAGGAGATACGGGTCCTAAGACTCTTGCCTGATTTTTTACAGTATTTTGAATTGAATTATGGTGGTATAATCTGCCTAAAGTATTCAGTATTTTTTGAATGGTACTTTATTGTTACTACATAAGTGCTTAAAATCGAGTGCTACTATATATTTGTGCTCAATTCAGGTAGTTTATTTTTTTATTTTTTTTAGTTTATTAGAAATTACAGTAGTGCTTTGATATTTCTAACTTGGTGGTGGATAAGCTTTGGGAAAATGAGGAAAATTTGCAAAATAAAAAACTTGCTTATTATTGTTGTTGGGTGCTGGATTATTGGAGCTGTATATTTTTCTGGATGGAATGATGAAAGTGTTACAGATAAAATAAACAATGCAGAGGAAAGAAAACATGAGGTAAGTTTGAAGTTCGAAATTAATATATGAAATTTAAATTTTATATATGAAGTTCGAGAATAATATGTGAAATTTAAATTTTATATATGAAATTTGGAATTTATACATGGAATTGAAATTTTATATATTAAGTTCGAAATTAATATATGGAATTTAAATTTTATATATGAAATTTGGAATTTATATGTGAACTTTTAATTTTATACATGAAATTCGAAATTAATATGTGAAATTTAAATTTTATATATGAATTTTGAAATTAGTATATGAAAATCCAAATTTGATATGTGAAATTTAGTTTTTATATATGAAAATCCAAAATTCATATATGAATTAAATTTTTTAGATCGAAAAAGTCAAAATTCCTCAATTGAGTGAACCTCTGGAGAATGTGAAAGAAGAAAAATCGCGAGATAATGGGATACTGTCATTGATAAATCCGAATCCATATGCCGGTATTGAATTTGATCCAGAAAATCCGGGAAATCCACCGATGAATTCATTTATCCATAAACCTGATAGAAAAGTTTTCTGGAAGAACTTTGATTCTAATAGTTACTTGGAAACAGGGAAATTAAAAGAAGGAGAAGACAGATATGCAAAAAATAAATTTAATCAAGCAGCATCAGACGGGATTCAATGGGACAGGGCAATTGTGGATTCGCGAGAAATTCAGTAAGTTTTTATTTTTGGCGTTGTGTTCCTATTTGAAAAATTTCTCCGTTGAGCCACGTTTGCATTTGTTCGTTTACAAGGTTATCTTTAGTTTTTTACTTTTGTTTTAAAATTTAATTTTTTTAATAATTTTTGCATAGGGAAATTGAATAATTGTTAAAATAGTGAATTTGGTAATGAATTTTGTCTTTTTTGGTTTTTTAAAATTGAAATTTTTGTTTTTTAAAATTGCTAATAATATGATTTTTGAAATCTCGCGCAGAAGGAGTAACATTTGTAGAAATGGAAAAGTGGTGAATCTGGCAGATTTCTATTGTAATTTGATAGTTTTTGCAGTTTTTTTGAATTATATAACTGAATGAAATTAACATTTAAGAGTTCCTGATCACGGTTTTCAAATTAGTTGATTCTGAGCACAATCGATGATAGGATTGCATTCCAACAGGAGATTGAATGCAACTGAATGTAATTAACGTACTAATGCCTTTTTAACTGGAAACAAACGTGCTTTAAATACGTTGATTACATTCAGTTATGGTCAATCTTCTGTTGGAATGCAATCCTGCCATCGGTTTCACTCAAGATCAAGTAATATGAAAACTGTAGTTAGGAGCGCTTAGATGTTGTTTCCATTCAGTTGAGGATGATTTCAGAAAATCGGTGTATGTTTTATGTAGAATTACTGTGGAAATTGTTAAAAAGTTCAAAAATTTGATAAGAAAGTGTTCAACTTTTATAATCGTGGTATTTTTTGAGTTTTTTAAATCCCGCACATAAAAATAGAAGTTCATAAAAGTGGAAAAAGTAGTGTATTTGATGACTTTTTAAAATAAACTTTATTTTTTTATATAATTTTAGTTTTTAGAAAGTTAATATTTCGTGTTGGGATGATTTTGTAATATTTTTTATTTTCCTCATTTATGATTTTTTAGATGTCGTTCGGTTTCCTATGATACGAATAAATTCCAACCAACGTCGATCATTATAACTTTCCATAATGAAGCCAGATCTACACTTCATAGAACTGTATTTACCGCATTTCTTAGATCTCCGCCGGAACTTTTGAAAGAAATCATCCTGGTTGATGATTTTTCTTCTGATGGTATGGTTTAAATTTTGTAATTTTTTAATTTTTTATATAATTTTTAATGTTTTTAAGTACTTTTTATATAATTTTCAGTCTTCTTAAGTACTTTTTAAATTTTTTATATAATTTTTAGTGTTTTTAAGTACTTTCTATATATTTTCTTGTTTTAGATACGATTGGCAAGGAATTGGCTGTCATTGAGAATGTGATTGTGCTGAGGAATACAAAAAGGGAGGGATTAATCCGATCTAGGGTTAAAGGAGCTGCCATAGCTTCTGCTCCTATTTTGACATTTTTGGACTCTCATTGTGAATGTAATGTTGGATGGCTTGAACCTTTGCTAAATAGAGTGTACGATAATCCGAAAGCAGTTGTAGCACCAGTTATTGACGTTATTAACATGGATTCTTTTAATTATGTACCTGCAAGTGCTGATCTTCGAGGTGGATTTGATTGGAATCTGGTTTTTAAATGGGAATTTCTTGGTAATGAAAGAAAAAACATAAGAGCGAATAATCAAACAGCGCCTATTAAAACTCCAGCAATGGCAGGTGGATTATTTATGATAAAAAAAGAATGGTTTGAAGAATTAGGAACATATGATTTGGAAATGGATGTATGGGGAGGTGAAAATTTAGAAATGTCATTTAGAGTATGGCAATGTGGTGGATCATTGGAAATAATTCCATGTAGTCGTGTTGGACATGTGTTTAGAAAACAGCATCCATATACTTTTCCTGGTGGAAGTGGAAATGTTTTTCAAAAGTAAGTTTTTAAATTAAATTAAATTTAGAAAAAATAATTATTAGAATTGTCGAGTTTTTGATTTTTAAATTTGAATTAATTCGAAAATTGATATTTTTTCTCTTTTTGAATTTTGTTGATTTTGAAAGTAGTTTTTTATTGAGATATTTAGTCAATATTACTACTAAAATCGAAAAGTCGTACGAAATAGGAAATGTGTAACTGAAAAATTTTGTTTTTTTACAATAATGACTGATTGTGGGGAATTTAGTTAAGTTTTTATTGAATTTTTAAAATTTATTAATGAACTTGTGAATTTTGTTGTTAATGGATCCGTAAAATCTTTCTAATTGACTGATTGTTTAATTGGAATAATGTAGTTAATAATTGAATTTTTAATAGTTTATGATTTTGAATTTTTCCAACGTACTTTTGGAATTATGCAAAAGGACGATATTTATGTGTGATTTTACAGAAACACCAGAAGAGCTGCCGAAGTTTGGTTAGATGATTATAAACAATTTTATTTGAATCAAGTTCCTTCTGCCAAGTTTGTGAATCCGGGAAACTTTTCACTTCGTTTGGCTTACAAGGCTAAGTTGAAGTGTAAATCCTTCAATTGGTTTTTGAAAGAAGTATATCCAGAACTGAAAATCCCAGAAAAAACTGGAAAACATTATTCATTAAGACAAGGAGGTTTTTGTTTGGATTCTTTAGGAAATACAAAAGCTCATCAATCACCAGGAATGTATGTTTGTCATGGAAGTGGCGGAAATCAAGAATGGATATTGGATAATAAAACAAAAACGTTAAAACAAGTTGCGATGAGGTTATGTCTTGGGATGGAAGCGTCAGGAAAAGTAACATATAGGGAATGTTCACAAGGTAATGGATGGGAATATAAAAAATCGACTGGTTTGCTTAAATTTCAAGGAAAATGTGCTGCTGTTATACCAAAAACGGAAATAAGTGTTCAAAAAGAAGATTATTCATTACAAGGTATGCCATGTGATCCGACTGATTCAAGACAAAAATGGGTTTTGAATGAAATTGTAGAATAATTAATGTAATTTCTTTAAAATTCGAGGTTAATTACCTTGTGGTATCAGATTTTTATTATTTTTAGTTTTATATATCATTGTTGCCATGTGGCCTTTTAGGTTATAATCGGTCTTGCCGTTATGCCGCATTCCCATGTTTTTTTCTAGTCGATTTTTGATTTAAATTTGTGCAATAATATTTATTATTAAATGGTTTTTTGAATAATATCCGTTAAATACGGTTTTTATATTTTTTAAAATTGTTATAATTATGTTTACATTTTTTTTAGATGATGAGAAAAGTAGTAATTGGATTGTTTTTGTTTCCTACTGTACTAGGATTGTATTTTCATATTGCTGAAACTGAAAGAAAATGTTTTATTGAAGAAATTCCAGATGAAACGATGGTTATTAGTAATTATAAAGTTCAATTATATGATCCGAATACTAAAGGATATGGAGATTATCCTAATATTGGAATGCATGTTGAAGTAAAAGATCCAGAAGAAAAAGTGAGTTTATATATGATTGTAGAAAATTGGGATTTTAAAGAAATTTTTGGAATATAGTAGGTTTTAGAAGTTTTGGAAAGTTTGTAGAAAATTATAGTTTTTTTTGGAATTTTATGGATTTTTGGGAAATTTTATAAAAAATATTAAAATTTGACAAAAAAGTTTTTTGAAAATTTGGAATTTTCGAAATTGAACATAAAGTTTTAAAAATTTCACTTGGAAGTTCTCTAAAACTTTAGAATTTCATAGATTTTTATAAAATTTTCGAAATTGAATGTAAAATTTCAAAATTTTATTAAATGTTTTAATCTTTTGGGATTTTACGGGTACTTTTGAAGTCATCAAAAATCCTTAATTTTTGAAAGTCATAAATTCGTGTCGAGAAAAAACCGAAAAATATATCTTGTAAAGTTATGTAGTAATTTGTTTGATTTTAGGTAATTTTGAGTAAATTATATACGAGCGAAGGACGTTTTACATTTACTTCCCATACTCCTGGAGAACATTTGATTTGTCTTTATTCTAATTCATCTGCTTGGTTTTCTGGAGCACAATTGAGAGTTCATTTGGATATTCAAGTTGGTGAACATGCTCAGGATTATGAACAAGTTGCTCAAAAAGATAAATTAAACGAACTTCAACTTCGTATTCGTCAACTTTTGGATCAGGTAGAACAGATAACTAAAGAACAGAATTATCAACGTTATCGTGAAGAACGATTCCGTCAAACTTCAGAAAGTACTAACGGCAGAGTTCTTTATTGGTCCATTACTCAAGTTGTGGTCCTTGTTTTAACAGGAGCTTGGCAGATGAAGCACTTGAAGGGATTTTTTGAAGCTAAGAAATTAGTATGAGGTTATTGGAATTAACTTATCTGCCTGAAGTAATAATTATTGGGTAATTATTTATTATTTTTGTTGTGGTAAGAAGGATTTTTTTCTGCATAAATGGAATTTTGATCAAGTTTTATGAAATAATGGTTTTTTTCCTTGGTTATTTTTGTTTGAAGAAATTTGTTTTTAAAAATTTTCCATGTAAAATGAAAAAAATGATGAATTTGGTGGATTTATATAGGGATTTTTAATGATTATGAAATTTTATAAAAAATGATTTTTTGAATTTCCCGCGTAAAGTGAGTAGAAGTAGGAAAATGGATAAATTTGGTAATTTCATTGAAGTTGACTCGGATTTTTTTACTCGCTCGGTCTTTTAATTTCTTTTGCTAAAGTTCTGAAATGTGAAAAATGGTAAATTTGGTAATTTAGGGTGGAAACCGACTCACTGTTATTACTTGTTTTCTTTTACCTAAATTTTTGAATTTTTAAAAATATTCTAGGAATTCGTGTCGAGGTAATTTCGCAATAATGTTAATTTTTGTTTTTGTTCATATATGAATGATTTTTAATTTTGTTCATATATGAAAGATTTTTAATTTTGTTCATATATGAATGATTTTTAATTTTCTCCATATATGAAAGATTTTTAATTTTGTTCATATATGAATAATTTTTAATTTTGTTCATATATGAATAATTTTTGTTTTAGATGGCATTGAGAAGACTGGTAGAAGGACTGAAGTCCCCTTGGTCTTTAGCTTTTTCGGGTTTCGGAGCTGCTTACGGTATTTACTACATTATTGAGTGAGTTTGTTATATTAATTTTTAAAATGTAATTGTAATTTTAGCACTACTCAAGCAGGAACCAAATATGAACCTGATTTTGATCTGAAAGGTAAAACCTATATTGTGACAGGAGCTACGTCTGGAATAGGTCAAGCTACAGCGGAAGAACTGGCCAGACGAAATGCGAGAGTTATTATGGCATGTAGAAATCGAGAGAAATGTGTCCAAGTCAGAAGGGATATCGTATTGTCTACAAGAAATAAACAAGTTTTTTGTAGACAATGTGATTTGGCTGATTTTGATTCAATCAGAAATTTTGTAGCGAAACTTTCACAAGGAAAATTTGAACTGGATAGAATAGATGGAATTGTTAACAATGCGGCAATTATGGATGACAAAAGAAAATTGGCAAAAAATGGTATAGAGGAAATGCTGGCAACGAATCATATGGGAACCTTCTTAATGAATGGATTATTATTGGACAAGTTATTCAAGCAAGATAATCCTGTAAAAATTGTATTCCTAAATACTAATGTAATCAACAGGAAATGTGACCTAAATTTTGACGATTTAAATAACGAAAAAAATGAGAAATTTGATGGATATGAAGTTTACAAACAAAGTAAACTTGCTCAAGCAATGTTTGCAAAAGAATTGTCAGAAAGAATTAAAAATTCGAATATTTCTGTTCTTTTGACGGATCCGGGAAGAACAAAAACGAATTTAAGCAACAAATTAAATTCGCAAGAATTTTTCTTGAGTAGATGGTTACTGAAACCGGTGAGTTTCCTGATGGGACAAAGAAGACCGGAAAAAGCAGTAAAACCAGTGCTATATGCTCTAGCAGATCCAGAAGCAGAAACGTTAAATGGAGTTTTTATCGAGTAAGTAGTTTGTATTTTAAAATGCCATATTTCAATAGATTTACATAATTATATACATATTTCGATATATTTATGTCACTTTATGTAGGTATTGATATATCTATATGAATACATATATATGGATTTTGGTATATCTATATGAATTCATATATATGAATTTTGATATATTTATATTGATTCGTATATATATATATATATGGATTTTGATATATTTATATCGATTCATATACATGAATTTTGATATATTTACACCAATTCATATGCTTAAATTTCTATATACATATATCAGTACATATATGTAGAGTTTTATATATTTATATTCTATATATTTTTCAAATATTATCATATATGTGAATTTCGATATATTTATATCGTTGTATATTTCGATAGTTTTTAAATTTATTTTGATATATGTATTTCAGTCGAGAGAGGAAGCTGCAAGATCTCGGGGAAATTGTAGAAGACAAGGAAAAGAGAGAAAAACTATGGAATATTTCTGTCGTTTGGACGAGGTTTTATGAAAACTTGGAACAGCTTAAGAAAGATATTTCTGATAATGGTGAAATAAAAGAAGAAAAATCTCCAGAAAAGGAAGCAGGAAAAAGATGGTACTATCTTTGGTTAGCTTAGGCCTAGGAATTTTAGTTGGATTAGAAAGTTGTTCTCAATTGTTATTTTTATGAATAAATAAGTTGTTAAAATAATAAAAAAAAGTAATTATTTTTGAGTAAAATTTAAAAAATTAAAATTAATAAACAAAATAGAAAAATTTTAAATTTCTTAAGTTTTTTAATTTTTAAATTTTTTCTATTTTTTAAAATTTAAAAATTTTTTTATATTTTTTAAAATTTAAAAATTTAAAAATTTTTTATATTTTTTATTTTTTTTTTATTTTTTTTTATTTTTTTCTATTTTTTAAAATATTTTATTTTTAACTTTTTTTTGACCAATGATTATTTTAAAAAGTTAAAGTTTTTATGTCTGGAACAACTTGAAAAGTAACATTGTGTTCATCGGGATTCTCTTCAATTTTCCGGAAATCCGTTTGGCTCTGTCGGATGATGGATGAATCCTTGATTTTTGAAGCCAGAAATGAATTTTCTGATAAATGGTTTTTTTAAAATATTTCCTGAATTTTTTTTTAAAAATTTATCGAAATTAATAAGTAAATAGGGATACTGTAGTTTTAAAAAATCAAAAATCAAATTAATTTTTAAAAATAAATTGTTTTTTTTTTCGTTGTAGGACTATTAATCAAAGTAGGAATGTTAAGAATAAAGAAAAAGAGAAACTTCATCGGTCCTGACAGAAAAAAAACTTCCTGGTCTCGACAAGAAAAATTTCGTTAGTTTTAATACGAAAAATACTTTTCTGGTTTTGGAAAAAAATATTTCATCGATCCTGACAGGAAAAAAATGCCTGATCTCGACAAGAAAAAATTCCACTGGTCCTAGCACGAAAAATACTTCTTTGGTCCTGACACGAAAAATTTCATCAATCTTGACACGAAAAGTGTCTTCGGTACAGCAAAAAATACTTCTTTGGTCCTGACACGAAAAATTTCTTCACTCTTGTCACAAAAAGTATCTTTGGTCCTGGGACGAAAAGTATCTTCGATCCTGCAAAGAAAAATTTCTTCATTCTTGGCACGAAAAATTTCTTCATTCTTGGCGCGAAAAATTTCATCAATCCTGCAAAGAAAAATTTCATCACTCTCAACACAAAAAGTATTTTATTCATTTCTCTTGGTGAGACCAACATTCATTTTTTTAATTTAAATTGGTTAATTTCGGTTATTTTTTAATTAAATTGACGTTAATTAAGTATCGTAATTAAAACAAAAGAAAATTGAAATTGATTAATTTATACCAAAACAAAAAATATGAATTTCGGTCCTGCCACGAACGATCGTTGGTTTTTTATTTTTTTATTTTTGTAGTTTTGTGTTTTTAACGTACAATAACTAAACTATTTTTCGAAAAATGAATTAATTATCAATCGCGTCAGAATCACAACTTGCAATTTTTGGAAGATTTCGAAATAATAACTTTTTGGTCCCACCACGAATAATTTTTGTTTTGTGTGTAATTAGTAGTTATTTAATTTATAATAAAAGAAATTGATCAATATTCTTGTCAGGACCACAACTTGCAATTTTTGGAAGATTTCGAAATAACAACTTTTTGGTCCCACCACGAATGATTTTAATTTTTTGTGTAATTAATAGTTATTTAATTTATAATAAAAGAAATTGATCAATATTCTTGTCAGGACCATAACTTGCAATTTTTGGAAGATTTCGAAATAATAACTTTTTGGTCCCACCACGAATGATTTTAATTTTTTTCTTTTTGTGTAATTAGTAGTTATTTAATTTATAATAATAAAAACTTTAGTAAAAAATCAATTATTATTCATTTCAGAACTACTATTTAAAAATTCTCCGCAGAAACTCTTAAATGACATCTTTTTAGTCCTGCCACGATTGATGTTTAATTCATTCCTTGATTACTGTTTCTTTAGCTTATTTAATTTTTAAAAAAATGATCAAGATTATTTTTACCAATTTCGAAATCTACTTTTTATAAATTTTGAATTATAAAAAAAGTTATTTTTTAAAAACTATAAAAAAATTTTTTTCAAATATAAAATTTTCGAAAATGATCAAGATTATTTTTATCAATTTCGAAATCTATTTTTTATGAATCTTAAATTATAAAAAAAGTTACTTTTTAAAAACAATAAAAAAGTTATTTTTTTTAAATACAAAATTCTCAAAAATGATCAAGATTATTTTTATCAATTTCGAAATCTATTTTTTATAAACTTTAAATTATGAAAAAAGTTACTTTTTAAATACAAAATTCTCAAAAATGATCAAGATTATTTTTATCAATTCCGAAATCTATTTTTTATGAATCTTAAATTATAAAAAAAGTTAATTTTTTTTAAATTATGAAAAAAGTTACTTTTTTAAATACAAAATTCTCAAAAATGATCAAGATTATTTTTATCAATTTCGAAATCTATTTTTAGTCCGTAGATTCCATTTCGGGAAAAACTTGGTTATAGAAACCAAAGGAAAACGGATGATGCCGACGGGGATTGACTTTTGGGTGAAAGCCTTTTTCTATTATCTTTTTTAAAAAAGAGAAAACGAGTCAGCTCGTTTTGGGAGTTAGAGCGAGATAGGTTCTGACTCCTCCTTCGGTTGCCCTGCGGCACTCTGGCCAGCACGGAAACATACATGTTATACTTTTTCGTTGCAGATTGACCAACTTGGCTTTTGCTTCGGAAGGAAGCTTTTCTGAAGAGCCAGCTGGCAATCCGAGTCTCCCGAAACTTGTTCATGCTCAAGAAAAAACGGAGAAGGTCCTGGGAATCCGTCCCTGTTTGAATCGGCAATGTCCCTCGGGCGTTATCTCCTGTTTTATTCTGTTGTGATTTTCGTTATCCTGATATCCTTGGATTTTGTCGGGTCAAGGTAAGTCCAATTTCAAAAATAATCAAAATTCTGTTTTTTAAAGTTTTTCAAAAATCAAAAATTTTCCACTTTCTAAAAAATAAAAAAAAATAAAAAAAAATACAAAAAATAAAAAAAATATAAAAATAAAAAAATATAAAATTTAAAAACATTTAAAAAATATTAAAAAATTTAAAATTTAATATTTTAAAATTTTCAAAATTAAATATTTTTAAAAATTAAATATTTTAAAAAATTTTAAATTTTCGAGAATTTTGAATTTTTTGAAAATTAAGAAATCCAGAATCTTATAGAAAATTCTGAAATCATCGTAATCGTAGGAAAATTTGAATTTTTTAGAAGTTTGAGGAAAATTTTTAAATTTTAAAAGATTTTTAAAAATAAAAATTTTTTAATAATTTTCAAATTTCGTAATTTTTGAATTTAGAAGTATTTATTTTTTTTAATTTTTTAGAAAAATAAAAATTTTTAAAATTTATAATTTTTCTAAATTTTTTAGAGAAATTGAAATTTTTAAAATTTATTTTTTTAAATTTCTTAGAAAAATAAAAATTTTTTAAATTTTCGAAAATCTTTGAAAAATTTCAGAATTTTCTAAAATTCAGTAAAAATTCGGAATCGACATCTGAAATCGATAATTTTGAAGTTTTCTGAAATTTTGTTTCGGAAAAATTTTAATGATTTTTATTTTTTAAATAACATCATTTTGGACCGAAAATCAGAAATTCAAAGTTTCTAAAAAATTCCAAAATTCGTGTCGAGACAGTTTCGTGAGAATTTTTAAATTGGTTTTTGTAAAAAAAATTTCGAAAATAAAAATTTTTTACAAAATTAAAATTCTTATTTTTCAAAAAATTAAAATTTTATTTTTTTTTACTTTTTTAGAAAATTAAAATTTTTATTTTTTTAAAATTTTTATTTTTTTAAATTGTTTTTTTTTAAAATTTTTATTTTTTTTAAAATTTTTATTTTTTTTTTTTGAATATTTTAAAATTTGATGTAAAAAATTGTAAAAATTCAATCTTTAATTTTTTTATAAAAGTACGATAAAAAGTGAAAAATAGTAAAACAGTTAACCCAATTGCGTCGTGGCGAGAGCGGAGACTGGCAACTTTGAATGAGACTAATTAGGGTCGTTTTTCCCATTTAGGGATCATGTCCTGGTCCATGTTCATTCAATTTTAATATTTTTAGTAACTTTATTAATCTAAATAATTTAATAAATTTTAATAATTTTAATAAATTTAGTAACTTTTTTATAAATTTTAATAAATTTAATAAATTTAGTAACTTTATTAATTTAAATAGTTTTATTAATTTTAATAACTTTTATTAATTTAATAACTTTTTTATAAATTTTAATAAATTTAGTAACTTTTTTTATAAATTTTAATAAATTTTATAAATTTTAATAATTTTAATAATTTTAGTAACTTTATTAATCTAAATAATTTTAATAATTTTATTAATTTTAATAATTTTATCAATTTTAATAATCTAAATAATTTTAGTAACTTTTTTTTATAAATTTTAATAATTTTTAATAATTTTTTTAAAATTAATTTTAATAATTTTAGTAACTTTAATAAATTTTAATGATTTTTTTAAAATCAATTTTAATAATTTTTTGTAATTTTTTGGTTTTTTTCCTCCGGCAATCCATATCGCGTATTTTCAGTTGTATTCTGAATTGTAGTCAATCAGCGAAGAAACTTGACAATGATTTCTTTTGTTTTTTCAGAAAAGGTACGTCAGAGGAACAATGGAAAAAAAATTTTAAAAGTTGGAAAATAATAGCTTTTTGAGCTTCTAAATACTAAAAAATATAATTTTTAAAATTAAAAAAAATTTCTATGAATAAAATAATTTTTTTATTTTTCAAAAGAAAATTTAGTTTTTTTCAAATTTAAAAATTAATTTTTTTAGACACAAATTTTCGAAAAATTAAAAAATATAAAATTATGAAAATCTCCGGAATTTTAATTTTAATTTGATTTTTCAAAGATTAAAAAAATTTATAAAATTAAAAAAATTAAAAAATTTATAAAATTAAAAAAATTTAAAAATTTATAAAATTTAAAAAATTAAAAAATTTATAAAATTTAAAAAATTTATAAAATCTATGAAATTTGAAAATTAAAAAATTTATAAATTTCGAAAATCTTTGATTTTTTAAAAAATTATAAAATTAAAAATTTGTAAAATTTATAAAATTCGAAAATCTTTGATTTTTTAAAAAATTAATAAAATTCGAAAATTTCCGAAATTCTAAAAATTCAAAAATCTTTGATTTTTTAAAAAATTCGATTTTTTTTATGAATTTCAATAACTATGCTTTAAAAAAACAAAATTTTGAACAATATTTTCGTAAATTTTCAAAACTTTTTTTGACCGGAAATTTTTCAATTTTAAATTTATAAAAAAATCAAAAAAATATTTATTGTAAAATTTCGAAAAAGTTGTTGAAATGGGAATTTTTAAAACTTTCCCGTTGGGACCGAAAATTGCAAAATTTTTAGTTTATGTGATTCTGCAAAGTCCCAAAATTGCATTATAATAAAAATAGAAATGTGCATTTCAAAATTTAAAAAAACATGTTCTGATGTGATCTGTGAAACTTTCCAGTCAAGACCAAAAATTAGAAAATTAGATTTTAATTTTTTCAAGTTTTTAAAAATTTATAAAAAAATAGAAATGTATTATAAAAAATTCCAAAATTTGGTTTCGATTGGAAAATTTCAAAAGTTCCAGTCAAGACCAAAAATTAGAAAATTAGATTTTTAATTTTACTTTTTAATTTTTAAAAATATTTTATAAAAAATTCCAAAATTTGGTCTCGATTGGAATTTTTGAAACTTTCCAGTCGAGACCAAAGACTGCGGAATTTGATGTTTATTTTTCAAAATCCAAACATATCCAGCAGGATTTCGAAATCTCTTTTTTGTAATCTTATCCAGAAATCGTAGACAAAAATTTTTCCGAAATATTCTTTAATTTTAAAACTTATTTTTATTAACTAATTCAACAAATTTCAAACATGAAAGTTAATTTCCGAATGTTATTTGATATTTTTTCAGAAAAGCTTTTTTTCGTCGAAATAGTCGTCATCTGAGGCGTCTGAGCCGGCTCTATGACTGGGAAGTCGACGAGGACGGGGCCTTCAGGCCGATTCTCGACGGAAATCGGGTCCAAAGATCGGCAGAAAAACGTTGTTCCAACGACAGTTACATCCTCGAAACTATTCTTAAAAAATACAACAGACATAAGATCCCCGGGGTAGGGGCTGTCCAGGTCCAGGTCGAGGTCTGGGTCCAGGAAATCACCACCATCAGTGACATCACTTCCGATTTTCAGGTTTGTTTTTATTTTTTTTAAAACAATTTTAAAATTTTGAAAATTGATAAATTCTAAAATATTCGGAATCTTGACAGATTTTGTTGAAATTTAAAACTTGGTAAACATGCATATTATTTTACGGAAATTGACGGTCAAAGTTCGACATCAAAATTCGAGGTTAAAGTTAATTATCAAAATTCAATTTCAAAGTTGATTGTCAAAGTTTAAAGTCGAAGTTGATTGTCAAAGTTCAATTTCAAAGTTGACTGTCAAGGTTTAAAGTCGAAATTGATTGTCAAAGTTTGAGGTCGAAGTTGATTGTCAAAGTTTAAAGTCAAAGTTGATTGTCAAAATTCAATTTCAAAGTTGATTGTCAAGGTTTAAAGTCGAAGTTGATTGTCAAAGTTCGACATCAAAGCCTACAGTCAAAGTTCAATCTCAAAGTTAATCATCAAAATTCAATTTCAAAGTTGATTATCAAGGTTTAAAGTCGATCTTTGATGACCAACTTCAATTTCAAAGTTTAAAGTCGAAGTTGATTGTCAAAGTTCGGCATCAAAGCCTACAGTCAAAGTTCAATTTCAAAGTTAATTACCAAAATTCAACTTCAAAGTTGATTATCAAGGTTTAAAGTCGATCTTTGATGACCAACTTCAACCTCAAAGTTTAAGGTTAAAGTTAGTCGCCAAAGTTCGACATCGAATTTTGGCGTAAAATCTCAAGGTCGAAGTTAGTTTTCAAAGTTCGACGTCAAAGTTGAGGATCAAAGTTTGAAATCGAAACTTTAAATTAAAGTTTGAAATCGAAACTTTAAATTAAAGTTTGAAATCGAAGTTTATCATCAAAGTTGGTCATCAAAATTTCGAGATCAAAGTTGAATTTAAAATTTCAAGGTCAAAGTTCAATTTAAAATTTCGAGGTCAAAGTTCAACTTAAAATTTCGAGGTCAAAGTTGAATTTAAAATTTCGAGGTCGAAATTTGAAAATTTTCGTGCTAAGAAACTATTTATGGACCATGTTTTGATCCGGAAAATTCAGACAAATTCAAATTATTAATTTTAATAAAACAACTTTTTGAAATAAAAAATAATTAAATTTTGTCCTAACGCGAAAAGTCCAAATTTTGAATTCTGTTTTCAACTTTCATAAAACAAAAAAGAAATTATTAAAGGTCTTCCAAAAAGTGCAAACTAGGTTGGATTAAAATTGTCTAAAAAATTTAAATTTTCTAAAAAGATCCCTGTCAATCCAGATTTAGATTTTCCAAAAAGATTTAAATTAAAATCTTTTAGGAAGATCTAGATCGAACAAGAATCTTCTAGAATTAATTCAGGACCTTTCAGATTCATTAAGACCTTTTAGGTTAAGTGCAAGACTTTTTTGAAATCGATTCAGAACCTTCCGCATTTATTAGGACCTTTTAGGATCGGTTCAGGACCTTTTAGGCTAGGTGTAAGACCTTTTCGAAATCGATTCAGGACCTTCCGGATTTATTAGGATCTTTTAGGATCGGTTCAGGACCTTTTAGGCTAGGTATAAGACCTTCCTAAAATCGATTCAGGACCTTCCGGATTTATTAAGACTTTTTAGGCTAGGTGTAAGACTTTTTTGAAATCGATTTAGGATCTTTTTAGACCTAATCCAGAACATTTTAGATTAGGTGCAAGACCTTCCAGATTCATTAGGACCTTTTAGGCTAGGTGTTAGACCTTTTTGAAATCGATTTAAAGCCTTTTTAGACATAGTCCAAGATGTTTTAAAATTAATCTAGAACTTTCTAGACCTCGTCTAAGATCTTTTAAGATTGCTTCAGAGTTTTCTAGACTTGATAGAAGACCTTCTAGGATTGCTTTAGGGCCTTTTTAAAGTTGACCTAAAACTTTCTAAACATAGTATGAAACCTAAAATCATTTTCGAATTTTTCTAACATTAATAAAAAAAATACAAAAATTCAACGTCATTTTTAATTTTATTTCCAATATTTATTAAAATTCCAATTATTTTTAGATTTTTTAAAATTTTTTAGATTAAAAAAATTTTTTTCTAGATTTTTTAGATTTTTCTGAATTTTTTTAGATTTTTTAAAAATTTTTCTAGATTTTTTTAGATTTTTCTGAATTTTTTTAGATTTTTCTGAATTTTTTTAGATTTTTTTAGATTTTTTTTAGAAATTTTTTTAGATTTTTTAAAAATTTTTTTAGAAATTTTTTAGATTTTTAAAAAATTTTTTTTAGAAATTTTTTAGATTTTTTATTTTTGAAGCTTGACACATCCTGAGGGTCGTCATCGGAAATCGCATAATTTTTTCCGACCGTTTCCGACATAACAAACTTGGATAACAAACGTTATTTTTGAAGAAAATTTTCTGTACTATTGGACAATGAACAGACGTGATTCCCCTGAGGCAAAAAAGCAAAATGTCCGGAATTGGCTTTCTGCTTTAACTGACGTCGATGTTTTCGAGGGTCACATTTAACTTTCGTTTCCGTCCTGGGAATTTTAAAAATAATAAAACAATAATGTCGGCAGAATATCTCGAAAACTTTTGGAAAAAATATTTCACTAAATACACATGGATCTATAATATTCTATAAAAATTTAAAAAAACAAATTTTTCTTCAAAAAATTCCAAAAAAGGGTCTCAACTAGAATTTGGAAACTTTCCAGTCGGGACCAGAAATTTAAAATTTAACAGTTATGTGATTTTTGAACATTTAAAAATTATTATTATTTAAAAATAAATTAAAAAAGGGTCTCAACTAGAATTCCGAAACTTTCCAGTCAGGACCAAAATTAATAAATTTTTTGTTATTTTTCAAATTTTAACAATTCCGAAAATTTTATACAATTTTCTTTAATCCTATCTAGCTACCGTAACTGAGACAACTTCCTGAAAACAAACTTTATTTTTGAAATTAAATTTAAAATCGATATTTTTACTACGAAATTTGTTTTTTTGAAAAAACTAAACTTCCTTGAAATCCAAATTTTCCGAAATTTTGCGGCCTAATTTAATTTGCAACAATTTTTTAAATTTGAAAAAGTTAAAAAAATTCAAAAAAGTTTAAAAAAAGTCAAAAAAGTTAAAAAAAGTTTAAAAAAATTGAAAAAGTTGAAAGTTTAAAAAAATTGAAAAAAGTTTAAAAAAATTGAAAAAGTTTGGAAAAATTGAAAAAAGTTTAAAAAGTTTGAAAAAATTGGAAAATGTTTAAAAAAATTGGAAAATGTTTAAAGTTTAAAAAGTTTGGAAAAATTGAAAAAAATTTAAAAAAGTTTAAAAAATTGAAAAAAGTTTAAAAAAATTGAAAAAGTTTAAAAAATTTTAAAATGACGTTTCAGTTGGATATTTACATTTCCGAAATGTGGAGGGACCCGGCTCTGGAATACGGTTGGATGGATCCTTGTAAGTACAACCTGTCGCTCAACTCGGATTTGCTCAAGAAACTCTGGACTCCAAATTCGTGTTTTATCAACTCCAAACAGGTAATTTTCAAAAAATTTTTAAATTTTCCGTTCGAGAATCGTTCAAAAAAATTTTATTTTTTATTTTTTTTAATTTTCAATTAAAATTACATTATTTTTATATCGAAATATATATGAAATTGTAGAGAAATTTCCGGAGAATTTAAAACTATGAAAATCATCCAGAAGTGATGCAATTTTGGTTGAGATTTTTGTGTTTAAAATTTCTTAAATTTCAACGAAAATTCTATTATTTTTTTTTTGTTTTTATATGAAAACTTGTATCGGATTCCAGAGGAATCTCCAATAATGTTAAAAATATTGAAATTACTGGAAAATAATGAAATTTTGATTGAGATTTTTAAAGTTTAAGATTATTTTGAATTTCACTCAAAATTACATTAGTATTTAATTTTTCATATATGAAAACATATATAAACTTGTTAAAAAAGTTATAAGGATTTTGAATATATCAAAATTATCGAAAAATAATGAAATTTTGATTGAGATTTTCGAAATTTCAGATTATTTTTAATTTCACTCAAAATTACATTAGTATTTAATTTTTCATATATGAAAACATATATAAACTTGTTAAAAAAGTTATAAGGATTATAAATATATCAAAATTATCGAAAAATAATGAAATTTTGACCGAAATTCTAATTGTTGAAATTTAAAAAATAAAAATCGTCAAACAACTCTCGAATGAAAAATTTGTTTTTCGAAATTACTTACAGTGATGGTTGACAGTTGATTGTTGTTTTTAAATTTAATTAATATTGATTTTTCCCAGGCTTCTATCCACGAGTCTCCGTTCAAAAACATCTTCTTGATGATATATGCCAACGGCACTGTCTGGACCAACTACCGGCTGAAGCTCCAAGGACCTTGTGAAATGGACCTGACCAAGTTTCCGTTCGACGAAGTTAAGTGTAAACTTACTTTTGAGTCTTTCAAGTAAGTTTATTACTTTTATTAAACTACAGTGACTTTGCAGTTACAATACTGCGGAAGTGAGTATGAATTTCACTCCCTTAGGCGTTTCGAAAATGAGAGAAAACATGGAACTTGCTGATTACAAATTGAAGGATATAAACACAGAAGTCGTGACGGAACAGTACCCCGCAGGGTACTGGCACGAGCTCTCCATGATTTTCCATTTCGAAAGACGGTTCGGGTGGTACATCCTCCAGGCCTATCTCCCCACTTATTTGACCATCTTCATCTGTGAGTTTTTTGATAAACAAGATCTTCCAAAATTCGCAAAATTTCAGAATTTTATAGAAATTTTAGAAATATGAGAAATTTCAGAATTTCACGAAGGTTTCTGAAGCTTTTCAGAACTTAGTAGAAGGTTCAGAAGTCATCTGAAGTCTTGTAGACATTTTAGGAACAATCTAGAATTCATTAGGAAATTTTAAAATTTAGAATTTTATAGAAATTTCAAAAATCTTCAAGAACCTCATCTAAGCTTCTGAACTTTTCCAGAATTTCAAAAAATTTAAGAAACTGACTTCAGAAATCTCAAATTTCGAAAAATTATAAAAATTAAGAAATTTTGAAAATTTGCAAAAATTTTTATAAAAATATTAAAAAACAACTTTTAGCTTGGATTTCATTCGTGTTGGGAACCAAAGCCATTCCAGCCAGGACAATGCTAGGAGTGAACAGTCTCCTTGCTATGACCTTCCAATTCGGCAACATCATCAGGAATCTCCCGAGGGTCAGTTACGTCAAAGCCATCGGTGGGTATTTTCTATAAAAAAAAATAATATTTATTTCCCTAATTATGTAAATTTCTATCATTTAAAAAAAGTTATTTATTAAAAATTTTCGAAAAAAAATAATTTTTTAAAAATTTTCGAAAAAAAATAATTTATTAAAAATTTTCGAAAAAAAATAATTTATTAAAAATTTTCAAAAAAAAAATAATTTTTTAAAAATTTTCGAAAAAAAAAATAATTTAAAAAAAGTTTTTTTTTATTTTTTTAAAATGATTTTATTTTTTTTTAAAATTATTTTATTTAATTTTTAAAATTTGCAATGTTTTAAAAATGTCACTGAATTGAATTGAGAATTTTGAACTTTTCAAAAAGTGAGAAAAATAACAGTAAATTTGAGTTTTTTTATTTTTGAAATTGTCTGAAACTTTAATGATTCAAATTTTATGACTTTAAATGTTTTTTGATGAGCTGAAATTTAGTGATAAACAGATCGAAAATTTAAAAACATTTGTGGGATTTATTTATCAATAAGTCAGAAATCCAAGACATTTGTAGGACCTATTTAGCATTAGGTTAGATTTTTGAGGACCTTCGTAGGATTTATTTATCAATAAGTCAGAAATCTAAGACATTTGTAGGACCTATTGATCACAATATCAAGGATCTAAGGTCTTCATAGTACTTATTCGTTTTAAACTAAAGTTTTAGAATTTTCTAGGACCTATTTATTTCCAAACTGAAGTTTTAGAATTTTCTAGGACTTATTTATTTCCATATTAGGGTTTTAGAATTTTTGTAGGACTTATTTATTTCCAGACTGAAGTTTTAGGATCTTTGTAAAAATTGATTATATTGGTATTAAGATTCTAGGACCTTTTGTTTTTATTATTATTAATTTTTTTAAGTTTTTAAAAAATGAAATTGTTTAAGAAATTTGAAAACTTTGATTACTGTAGAAATAATATTTTCATTTTTTTGGTTAATGGATGGATTTAGATGTCTGGATGCTGAGCTGCATGACTTTTGTGTTTTGCTCACTTCTGGAATTGGCTTGGGTCGGGTATTTGAGTAGAGACGATAATCCTCAGAAACCGAAACCCCCTCTGCCCCAGATCCCCCCTTTGACCCCCGTTAAATCGATTCAACATCCTCCGCCTTATGCTTCTCATGAAACAAGCCAGAATATTCATAGAAGAACAACATCGAATCAAAAATCGGAAGACGAACATACGGCTCTTCTGATGCCGAGGGACAATGACTATGGGTATATCCCCCCTGGATATGGATTAAATGGAAATATCAAAACAGCCATGTCGATGATTGCAGGACCTTGTGCTTGTCATAGTACTCAACAACAATACAGTAATGAACATAGTCATGTGTCTCAACAAGATTCGTCAGTAATAGAAGAACCAACATCGAATCATCCGGGGGGATTGCTCCAGATTAAAAAATTAACCAGTGATGGCTGGGCAAGGACTATCGATAGAATTTCGTTTTTTCTTTTTCCAAGTCTTTTTGCCTTGTTCAACGTCATCTATTGGTCCAGCTACATAGGGACCAAGTATCTCGCAAGTTCTTAATAAATTAATTTTCGAAAATAAAAAATATCGGATATTTGGAATTTAAAAATTTTAGAAGGAATTACTGTAATTTATGTCATCAGATATATGTTCAGAATGTTGTTTAAGTTTTGGTCGATGAAGAAGTCAACATCAAAATCAAAGTTAAATGAAAATAAAATCTGCACTATGCTTGCAATAATCGGTCGGTATTAGTATGTTTATTTATATTTCCTTTATTCCACCTGTATATCAAAGCAAAAATTGCCAAGCACTAAGCACTATTACCACATATATTTAACGTACGTGGGGGATTTTTGGTCTTTTCTCTCCCTCACTATATAAGGGCAGCTTGGGTACTGCTTGCAGGTGCCAACGTCTTCCATCGTGAGCGATTCTGGGCTAGACGTGGCGTTTATTTATATGAATAGGGATAACTTTGAATCACGTCTGAGTTTATCAACACGAAGATTTCTTGACTATCATCTTTATCTGTCCTCGGATAGTACACGTAAATTAAAATTCACGAGACCCGGGTTCGATTCCCGACCGAAGACCGGCAGGTAGAAGCCTGGCCCTCTGGATATCTCTCATTAGAGGCCTGGTTGACCAAAAACAAACTAGATGATAAGAAGAATCCCAAGGTGCTAGGAACAGAAGGTTCGCACCGACGGATGAGTTGGATCAAAGGTACAAGGAAGTTTAACTTTAGTATTGTTTGTGAACTTTGAGTGTGCGATAGGGGAATAAATAGAAATAGAAATCATCTTTATCTATCGGATTATAACTGAGCACAGCAGATAAGGGAGCTTACCTAAAATACACAAGGCTTACAAGGGGAAGGAGGTCCTGGAAAAACATCATGTAAGCCTTACATATGTTAGGCAAGCTCCCTAACAGGATAGTAATCCAGTAAAGTCGATCTCAATGGAACACAAGCAACATACTCGAGCTGTTTTCGTGCAATTAAAAAAAATAAAGCGGATGTCCCGTGCTTGCCCGACCCAGGCGTTATTAAATACGGTCGGCAATGGGTATCTCATAAAGGGGAAAAGTTCCCTACTATGGTGCAGTCCACGGCCTGGTTGCGCAGGTAGCAGCCCTTAGGGACTAGGACAAGATGCTAAACAGCTACATTAGCCACTCGGCGCAGTCCCGCAAGCCCACCCTATGGTTTGCAAACCACTGGCTTGATCACGGGGGAGTTTTAAATTTTTTTTTAAAAACACAAACTCAAATTTTTCAAATTGTTTCGCTTCAAAAAATTAAATTAAATTTTGGATGTATTTTTCAAGGAACTTCTAGTTCGTAAATGAACAATTTTCAAAAGTTAATTCGAGCAAAATATTTATTTTTGTAAAAATTTTAAATTCAAAATTAAATATTTCGAAAATTATCATACAAGTTCTAAAAATTCCAGTCCTCAAAAATCTCAATATTATAATACATTAAAATTAAATTAAAAAAACACTTTTTTTCAAAGAAATAAAATTTTATTTTTAGAGAAATCTTGTGCTATTTTATGTATAAAATTGTTCGAACAAATTCACCTGATTTTGAACGTTTTTGAAAAGTTCCTTGACATTCCCAAAAAATTGCGCAATTTCAAAAAAAAAATTTATTTATCAAAGTTGACGATCACAATTCAAGGTCGAAATCTCAAATTTTCGTGTTAAGAAACATTTCTGAATTTTTTTATTATGAAATATTTTTTCATTTAAAATGATAAAATTGGATATCTGAATTTTTCGAATCACAATTATTTATGAATCATGTTTTAACAAGAAAAATTAGAATTTCGATCTCGGATTTTGAGTTCTAATTTCGATAATACATAGCACTGGTTACGGTATCATCAAAGTTGGAATTTAAAATTCAAAGTCGAAATTCTAATTTTTTTGTATTAAGAAACATTTTTAGATTTTTTAACTGTAAAATATTCTTTCATTTAAGTCGATAAAATTGGATATCTGGATTTCTTGAATCATAAGATGAATTATGAATTATATCTTAAATTTAAAAAAAAACCGAACTTCGACTGTCAGTTTTGACAAAACGGAGCACTGTGATTCCTATAATCAAAGTCAACAATCAGAGTTCAAAGTCGAAATTCTAATTTTTCTTGCTAAGAAACATTTTTAAGTTTTTTCTATTGTGAAATATTCTTTCATTTAAGTCGATGAAATTGAATATCCGGATTTCTTGAATGATAAGATGAATTATGAATTATATTTTAAATAGAAAAAAACCGAACTTCGACTGTCAGTTTTGACAAAACGGAGCACTGTGATTCCTATGATCAAAGTCAGCAATCAGAGTTCAAAGTCGGAATTCTAATTTTTCGTGTTAAGAAACATCTTTAAATTTTTTTACTGTGAAATATTCTTTCTTTTAAATTGATGAAATTGGATATCTGGATTTCTTGAATGATAAAATGAATTATGAATTATATTTTAAATTTAAAAAAATCTAAATTTCGACTGTCAGTTTTGACAAAACGGAGCACTAATTGTTTTCGAGGAACCTTGACTGTTTGACCCAGATTGCGGCTCCCGTTTTTTCAAATTCCGTTTTCCAATTTTCGATTTCCAAAACCCACAAAAATCAACTGCCAAATTTATCCAAAATCCGAGATGATTATCTGGAAACTCGGATTTTTGTTTTTAGTTTTCAAAAACGGAATTCTTGCAGATCCTGAGGTTACTGTAAATACAGTAACCAATTTGGTAAATTTGAGGTTTCGAGAAGGCGAAATCAAAAGAGATGCGGATTCTGGAACCCCGGTGTTCTTTGAAGCTCCCCTAAGGGCTACTAAAAATGTAAATTTTTAAACTTTTTAAATTACAAAATTTAACAATAAAAAAAATTTTTAAATTACTAAATTAAAAATTATAAAATTCTCAATTTTTGGATTTTTGTAATTTTTTTAAATTTCTGAATTTTTAAAATTTTTGTAATTTTAATTTTTTTTTAAATTTCTTAATTTTTTTAAATTTTAAATTTTTTTTAAATTTCTGAATTTTTGTAATTTTAAATTTTTTTAAAATTTTCTTTGAATTTTATAAATAATGATTTTTTTCAGAATACTGGTCAGATTTCCATTGAAGTGGATAATGAAGCGGCTAGTCAGGCCTTCGGAGTGTTTCCTACAGTACTGTCTCCTGGGGATGCTTTCAACCTGGTTCTCCGGGACGTGTCCCTGATTCCTGTGATGGACAAAGAGAACATTTTCGAAGTTCCTGTATGTTTATTTATCCTCCATCAATGCGATTCCGTAGAAATTCTTGAAGTTCATTAGAGGGTTCTGAAATCTTAGAACATCTTTTAGAAGTTTTCGGAACATTTTGAAATCTCGTGAAAATTCCAAGAATCTTGTGGAAAATTCCAGAACTATTGGAACTACATAGAAGTTTATAAAATTTAATAGAAAATTCTGGAACTTCATAGGAGATTGTGAAATTACTTAAAAATCTTATAGAAGATTCTGAAATTACCTGAAAATTATATAATAGTTTGCAAGATTTCATAGGAGATTCTGAAATCATCTGAAAATCTTACAGAAGATTGTAGAACTTCATAGAAAATTCTGAAATTACTTAAAAATCTTACAGAAGATTCTGAAACTTCATAGAAAATTCTGAAATTAAAAATCTTACAGATAATTCTGAAACTTCCTAGAAAATTCTGAAATTAAAAATCTTACAGATAATTCTGAAACTTCATAGAAAATTCTGAAATTAAAAATCTTACAGATAATTCTGAAACTTCATAGAAAATTCCAAAATTATTTGAAAATCTCTCAAAAGTTTCTGAAATTTTATAGGAACTTCTGAAATCTTCTAAGATCTTATATAAACTTTAAGGATCTTATGTAAACTCTTATGACTCCCCTAGAATCCCATCGAAGATTCCAGAATCGCATGGAATATTCTAAAATCTTCTAGAATTTTATGGAAGCTTTTTCGGCTTTTTGTATTTTCATAGAAAATAAAAACCAAAATTTTTAATTTTCACAATAATATAATTCATTTTCAAATTTCAGATAAAAACGAAATATTTGAATAATCCCTCAGATGAATTTGAGCGATTTTCTGTTTTTGTCAGACTTCTGGAGCCAGAACTCGAGATCCCGAGGATACGGAACACCGAACACGTGTTCAGGCTCAGCCAACGCCTTACTGAAGGCATCGTTGGCAAAATCGGAATTCAGAATCTGAACAAAACTGATTTGACGGGGTTCAAATACGAGCTCTTCGGTGGATTTACTGATATGTGAGTTTTACATATTTCTGAAAATTAACTTTCTTACGTCAAATTTATTTCGTTTACTACAATGGAATCTCGATATAAAACACCCCAGGCTATAAGGGACGGTTTCAGTGCGTTAGTTTGGCCCGCATACAAATTTGCGAGAATTTAAGGAATTTTAGTCATATTCGACCCTTGATAAAAGGCACCCCATGATATAAGCCGCGATTTGCCCGGTCCCTTGAGGGTGCCTTATATCGAGATTCAACTGTATTTTATTTTTTCTTGCTCGAAATGCTGTTTTTTCGATTTATTCCGAACTCAAATTTCAAACTTGGGTAATTAAATCTTGTCATAAACGCTCTATAAAATACAAAGTAACACGATCGGTAAGTCTTCGTTAAGACTGTTAATAGTCTTTCTGGATCGGCGGCGTTATCGTCGTTCCGATCATTTCCTTATTTTTACATTTATACTTTTGATGGTTCTAAGACAGAAAACAGAAATATAATGACAATCTTTACTAGAACAATAAGATGCAGAAAACTATTATATCTCCTCACAGAATACAACCGAAAGTCGCTCATGTCCTACAGTATTTCATGTTTCCTGATATTCTAGCTATCACTTGAAATTTTCTCTTTTTAGTCTAGTTGCTGTCTCAACAGGTATCTAATAATAAATAGGATTATACTATTAAATACCATCTGTTAAGACAAAAAGCAGAAGTATATTAGTAATCTTTAATATAACAATAAGATACAATTTATCTGTTTCTTCCCACACAACTACAACTCAGTGTCACTCATACTTAACAATGTTCCACGTTTCCTGATATTCAATCCATCGCTTCAGATCCTCTCTAATCTAGGCTTCTGTCGCAGCGAATAGTTTGTACATCTATACGTTTATATGCTGGTACGCTCGTATTCCATTAATTTATGTTTATGTACTTTCGCGCATTTATACGTTTGTTATTTTGCATACTTATCCATTTGCAAATGTGCAAGCTTATGCATTTGTATCTTTATGTCCTTATAAATTTATCTATCTACACGTTTGGTAGTCTGTACATTTGAATGTTCACTCACTCGTTCGTTCATGGGCTTTTCTGTTTGTACATTTGTACATATGTATGTTGTCTTGCGTATATGTTTGTATATTTGTACGTATATATGTTTATATTTGCGCATTTATATGTATATATACATATGTATGCTTGTATATATGTTTGCATATTCGTATATACGTATACAATAGAACTTGAATATCAGATACCCCCGCTATAACATCTCTTGTTATAGCATACGGTCTGAATGAGTGAATTTGGTTAGTCTGCCTTCAAATATACCCCTACTATGATATATCCTTTCTTATAACATACGCTTTGCCGGGTTCCAAGGGGGTATCTTATATTTAAGTTCTACTGTATATATTTGTACGTATGTATGTTCGTATGTTTGTATGTTTGTACGCATGTATGTTTGTATGTTCGTATGCATGTATGTTTGTATATTTGTACGCATGTATGTTCGTATGTTCGTATGTTCGTGCACATATATGTTTTTATGTTTGTATACTTTCATTTATATATGTTTGCACATTCGTATGTATGTGCGTTTGTCTTTTTATTCATTCGTACGTTTGTCAATTTGTCTGTATTTCTCTAATCTTGCTCTTGTACTTATCGGAAGGATATTCAATCAGAAGTACCTAGATTCCTTATGCTAAATTTATTCCGCGAATACTTCAAAGGAAGTAACACTAAAAGACGCGAAACTTAAAATTTCTACATTTAAATTTTCCAAATGCAATTTTGCAAGATTATTCACATTTTGCAGCTTCTGATTGAAGTACAGTGAAACCTCGCTAAAAACAACCCGAAGGGACGGCAGAAAAGTTGTTTTTACAGAGGAGTTGCCTTTATCGAGGGGTTTACTAGGGGAAAATCCACAGTAAGGGTCGGAACCGAGTTGTCTTTAAAGAGGATTTGCTCTTATCGAGGGTATTTATATCGAGGTTTCACTGTATTTTTAAATTCTAAATCGATAATTTTAGGTTTCGGAATTTCGAAAAAATTTAATTTTTTTAGATTCTCCATCGAAGTGACCAAAGAAGGATTGTATTTGTTAACGACGGGATGCGATCCAGAAGTCTGTCTCTCCCTCCCGTCGAACTTCACGATTCTGCTCCGAGTGACCCCGATCGACGATGTAGGCCTTCAGAAAACAGAAATTTCACTTCTTCATTTCTCGATTTCGAAGGAAAACATGATCGGTCCTCATTTTCCAAAACGAGAATATTCGACTTCCATCGTCGAGAATTCTGAAAACTTTCTCGAAGTTGTCCAACTCGAAGCCGTGGATCCGGATTTTCGAGAAAGTCAAGAAGAAAAAAACACTTTCAAATTGACAGAGCCTTCTGAAGTCTTCGAAATCGACTCTGTTTCTGGATTGCTGAAAGTCAAAATTCCATCTTTGATCTCCGTAAACGACCTCGGGGAGTTGGTGAATCTGATGGTAGAGGTCTCGGATGGAAAAAATCCCCCAGATTTTTCCACCGTAAAAATCCGAATAATTTCAAAAAACAAAAAAAACGAAGAAAATTTTGAAAATTTCGAATTTGATCAAGTTATTTATGCTTTTGCGATCGTGCCGAGACAGACATTCGTCGGAAAAATCGGAGTTGCCGGAGGGCATCGGGCCGAAATGAGGATAGTCGAAGGCGGATCTGGATACTTCGTTTTAAACGACGAAAGCGGTCAATTGGACTACATCGGACCGGTCGAAAGAAACTCGAAAAATCACACTTTAGAGATAATCGGAATCCCGAAATCCGACAGTCCCAAAGTCGCGATGACTACGGTACAGGTCCTCGTGGCAGGAATCGGATCTTTTTCGCCTGTTTTCGAAAAAAAATTCGAAACTATTTTTGTGGAAAAAAATATTTTTCCAGAATCCGTCATTCATAAAATTGTGGCGGAAGATTTGGACAAAGATGCTTCTCTTGTGTTTTCGACTGAATCCAGGATTTGTCGGGATTTTCTCTCCAAAGAAATCCCTTGCAAAAACGAAATTGTTCTTCATCCAAACGGCGAAGTCGTCGTGAAAAAAATATCTCCAGAATTGATGACGATGACGATGAACGTTTCTGTGTCCGACAAGACCCACAAGATGGAAGATAAGGATTACGGTAAGTGACAAAAAAAAAAGTATTTTTAATTCTAAAATTACATTCAAAATTAAGAAATAAATTCTCTAAATTTTTTTATAAATAATTTTTTTGAAATTTTTTATATAAAATTTTAAAATTTTTTTATAAACAACTTTTTTGAAATATTTTATATAAAATTTTAAAAATTTTTTTATAAATAACTTTTTTCTAAATTTTTTATATAAAATTTTAAAATTTTTTTATAAATAACTTTTTTTGGAATTTTATATAAAAAAATTTTCGAAATTTTTATAATTTTTTTTTTGGATTTTTTATATAATTTTTTTTTGAAATTTTTATATAAACTTTTTTTTGAGTTTTTATATAAATAATTTTTTAAATTTTATAAAGAACACTTTTTTGAGTTTTTTTATAAATAATTTTTTAAAATTTTATATAAAAATAATTTTTTTAATTTGTAAAAATAAAAAATTAAATAACTTTTTAGTTTCGATTTTGACGACAATTCGCCGTCAGAAGCCAAAAATCGATGTTGCAAAATTGTTTAATTTCGAAAAATCGGAAGATCCATTAATTTTGTCCGACGACTTGCCCGTCGGATCCTACGTTTTCACCCCGATTCTGAAGCCTCTGTCTTTCGAAAATTCAAAACTCTTCAATCCTACTGTAAAGTACTCCATAACTTCCGGATCGAAGTACTTCAGAATCGACGAAAATTCTGGTAATTTTTATTTTTAAATTTTTCCAAATTTCAAAAAATTTAACTTTAGAAATATTTTTTTAAAAATTATTTAAAAAATATTTTAGAATTTTTATTTTTAAAGTATTTTTTTTATTTTTTTAAAATATTTTTTTAAATTTTTTAATTATTTTTTTTATTTTTAAGTATTTTTTAAAAGTACTTTTTTTTGTTTTTTTAAATATTTTTTTTATTTTTTATTTTTAGGAATGATTTATACTGTAAATTCTCTAAAAAACATCGGAAAACAAAATATTTCAATTTTGGCTGATGTTGTGGTTGGGAATCGGAATCTGAATGTTTCTACAGTAATCCCGACGGAATCAGTGAAGATGGATGTGGATCCTCCAGAAGTCAAAAACGAAATAAAATTGATTATTGAAGAAAATGCAAAAATCGGGTCTGAGATCGGAAAAGTCGAAATTCGGGATTCAGAAGGCGGAAAAAATTTTTTCGAAATTTTAAAAAACGAAAAATCAAAAAAAATCGAAATCGACGAAAATGGAAAAATTAAAATTTTCGACAAAATTGATTTTGAAAAAATTAAAAAACTTTTATTTTTTATTAAAGTTACAAATCAACTCGAAAAAAGTACGGTAATTCCGGCTTCGATCAAGATTCAGAATCTCAACGACAATCCTCCGATTTTTGGAAATTTCCGAAAATTACGGTATTTAATTTTCGAAAACGCCCCTGTCGGGAGCTTCGTCGGACGAGTCGAGGCTTCGGATTCTGACGGAGACAAACTTTTTTATTTCCTGAATTTTCCGGACGAGAATCTTCGAGGAAAAATTTCGATCACTTCGGACGGGATTCTGGAGACCGAAGGTCCGTTGGTCGGTCTTGAAGGCGTTTACGGATTCAAAGTTACTGTAGAAGACGGCATTCACTCGAGTACTGTGGATTCTGAGTTGACGATTCTGACGACGAACAGATGCCAACCTTCGTTCGTCCAAAATCAGGAAGTAGTTTTCAGAGTGGATTCAGAAGCCGGGCCAGGTACCGTAATCGGGGACTTACGTGCTGTCTTAGAAGACCCCGACTGTCCGGCAGTGGAATTCGGCTTGAGCCTTCTGGAGCCAGAATACGAAGGATTAATAAAAATCGAAAAAAATAAATTAAAATTGAATTCGGAAATTTCGAAATTCGAAGGAAGAAGAATCCCTACAGTAATCTCGGCCAACTCCGGCAGTCTGTTCTCCCGAAGGGCTTCCGAAATCAGAATCCTTTCAAAAAAGAAAAAAAAACTACAGTACCCACAGAGCCATGTCAGAATCGAAGTCGACGAAAACCGAATCGGGAGGATTCTGAATCTGAAGCCGATTTCGAAAGAAAAAATTTACTACAAATTAATCGACGATTTTGATGGACTTTTTAAAATCGAAAACGGGATTCTGGAATTCACGAGACCAGCGGACAAAGAAAAAAATGATTTTTATCGATTGAGGATTCTGGCTTCTGTAGACGGAAACTTCGAAGACGAATTCACCGACGAAATGATGGTCAACGTCTTCATCAACGACATGTAAGTAAATTTGAAAATAAATTTCGTATTTAAAAATTAAGAATAGATCTAAGTTGAAGAAACAGTACTTAGGATACGGTAACTAGAACTATGGATTCAGAAGTTGAAGTTAGGAATTGGGAACTTTGAAGAATAGATATCATTCAAGAAATCAGATTAATTAGATATCATTTAGGGGATTTGTGAAATCCCAAAAACCAAAATTTAAGATTTCATACATCTAGCTTCTGAAGACCAACTTTTAATTTCGAGCTAGATTCTGAATCTCATGTTTAAAGAAAAGTTGAGATTTAGAGGAGTAAATGTCGTTGAAAAAAATTAAGGAAGTTAAATATCATTTAGGGGATATATGAAATCTTAAATTTTGGTTTTTGAGATTTCACAAATCCCCTAGATGATATCTAATTAATCTGATTTTTTCAATGCTATCTACTCTTAAAAGATCAGATCCAGAATCTAGCTCGGAATTAAAAGTTGGTCTTCAGAAGCTGGATATATGAAATCTTAAATTTTGGTTTTTGAGATTTCGTAAATCCCCTAGATGATATCCAACTTATTCGATTTTCTTTCCAATGATATCTATTCTTCAAAGATCAGATCCAGAATCTAGTTCGGAATTAAAAGTTGGTCTTCAGAAGCTGGATATATGAAATCCAGATATCTGATCTTTGGGATTTCACAAATCCCCTAGATGATATCCAACTTATTCGATTTTCTTTCCAACGACATTTACTCCTGGAAATCCTCAACTTTTAACTTCAACTTCTGAATCTAGAAGTCTAGTTACCGTATTCTAAGAACTTTTTCCTCAAATTCAAACAATCCTAAAATTCTAAAAATTTAAAAATTAAAATACTAAAAAATAATTTCAGAAACGACAATTCTCCGAAATTCGAACAAAATGAATATGAAAGAATTCTGGATTCCAAAAGTCTTCCAGGAACTTCGGTTTTGAAAGTTTTTGCTCAAGATTTGGATCGATCTCAAAAAAATCCACTTTTTTATGAAATAATTTCTTCAATTTTCAAACAAAATCAAAGAAGTGAAAAATTCAATAATATTTTTAACATTTCGAAAACTTCCGGAGAAATCAGAATTCTGAAGTCCTTGATCGATTTCGAAGGCGGTTGTTTCGAACTCGGAATCTCCGCCAAAAACGAGGATTCAGAAACCACGACTTCGGTGAGGATCTGGATAGCGGATAAAAAACTCCATGTTATTCCTTTTTTAATCCATCAAAATCCGATCCAATTGACATCCAGCCAGTTGAAAGAATACAACAAGTGAGTTTTTTTTATAAATTAATAAATATAAAAATTTAAAAAAAATTTTCACGAAATTTTTGAAATAAATTTTTTTTTTAATTTTAAAAATTAGAAATTTTTCGAAATTAATTTTTTTTTAATTTTAAAAATTAAAAATTTTTCGAAATTAATTTTTTAAAAATTTTAAAAATTAGAAATTTTTCGAAATTAATTTTTTTTAAATTTTAAAAATCAGAAATTTTAAAAACTAATTTTTTTTAAAAAACTCAAAAAATTTTTAAAATGCTTTTAAAAATTCAAAAATCGTTTATTAAATTTTAAAATTTGAATGTTAATATGATTTTAGGAAACTTTCAAATGCAATTTTTAATTCTACTTTATTGTTTTCTTTGAAATTTTATTCTGTTCCAATAGATGAAACTTTTTCGAAAATTGTGAGAGATGCGACTTTAGCCGAATTCATAGCTGTGGATAAAAAAACGAACAAAATTATTCCTTGGATAAATTTAAAGAACTCGATCGACGACCTCGACATCGACGGATTGAGCTTCCATCCCGGATTTTCTCAAATAAAAAACAATTTTGAAACTTCTGAATCTTCGTTGCTTCTGTTGTCAGTCATCTTCATTCTTCTTTTGATTCTCGTTTTTTTGGTTTTCGGAATTTTGATTTGTTACTACAGAAGGAAAGAAATTCGAAAACGAAAAATCCGAACTTGTCCGGGCCAGAATCGCGGCGGTTACGGACCAAAGAAGTCAAACGAGAAAATGGTCCCCGTATCTAGTGAGACCTCCAGAACTTCTATGGTAGGTTTTAAAAAATACAAAAATTGTTTGGAAAATTTAAAAATTTTCAAGTTTAGAATTTTAGGATTGTTTGAATTTGAGGAAAAAGTTCTTAGAATACGGTAACTAGACTTCTAGATTCAGAAGTTGAAGTTAAAGTTGAGGATTCAGGAGTAAATGTCGTTGAAAAAATCGAATAATTGGATATCATCTAGGAGATTGTGATTCAAACCAATTAGATTCATATACAGCTTCTGAAGACAATTCTAGTAAAATCTTAGATTCAATATGAACATAATTAGAGTGACTTTAGAATCCAGATTGAAATCTCACCTTCCTATGTTTGAGATTTGTAAATCCTTTAAATCATATCCAACTTATTTAATTCTTTTCAATGATGTCCACTGCTCGAAGTCTTGACTTCTGAAGTCATATCCTAAGGGAGAATTCTGAAGTTCACAAATTTGTAATCCAGATTCAGAATCCAGCAGTTAAATTACTGCATTTTGAATAGTTTATTGAGACATGAAAATAGTTATAGTTTTTTTTACAAAAATAA
>SWDT01000094.1:0-273077 GCA_009193035.1 Halicephalobus mephisto | reverse complement strand
AAATATCCTACAAATTTTCATTAATTTTATTTTTTAAAAATTTTATTTTATTTTAATTTTAAAAAAAGTGAAATGTTTTAGAAAATAATTTAATTTATTTTTATTTACCTCGAAAAACTCATAGCCCCTCTTAGTTTTGTCGGAGAACATTCTTGCAAAAACAAAATCAAACTCTGATATGCCACTGCCAAGGAAATACTGGCTATAATCCTCGCCGCTATCAGCAACTCTGGACAATACAGTAATACTGACAGTAATCTAGAGATAGAAGCAAGCAAAATGAACGAATTCATCAGGATAAATCCAACTTTCCTTCCAAATTTGTCATTTATAAATCGGACTTAGAAAAATCCCAAAAAAAAATCAACGAACCAAATGTTACAAATAATATTCCAAATTAAGTCATATTTACTTTCGGTGAATTCGACTCCTCTTCTGGTGTAGGATTCGTTTAAAAATTGCTTGAATTCGTCGATGGGGTTGTTGAGATAAGTAGCACTGAATCCATTTTCGAAATTACAGGCCAAGGAAAGATGAGAACAAATAATAACGACCCTCCAAGTATCTTTCTCCATCAAGAAAATTCGCTACTGAATGAAAAGTGTTGGCTTATCATGTTCCGTGATCAAAATAAAAATAAAAAAAAAAGTGCAAGTTCAGTGTTGTCATGGAAATACGGACGGAATTGAATGAAAAAACTGTTTAGGTTAGAATTTTCAACAAAGGGATTTCAGAGACAGGATAAAATAAATTCAAAATAATCGAAAAATTTAAAACTTTTTTTATTAAATTCAAAAATGTCCTAAATTTTCTAAAAATTACAAAAATTAAATTTTCAATTTTTCGAGAAATTTAAAATTTTATTTAAATAATATAAAATGCGAAAAAATTGACTTTTTTGTAAAAAAGATTTATTTTTACGGAAAACTAGTTGTGAATCAGCAGCAATTTTTTTATGACCTTCAGTCAAAAGTCTAAATTGAGATTATATACCTTGCTTTTTGGAAATTGCAGACATAATCAGATTCCCATCAGTGTGAACATATGCAAATTCAGTCTAGAATTATTGTGGACGAGAACACAAAATTGCATTATTTCGTTCAGTAGCATAATGGGTACAAAAATATTCCATTGTGTTCATTTACATTCACCTAAAATACAAATAGTGCAAAACTACATTATATCTACTTGACACCCATTTTCAGAAATCTTAAAAAATATCCTTCCTGTTTCATGATCTATAGAGTATTTTGGATTTTATTTATTAACCTCACAATCTATTTATTGAGTAAAAGTCAAGATAAAGGTTCTAATATCCAGTGGATTGAGCGTTACCTTGGTGTCGGTAATAGCTCCCATCATCTGACTTGCTGCAAGATTAGTTTCCATCACTGATCCTACTTTGAGGTCGCTGAATAAAGAGTTCAGATCGACAACACAGGCTTGGAAAGATCTGGATCTTCGTTCATTCCGTAGTAGTGCTCGAGTCGGAGAAGGATAGAATTACCGTCCAGTGCTTCAAAGTCAACACATGGACGTTCTCTGGCAACTCTTTAATCCCGGAGTACTCAATCAAGTAGAGTTCGCTGAACATCTGAAGGTCTTGGAAGGTTGAGAAGGAGATAATTGGAGAGTGGAACATTTGCAGTTGGAGTTGAGGCCGGACTTTCCTTACTTGAGGTCCGATAACCACCCAATGCTTCCCTCTGACAACAAGACCTTTTCCGGCCTTGCCTGGTTCGTTAAGAGGCTCGCGAACTCCATAGCCGTCATCGTACAGATCTCTTCTATGGATGAGGAATTCAATTTGTCTGTGACGATAGAACCACAAGCTTGGGCTCTGTCGGTGATGACCGTCATTCCCATGTTTGAGTCTTCGAGTATAGCAGATGACGTCACTGGGTAGTAGTTGCCCGCGACCGGCTCATCCATTATATAGTCAAAATCAGGGGCATAGTTTCTGATGCGCTTCATCATCTGTCTTCCATTGGGTCGGTGAGAAAGTTTTGTTGGAAGCGATGTTTGTGGAGTATCGGGTTATCACCTCAAGAGAAGTATCCAATTTGCTAAATAATTCAAATGTGATACGATTTAGTAGGTGGAAACTTACTCGACCTTGACAATTGGGAGAGGCCCGATGGTCCATTCAAACTCGATCTTGTTATCGTTAGGGAAAAGACGGATCGTCTGAGCCACGTAGCTACAAACACCTCGCCTCCAGGTAAGTGAAGGTCACATCAGCTCTACCATATTTGGCAATCAGCGTGGGATCCCCTTGAGGCCGGAAGACATAAGCTCCACTTGTCTGGGTTCCAGTAGGAACTGGGATATGGCCATTGTAAGCCCAGAATTGCTGTTGAAATGGATGCGTGCCTTGTGAATCTGTAATTGAATTGAGAAAACCATTTCCATCGAAATTCAAAGTGATCAGGCCATTTGAGATGCTGTTCGCTTTAGCAGAGAGTTTGGCTTCTAGATGAATTGGAATTTTCGATGTTTTGGAGTTCGCTAGGTTTTCGACAAAGTAGGTGGTGAAGCCATTGGCAGGAAGATTGGCAAGCAAGACAAGTTCATTCGGGGATCTGTGAATGTTGTTGATTTGCTTATTATCGAAAGTAGAAACAATCTGAAAAGTAATTATTATTATTTCAACATTTTTTAGAAAAGCCAGCTTCTTAATTTTGCAAAAGCATCATGTTGCTGCGGAAGATGCGCTTTAAATTTTAAGATCACTTTAACAATATTTGACTTTTCATGCAATTCAAGCCTTTCATGAACAATATCTCTTTAAACCCGTACCCAAGCCTGATTCGGTTCATTTCCGTTGCTATCTAAAACTCCAATGGTTTCTCATAAAGCGGAATTCTGATCAATTGTTCCACATTCGACTATATCCGTTGTAGATTGTGATAGTGAAGTTATCCTGGTTCTTGTTGGTAAAACTGCATTCAGATTCGTTAGGTTCCTGCAGAAGGTTCGAACTGGGAATTGGTTGTTCGTTGAGATGAATCTCTGGTTAAGGTTTTAAGATAGTCATGAAGGCGCTCTCGGCACTATCCCAACCACTAAGAAGTCTTCTTTCGTAATCCTGAGTGACAGCTTCCTTGGATGTTCCAGTAATCGCGTCGTGGTGCTGACTCAGTCCGATGGCTCTTTCGAGTTTATGTTCTTTCACGGAGTACTCATTCAATTCCTGGTCAAGACCAAAGACTCCAAGTTGCCTGACAGAGTTGATAAGGTTGGAACTCTGTCTAACAAGACCTTTCATCGCCGGCTTAGAAGTAAAGTAACCTGTCCAGTAAGAGTTGTTCTTATCGGCATAAGGGAAGAAATCCGCAGTCTTGCTCGTCCAAGACGTGATAGCTCCTTTTATAGCCTTCGTATAGCAGGAGGGAGTCGAGTAAAAAGCATTAACTTTTCTTGTTGTCATATTGTTCGCTAGTTTGATGAGTTTGTCAAGATTTGTATAAATGAGATTCGCATTCGTGTATTGAAAATCACCACCGATCAGCATCTGAATGTGATTATGGGGTTCAGCGGATAATCTAAGCGAAATCTCAAGTTCAAGCATTGATGTATAGTAATCAACATTATAACCTTCCAATTTAGGATTGTCAATAATAGGAGGACTAAATCGATTTGTTGTTCAGTAATTACTATTTTCAACTTGCCTGGACATCTCTACATAATCCCAATGAAATGGGATAGGAGATCCATAGTGTATTCCATAGAATGCCCCACCGATCAGTTTTCTGTCAGCTGAAAATGGTTACGAATTATCTTCTTTAACATCCCCATGTAATTTCCATGTTTACTTTTGATATTAAAAAAAGCACAGTAACAAAGAGGCTTAAAATTAGTGGGTAATTATTTAGTTTATGTCTTCTTAACTACTAACATACTCATTGTTATATTTTCTTCATTTGTATATTTTGCCTAATGCAAAAAGCTTTTCATTTTTTCACTCTAAACGTGAAATTGTTTTCTTAATAGTAAAAAATAGTAATAAATCGAAGTAATAATACTGAATCTTTTATAAATAAAGAAATATTAAGCGTTAACCAAAATCAACTATTTTGCATATCAATCATTTTCCAGTTCTAGATTCCCTAAGGTTCTCATATTTCAATAACCAATAAAATAACTCACGATTTTCATTAGAAGTATACCACTGGAATTCGAGAGTTTTGTTTTTTATCCTCAAATCGTGTTCCTTGTGGTGCTCCCTTCCAAAGTAGACTGAATCATATCCCATCTAAAATATGTTTTCTTATTAATCATCCAAGTACTAACCAACCATGGCTAAGAGATTAGAGTGTTCTCGGCTATGTCCGAAGGGATCGATCTGCCATCCGGTTCTAACTTTGGCGCATTCTCCTCCAACACTGCTATTCAGCTTCCTCAACCCCAGAGTGTACATGTCGATGAGGTCGATATAGTGACTTGTGGCTTCATCCGGCTGCACCCAGCCTCCACAGACCAGCTCTATCTGTCCGTTGTTCACCAGAGTAATGAAATTGTTGACAAGGTAATCATCCGCATTCTCAAGCCATCTGGTAAGGAATCCGACTTCACACACGCTGAATTTCTTCTTCCCATCCATCTTCAGTTCTGTGATGACATTGGTATAGATGTGATAGACGGCGGTATGCAATTTAGCAGTATCTCCGTTAATCCCAGTAAAGTAATCATCCACAGTCTTTACATATCCCATATCGTCATGGGAATGCGGAACAATGTGGAGATTTATAATATCTGGATCATTACTCCATTGAGGACAAACATCCCAAGCGCATTTCCCGCTTATTAATGGGAAGATGAACAAACTGAACACAACACAAAGAAACATAATAGTTGTGTGCAATTGATCAGATGAGTTATCTTCACAGATGAAACAGTAGTTGTAGTCATTCAATTAAGCAGCAATTGATAAGAAAACTATCGTAGAGACGCGTTGGACTAAGCTTCTTATGCATTCCCAATTATCTCAACCTTGTGCAAACTCCGGAGAAAATTATATGTTCAGGATGCTTAAATGGTAATCAATACACGAAACTTCCAAACACAAAATTTGACATGTGATTCGTGAAGGAATAATCAACAGAAAAGAAGGTCAAAGTATAACAAGAAAAAATAAAAGAAAACAGTTCAGTTCCCAAACCGCGAATAAATCAGCGGGTTTTGCTAGTTTGAAATACTTTTCTCCACAATAATACTCTGGAGGGAATTATGCAATTTTGCCTTTATTTATGCATCCGGAAACTTACCCAAGCCTGATTCGGTTCATTTCCGTTGCTATCTAAGACTCCAATGGTGTTCTCATAAAGCGGAATTCTGATCAATTGTTCCACATTCCGACTATATCCGTTGTAGATTGTGATAGTGAAGTTATCCTGGTTCTTGTTGGTAAAACTGCATTCAGATTCGTTAAGGTTCCTGCAGAAGGTTCGAACTGGGAATTGGTTGTTCGTTGAGATGAATCTCTGGTTAAGGTTCTTAAGATAGTCATTGAAGGCGCTCTCGGCACTATCCCAACCGCTAAGAAGTCTTCTTTCGTAATCCTGAGTGACAGCTTCCTTGGATGTTCCAGTGATCGCATCGTGGTGCTGACTCAGTCCGATGGCTCTTTCGAGTTTATGTTCTTTCACGGAGTACTCATTCAATTCCTGGTCAAGAGCAAAGACTCCAAGTTGCCTGACAGAGTTGATAAGGTTGGAACTCTGTCTAACAAGACCTTTCATCGCCGGCTTAGAAGTGTAGTAACCTGACCAATAAGAGTTGTTCTTACGAGCATAGGGGAAAAAGTCGGCAGTCTTGTTAGTCCAGTGAGGAATAGCTTCCTTTATGGCTTCTGTATAACAGGAGGGTGTCGAGTAAAAAGCATTAACTTTTCTTGTTGTCATATTGTTTGCTATTTTAATAAGTTTGTCAATATTCGTGAAAAGCAAGTTTGCGTGACTGTAGTGGAAATCTCCTCCCATAAGCAGCAAAACGTGGTTGTGAGGATATACAGCCACTCTCTTGGATATTTCATTTTCGAGTACTATTCTAAAGTATTCAGCATTGTAATTCTCCAACTTCGGATTGTCAATAATCGGCGGGCTAAATGAGTTTATTAGACAATCATGATTATTATCAGCAAACTTACACAGCGCTGACTCTGAAATCCCAGTTGAACAATGTCGGACTTCCATAGTCTGTGCCATAAAGCGATCCGCCGAGCAGTTTTCTGGTAGCTGAAAACGATCGCCAATCATTTCTTTGAAAATCTTTTTATCATTTACGATAGCATATTTGGGAACATGGAACTGAATAAAAATGTTTTGAAACAAATATTTAATTTTTTATTTATATATTTTTACTGAGTATTAACCCGTTTTCGTTACATCTTCTTTTTATATCTCTGTCCCAACATTTGAGGTTCATTTTTGACTTTGAATTGCAGTATTTTTTTGGTAATGACAGAATTAAATACAAATCTATGTAAAAAGATTAACATAGGATGTGCATTAAGAAAAGTCAGAATATGTTGCAAGTAAAAAATTGTCTTCTGCAGATTAACTATATTTCAGTTCTAGGCTCATTATCATTTCAAAACTTTATAAATAAATGAAAAGCATACGGTTTTCATCTGAAGTGTACCACTGGAACTCGAGATTCTTGTTCTTCACTCTCAAATCATATTCTCTATAATGTTGTCTTGCGAAATAGACCGACTCGTACCCCATCTAAAATATGTTTTCTTATTAATCAATTAAATCTCAACTCACCATAGCTAAGAAATTAGAATGTTCCCGACTGTGTCCGAAGGGATCGATCTGCCATCCAGTTCTAACTTTGGCGCATTCTCCTCCAACACTGCTATTCAGCTTCCTCAACCCCAGAGTGTACATGTCCACGAGGTCGACGTAGTGAGTTCCAGCTTCATCCGGCTGCACCCAGCCTCCACAGACCAACTCTATCTGTCCGTTGTTCACCAGAGAAACGAAGTCATTAAGAAGATCAGTATCACTACTTTCGAGCCATCTTGTGAAGAACCCGACTTCACACACGGCAAACTTCTTCTTTGGATCCATCTTCAACTCTGCCACCACATTGGTGTAAGTGTGGTAGACAGAGACATGAACACTTCTATCCCCGTTCATCCCAGTGAAGTAGTCGTCAGCAGTCTTTAGCCATCCCATATCATCATGGGAATGAGGAACAACGTGAAGATTTACAATATTCGGGTCATTACTCCACTCAGTACAAGCATCCCAGGCGCATTTCCCACTTACTAGTGGAAAAAGAAATAAGATGTTGAATATGATAGAACCTAACCACATTGTAGTTGCATCTAATGGTTAGAATGAGTAGTCCTTGTAAAAATGTTATGAGCTGTATTCAATTAAACAAGATAGCTACTGATAAAACCTTCCAATGGAAATAGATAAGTATTGAAGAGGATTATCGGCGAAGAATGCTTCAAAACTTGGAGTGAGTCTCTGGAGAAAACGATTTTTTGTCTCTTTAGTTTTGATTATGTGATGCAAAAAGTTGAAAGATACATATGATTTGAATTCATTCTCCATATATACAGTAAGATCAGGAAGATGAAGCTGCTGAAGTTCGTTCCAGATGAAGCAAGTATCGAATTAATAAAGATCTTCATGGAATTTTTCAGTAAAAATTGCAACGTGCATTGACTAAAAATTAATTTAAAAAAGTGATGTTTTGGTTGAGAAAACGCTGATGGATATTTCTCGAGACGTCAAAAATCAATCAAATTCGCATAAGTGACACAAAGTAAAGATCAACTATATTTGAATCACCCGACTGATTTGAATATACTAGGATTCTAAAACAAAAAATTTCATTTATTTTATAGAATTGCTGATTTGGAAGAAATTTTTCACATTTGAATCAGAACTGTAAAAAAATTTTCGACAACTTCAATAAAATCCAAGTTTTTTATTACGGTAATTGGTTCGTTTTATTTCAGTCGTGTAGAAGTCTAATATTGCAGAACACCAAAGCAATAAAGAAGTCGGAAGTATCACTGTCGAGAAGACTGTGGAGGAAATTCAATCGGAAACCCGATTTGAGGCGGATGCGGAGTTCGGTGGGGGATTTACTGCCGGTTGCAACTGGAAGAATCCAGAATTCACTTTGAAAAGCGTATTGGTTAGAAACTGGGTCGATTAAGATCTCGATTCTGAAAAAGCCAAGACAGTAAGAAAGTAGTGATTGTTATATAAGATGCTTCTGATGATGTTACGGTATTTCGAGCATAATCTCGAGCGATATTACCAAGTTTTATAAAATTTGCTGTTCTTTATTTTCTTTTTCTTAATTCCTCCACCTTCTCAAGTGACCATTGGACTTTTGAAATTTATTTCTTCTGTCAAAACCTCTCAATAAAATTATCGGCGCCGAACAAACGTGCCAACTGTCATCCATTTGCATATCGGAAGATCGATATTATTAGATTTCAAAGAAGCTATAGTTTATCCGAGATTTATTCTGGTTGAGTTATTGCGAAATTTGGAATTTTTGTGTTTCCAGGTCTGCGCGGAGAACGCGGACCATTATTCTTTTGTCTTTTCTGAACCACCCGGCTTTGTTTGTACTTGTTTACCGGTGTTCTGGTCATTGAACCGAACTGGACGGTTTTCCAGACAGATCGGCCAGTATTGCCACATTATTGATCCGATTTTTGTGGGTTCCGGTTTGGCATCGGGATGGATGGAGGATTTTTTGACTGGATTTGGTTTTTTGGAAAAGTCAGGATAAGCTTTAGTTTTTCTTTTCTGATACATTTTTAAAAATTTGATGATTTTTATTAAACAATTTTTCGCGATTTTACGTAACATTTTGAATCTGCAAAAATAATCTTGTCACAATAATACGGTATTTGTGGCATTCGGAACAAAACACCAAAGATTTTCGCGTTTGATTTTTTGTTTGAAATTTTAGAATTTTATTTTTTAACAATTTTATGTTCTGTTTTGTCAAAATTAGAAATCAAAATTCTGATTTTTCGTGTTGAGACATTTGTGAATTATTTTTAATTTGAAAAATTCAAAGTCTAAATATTAATTTAAACAAGTTTTTGAAATACAAAAAATTCGTGAATGTTGTTTTAACACGAAAAAATCGGAATTTTAATCTCGAACTTTCATCATTAACTTTGACAAAATAAAAATTTCGAAATGGAAATTTGGAATTTTCGTACTAAAATCTGACTTTAATTCGGAAAAGTCATATATGAAATTTATCAATTTAAATAATTTTTTTAAACAAAAAATCTCCAATTGTTGTGTTACCGCGAAAAGTCCGAATCTCGACTTCGAGCTATGACTGTCACTTTCATAAAACAACCCCGATTTTGAAAAACCACTTTATCCTGAGTCATGTTCCTAATCTCGTTCGTGCTTTTTTCATTTCATCACCACTCTTGTTCTTCCACTGCAATCATTGAAGTTCGAAGAAAAAGTAGAATATTGTCCTTTCACTTGAAGATGACCTTCTTGACCTTATTACTTACACTTTCTGTCTTCCATTTTCTGAATCGATCGTTTTTGTCTCAGAACCTTGTATTTATACTTTTGATTCCTTGTTCATATTTTACAAAAAATATTGTTTGTTCCAAAATCATTTTCATTGTTTGGTTTTTCTAAAGCGATAAAATCCGTTTTCGCTGGACATTGACATCGAACCTCTTCCTTTTCATTCAAAAACCGACTGGTCCGGTTACTTACCGATCTGAGAAACGCCCAATTGCCTCAGGCCGGTTTTTGAACCTGTCTTGGTCCAATTGTAATTGAAAATTGTTTATTTTTCCACCCGTGAAGCTTTCGAGAACTTTCAATCCACTTAAGGCTTGGCCGGTCAACGAAGGTCACCGTTGAAATTGTCCTTTGACGTCTTTTTCTTTTATCGCCTTTGACGTGAACATTGAAAACGACCCGTTTTAACGCTAGGGAAAAGTTTTTTGAAAACGAACCCCAAAAACGTGAATGGACAGTCTTGTCCGCTGCAAGCAAAGAAATCTGGATTACCAGCACTTGAGGGTGAGCCTATTTTTTTGTTTGGATTAACTCAGATCTATTGTATAAGTTGACATTATCTTGTTGATAAATATTTTAAGTTTTTCGACGTTCTGAATCTTATTTCAAATAACATTATTTCATAATTTTAGATTTAATTTTATGACGTTTTTCTTTGATCTTGAAATACTTGATCTAAATAAAATTCGTCATAATTTGAGCATTCAGAATAAAACGCCAAATGTCATCATAATCGATTTCAATTTTTATCATGATTGTTTTATTATCTTTCTTCTCTAAGCCCTAAGGAACTAATCGATTTAAAATTATAGTTAATTATGGTATTTAAGGCCGAACGTCAAACGACATTACTGTAGAATTTCGACTCTAACTTAGTTTTCCATTATCTTTCTTCTTCGACTTTAACGAACTAATCGATTTAAAATTACAGGCAATTATGGTATTCAGAACGGAACGCCAAACCATACTATTATGGAATTTCAATCCTGATTTTTGTTTTTTCTAATTATCTCTCTTCTCTACCCCTTGACTAACGAATCAATATAAACATAAGGGTATTTGTGGTATTCAGAACAGAACGCCAAACGATACCACTATGGACTTTCAATTATAATCCTTATTTCTTTGACTTTTCTCTTTTCTCTACCCCTTGACGAATCAAATAATATAAATCTAAGGGTATTTGTGGCATTCGGAACAGAACGCCAAACGACACAACTGCGAAATTTCAATCATATTGATTTCTTCTAATTTTCCCTTAAATATGTCTAATACTACTTTATTGAATATTTTTTAAATTTTATCCGCAAAAATTTCGAGTATCCTCTTGATACTTGAATTTATCGATGCAATTCGAGACTTTGTTGCACCACCAAATCCGGTCCTTTCGATCAAAAATTTGCTTTTCATCTAGAAATTCAAGTGTCTTTGATTTTTCCACCATCAAAAAATTTGGTATTTTCTATTTGGTTGAATTGATTCTGTTCACCTTAAAGCTTTAACATTAAGATAGGTTTCTTTCCTTCTTAACCACGCAACTCCTTTTCAGGATGAAGAATGCGGGCAAAACTCGAGACTCCGGGTCAGCGATCTTATCTATTTTTATTTTTTCGTTCGCTTTTGAGTTTTATAGGTTCTTTTCACATGTTATTCTTTGTATTCATTGTTTGGAGAAAATCAAGAAGAGATATTTTTTATGAAAGATGTAGGATTTGTGGTATGCAGAACAAGAGGTCCAAAACTGCAACATTAGACTAATTAATTGAAGAAAAATTATTAAAAAACATGATATTTAAAAAATTTCGGTTTTTTTAAATGTAATTTTTCGTGATTGAAATAGAAAATTGTAAAATTTAAAAAATTTTTAGTTTTTTTTTTGGAAAATTTTAGTTTTTTTTTGGAAATTTTTATCGAAAGTTAGGATACTGAAGTTTTTGAAAAATGACAATAATCAACATCATAACACAGTTTATTTTCCAACTTGATCCCTTATGTAAATATATTTTTTTATTTGGTCACTTTCCAAATTTGCCTTGTTTAGTTTCGAGTTCGTTCCCCCGCCGGCTGTTGACCGATCTTGAACTTTTGAGTCGCCCAATTCCAAATTCATTTCCAAATCTCCATTGGAATTTCATATTCTTACGTTATTTGCCCTCTCCCGAAATATTCTGATTTGGATAATTTTCTTTGATGAAAAAGAGGACGCGAAATGGAATGCGAACACCAAAACCGTCATCTTCTTTTTCATCTCGCAATTTTCTTTCCTGTTTAAGTTTATCTTTTTTCTTTTTGAATCAAGGTAAAATGACCGCTTGACCGATGGGGAATTTTGACCAATTTAGTCTTATGGAATACAGAAAAATGATGGATGGAGCGTTTACGTGTCCATTTTTGGAGACGGATCGGAAATGGATAGAATTGTGATCAGCACTATCGATTTCGGGTTAATTAGAATTCGAAAACCGAGAAGATCGAATTCTGGCCCAACTATCAAGTTCAAATTTCGAAAAATTTAAATCCCAATTTGACAGTTAAGTTCAAAAAATTCAAATTCGAATTTTACTGTTAAATCTAAAAATTTAAATTCTAATTTGATAGTTAAGTTCGAAAATTTAAATTCGAACGTTATTGTTAAATCTAAAAACTTGAATTATAATTTGACAGTTAAGTTCGAAAAATTCAAATTCGAATTTTACTGTTAAATCTAAAAATTTAAATTCAAATTTGACAGTTAAGTTCGAAAAATTCAAATTCGAACGTTATTGTTAAGTCCAAAAATTTAAATTCTAATTTGACAGTTAAGTTCGAAAAATTCAAATTCGAATTTTACTGTTAAACCTAAAAATTTAAATTCTAATTTGACAGTTAAGTTCGAAAAATTCAAATTCGAATTTTACTGTTAAATCTAAAAACTTGAATTCTAATTCGTTAAATTCAAATTCCAACTTAATAATGAAATTCGAGTTTGAATTTTTCGAACTTAAATGTTAAGTCCGAAAATCGAAGATTTCAAAAAAATCGACGATTCTAATTATGATTGAATTTTTATCTATTGTTTAATTTTCAACCTTATTACGGTAGAATTGCAACATTTATGGCATTTCTGAACAGATTGCTGAAAAAATTATTTTTTCCTTTTGTTGTTTGTAATTAATTTTTGATTTTTTCCGCATTTTTTATTTTTGGTTTTTAATTGAATTTCGTCAAAGAAAAACATTTTTTTGCATTCAGATGAGAGTGCCAATCGACCTCAATTTAACTTTCTTGACCTTTATCAAAGTTTCCTTCCGATTTGAAGTAATTCTGAATTTAGTTCAGGCACTTTGCCAATACCTGTAACCTCATTTGACCTTGTTGACCTTTGAGGCAGTCGGTTGTCATAAATTTGAAAGACGCGGTCCAAAATCGGACAAAGGCACATTAGACATCCATCGCGAGCCGTCTCTTTTCGGGAATGGAATGTTGTTGTTGTTTTGCGTCCTTTCTTGCGATAGATAAATCGAGAACTGACCAGCACTGGTCATCTGAATTGGAATTTTTGATATGATTCAATTTAATTTATTCCAATTTAGACACTTGATTATTTATATGATTGTAGAATTTTTTTCACGTGGATTTTTGTTTTTGTAAATAACTTAGAAAAAAAAATTGATTTCGGGCATCAAAATTGTCTGACGCAATTTATAAACGTGTTCTGGGGGGTTCGGTTGCTTCAGAACCGCTCCCTAAAATGACAAAAGTTCAGGTCTTAATTATAAATTAAGCGGTTCTGCAAAAGTTGGGTTTTCGAAGACCGAGTGTGTCCGATCCTGATCGTTTACAAAAAACGACTAAATTTGATTTCTTCCGATTCGGTAATTCTGGCGTCGTCTGATTTTACCCTTGGCTTGGTTTCACTTTCTGATTTCTTAATTGAGCTCCAGAAGATCTTTGGTTGATTGTACAATCAATTTTCCTTTGGGATCGGGTACTTGTGGCATTCGGAACACAACGCCAAACGATATATTTCAACGTGAACTCGATTTTAGTTAAAAATTATTAATTTTTCAAATTTAATATTTTTTTATCAATATTTAAATTTTCAATATAAATTTATATTACTGTATTTGTGGCATTCGGAACACAACGCCAAACGATATATTTCAACGGGAGCTCGATTTTAGTTAAAAATTATTAATTTTTCAAAGTTAATATTCTTCATAAATATTATGATTTTAAATATAAATTTATATTACTGTATTTGTGGCATTCGGAATACAACGCCAAACGATATATTTCAACGTGAACTCGATTTTAGTTAAAAATTATTAATTTTTCAAATTTAATATTCTTCATAAATATTATGATTTTCAATATGCATTCATGTTACTGTATTTGTGGCATAAATAACAAAATGCCAGATTACGCCCATTTTTAATTTATAATTTTATCTTACTAAATTTGCTTCTAAATTAAATTTTTATTATTGTAGTTAAAATAGATCAAAGTAGTTTCAATTTAATTTTTTCTCCTCAATGTCAAAAACAGTTTTGTCAATTTGTGTTTTCAAAAATAATTGACGTTTGCGCGAAACTTTTTTTGTAAGTCAGAGAAAATTGGTTCTATTTTCAGTATCCAGAGATTGTCCAAAGACAATCACATTTCAACGGAAATTTATGAAATTTATGAAATTTAAAAATGACTAATCAAACCATCCCCGGCACTCTTGGCCGAACAACTGTTGTTAGTAGTATTTCAAATTCATCAACTCCTACAACGAAGAACAACAATAATATTTTCGGGACCACTGCAGAGAAACCCCCTAAGCAGAGAATGTCCTTGCCCGAGTTCATCAGTGTTCAGATGCACCCGGACAACGGAGGCAACACCGAAGGACCTCATTTGGTCCAGACGGTCCCGGGACGAAAATTGGCGGAATGTCTGGAGCCATATTTGACTTTGAACGGATTATGTGCTGAACATGTTGAGTATTTTCTGGAAAAATCAAGTACTCCGATTCCGGAGAATTCAGATTCCAGATTCCTAGCAGGACATAAGGTTTTTGTCAAATGTAAGTTTTTATTTTTTTTTAAAACAAATATTACGGTATTTTTGGCATTCAAAACAACGTTGAAAAATTTCAAAATTATATTTTTCGAATTTTTAATGTTTTTTAAATTTCCGCAAAATTTTTGTTTCTGTTTTCTCTGAAATTATTAATCATTAATATATCACTTAATGTGGTCTTGAAGATGGCTCCAGAATTCGAAAAATGATCAAACTTCAAAAAACAGAAAATTTTGAAATTAAAAAAATATGAATTTTTCTACAAGATTAACTTTGTGACTTTTATCCTTAAATAACGTTTTTCAATTAATTTTTTTTTTCATTACAAAATTAAAATTGTTTATTAAAATTAAAATTTTTATTTTTTTAATATTTTTAATCAAACAAGAAATTTTAAAATTTTAAAGTTTTTTGAATATTTTTTTGCTCATTTTTTTTTTATTTTTTTACTTTTTGGAAGCATTTCAAAAATGCATAACTTTGGATCTGTGTTGTCTCTCGAACAGCTTTCTGTTTCACCTCGGGGCATTAGTCAGTGAATACTACGACATTACCGTACTTGCATATATTAATCGGGCCACACCTACTGAGGATAAGAAGGTGCGGGATTTGTGTATTTATTTTAATTCCTTCCGAAGTAGGTGTATTTCATCGATTTTGAAAAAATTTGAAATTTTTTGAAGTAATAATTTAATAAAATTAATAAAAATACTAAACATTTAAAAAAAGAAAAATTATTTGTCAAATTGAAAAAAAGTTTAAATTTTTTAATTAAAATTTTTTTGATTAAAAAGTTCATAAAATCGAAAATTTCGTAATTTTGTAGGAATTTGTAAATTTTCGAATATATTTTTAAAGTTAATTTTTATTTTCCATATATGATAACTTTTTTGAAATTACGAAATTTTTTTGATTTTGAAAATTGATGTGGAACCGAACGCGAACTCCCACCGCGAAAGTCCCTCTTAGAACGGTAGTGATTTCCACCAATTCTAGAATTAAACCTTTTAGTGTTGTTTATTATATAAAAAATATCCTTAAATAAGGAGTTGTAAGAAGTTGTGTCTAGCTTGCTGCCAGAGGGAGTCCATACTACAGCATACACAAAAACCGCAAGTTTTGGTCCCGTAACAATTGCGAAATGTAATATAATCGTTACATTTTTCATGAATATTTAGTATTTGTGACAAAAATTACAACGAAATAGTGAAATTTTCCATTTGTTATTGGACTAAAAGTTGTGTTTTTTGTGTGTTGACATCAATGGATTATATAGATATATCGATACATTGAAACAGTGGCAGTAGGAAAAAATATAATATAAAAAAAATTAAACCAATTATAGTGTCCTAGAACCTTGCATAGTGTTGTTATCACCATGGCCTAGATGCCTAAGTCCAATCCCAAAAGCCGATTTCCACACATAATTAGTGATTTATCTCATACTTTATATTTCTTCCTTTTATATTTCTTCCGTTCACGGAAACAGGTTCGATGTGTCAGATACATTAGATTCAATGTGTAGTTGCATTAAGTTCACACAAAAAATCATGCCTTCTGGCTTTGTAACAATTCCGAAATTTAACAAAAATGTGACACAATCGTCGCATTTTTCTTGAACATTTGACATTTTTGACGAAAATTAGAAATCGTCACTATTATTTTTTATCTGTTACTGTGCCAAAAGTTGCGTTTTTTGTGTGCAGGAATGATTTTTGTTTTCTACTCCAATACGATCATTATTGTTTTATACTGTAAGTCTACTTCTATTTATTTTTGTTTCTTACTGTAAGTCTACTTCTATTTATTTTTGTTTCTTACTGTAAGTCTACTTCTATTTATTTTTGTTTCTTACTGTAAGTCTACTTCTATTTACTTTTGTTTTTTTACTGTAAGTCCACTTCCATCTACTTTTATTTTTTACTGTAAGTCCACTTCTATTTACTTTTGTTTTTTTTTACTGTAAGTCTACTTCCATCTACTTTTGTTTTTTGCTGAATCGACAGTTGTATTAATTTGTTTTTCCGCACTTGATTTCTTATTTTATTGTAATAATTCTATTTTAAGATTCTATCTGTCATCGAAAATTCCTGACTTAATTGAATTTCTATCCTCTTAAGTACTACAAGTTGTCAAAACAGTTCTTAATCTTTCTTGATTTCGATTAGATTCAAAAAGACCAGTCCTCAAGCCTCTTTTGTCGGAAGAAAGCAGATTCCCCCATCCATCAACTTGAGAATCGCTCAATTAATTTTTGATTGATTCACGGTGTTTCAGTTTTCTTTTTTTCTGTTTTTGATTTTTGACAAAAACAAAGTTACTTTGTTTTAATCAAGGATTAATATCAAGTAGTTTTTTGTAATTTCAAACAAAAACTCATAAACCATATTTAATCCCGTTTTCTTGAGATTTCCAATGTATTTAATTTTTTATTGTAAGGCATCCTTTATCCTGATGGCCAGATTATAGAAGGATTTCAGTCTGAGTCAGCGGAGGTATTTGGCTAGTTTTCTTGATCCTCAGCTGACTAGAGTTTGACGGGTTTTGGAAGGATTCTAGATAGGGGTATTATATCTAATCTGAAAAGTGTTTTCGCGAGATATTCGATTACCTTTTAAAAAAATAAATATCAGGTCCCAAAGCGAAAATCAAATCATCCCTGGTCCCAGCGCGAAAATTAAATCTTTTCTGGTCCTAGCGCGAAAGATAACTTTTCCTGGTCCCAAAGCGAAAGTCAAATCATCCCTGGTCCCGGTACGAAAATTAAATCTTTTCTGGTCCTAGCGCGAAAGATAACTTTTCCTGGTCTCAGCACGAAAATCAAATCATCCCTGGTCCCAGCGCGAAAAATAATTTTTTTACTTACTTTGGTAAAAAAATCATTTTTTGTGTTTCTAATATCAAAATTAAATTTTCAGTGATCTTAGCACGAAAAGTTATTTTTTGCTGGTCTCAGCACGAAAAATAACTTTTTAATTACTTTAATAGGAAAATTGCTTTTTGTGGTTTTATCGCAAAAAATAAATTTTTAATCGGCTTAATCCGAAAAGCAAGTTCTTAATGGTTCTAAAAAGAAAAATTAATTTTCAGTGTTCCTGGCGCGAAACTTACTCTTTTTTAGTTGATTAATTATAAATACATTTTTTAATTATTTTAATGTAGTTTTGTCACGAAAGTAGTCATTGCTCGTAAAAAATAAAATCTCGTGGTAGAAATCATGAAAAGCAGACTCACATGGTCCTGACACGAAAGTCATTTATGTTTGATAAAATACATTTTTTTTTTAAATTTAAATTTTTTTTTATTAAACAATTTTTGTTTTTTTATTTAAAAATTTAAATTTTCTAATATTTTTTAATTTAATAATTTTTATATTTTTTTAAATTTAATAATTTTTATATTTTTATTTTTTTTTATTTAAAAATTTAAAAATTTTTTAATATTTTTTTATTTAAAAATTTTCATTTTTTAAATATTTTTTTATTTAAAAATTTTTATTTTTTTTATTTAACAATTTTTGTTTTTTTAATATTTTTGATATTTAACAATTTTTAAATTTTTATTTTTTTAATTTGAAAGTTTTTATTTTTCGTTGCGAGATTTAGAATTTCGTAATTTTTATTTTTCAAAATCAAAACATACTTTTTTCTAAAAATATCTTTTGGTATCAAATTTAATGATTTTGAAGAGTATTTTTTATGACAATTCTATTCTTAAACATGATCTAATTTTATCAATCGACAAAAATACTTGTTTTTAATTTACTTTTTTTAATTTTTTTATCTTTTTTGGATTTTCGAAATCGGATATTAATTGACCAGAAATCACGAAGAGGAAGTTAAACTTTTTTGACCTTCTGCAGAAATCCATAAATTTCACGATCAAGTGATTTTGGAACGTCTCAGTTTTTTGTGTTTTTTGATCAAGTGTCCGATGTACTAATAAATTACAAAAAACGTTTGGGAATTAGTGAAGATTTTTTAAGTGTTTTATCAGCTGATATTCCAACGAACAAAATGATTGTGGCGTTATGTATCTAAATACAAAAATGAATTTTTTGTTTTGGCGTTGTGTACTTGAACGCCAAAATGGACTTTTTGTTTTGGCGTTGTGTACCTGAGTACCAAAACTAATTTTCATTTTTGACATTGTGTACTTGAATGCCAAAATGAATTTTTTAAATTTCGACGTTATGTATCTAAATACAAAAATGGATTTTTTGTTTTGGCGTTGTGTACCTGAGTACCAAAGTTAATTTTCGTTTTTGACGTTGTGTACTTGAATGCCAAAATTTATTTTCCTCTTTAACGTTGTGTACTTGAACGTCAAAATGAATTTTTTGTTTTGGCGTTGTGTACTTGAATGCTAAAATGAATTTTTTGTTTTGGCATTGTGTACTCGAATGTCAAAATGAATTTTCTTTTCTGGCGTTATGTACCTGAGAACCAAAACTAATTTTTTTTGGTGTTGTGTACCTAAATGTCAAAATTCATTTTTTAAATTTTGACGTTGTGTACTTGAATGTCAAAATGAATTTTTTATTCTTATACCCTCTAATATCCAAGGTTTAAAATCCTCATTTTTAAGACCTTTGACGTTGCATTACTCAATGATAAATCATCGTTTTTTTTTTGCAAAAATTCTTTTGCGTTTTATCATGTAAAGAAAATTTAATTTTTTTCAATTTTAGTGAAGCGCGAAATGCTCACTCGATCACGTAATTCAGCAACAGCCCCGACGATGGCAGATACCATGGTTGATCAGTTACCTTACATCCCAGACAGAAAATCGAGTGCTTATCAATACAGAAACTACGATCCAGACCAGAAACCTCGAAAATCATCTGTCGACACCATTTCCCGGAAAGCAAGCTTCGGGACCAAAAAGGTTTGTCCTTCTGAGGTCGGGATATTATAAATAGACGCTTCCCAAACACAAGTTTCGCTAAAAATTAAAAATATTCCATGTTTGTCGACTTTGCTGTTTTTTATATCAAAGCGAATCGTAAAGGATTAGGAGTGGTTTTCCCGACGATGGGGTATTCGGGGAGTTCCATAATGAAAAATGTTTCTCCAAAAAAACTTAAAAATCCCGCTTCAAAAACTTCAAAGAACATTTTTCTTTTGTAAAATTAATCTTAGAACAAAATTGAATATATTATTTTCGTCGCAAATTACTACAATTACTTTGAACATGAAAGTTGAAATTTCTTTTGTTTTTGTTCAAAGAACACACAAAAGAATACGTGATATATAATGTATGGATACGTTAAAGTGACTCTGATGTATCGTATACATTGTATTTAATATACCAAACATTAGGTTCATATTAGATATATTGTATTTAGGGTACCGGTATATGAGAGATACTTTTTGTATGTACTACATAATGTATAGATACCTTAAAAGGACTCTGATATATCAGCTATAGTATATCCAATGTATCTATACATTAAGTAGGATATCGGTGCGTTAAATGTAATATATTAATATATTGAAATAATGCACATATACATTACACTCAATGTATGTATTGGTATATTAGAGATACTTTTTGTATGTACTACATAATGCATAGATACCTTAAAAGGACTCTGATATATGAGCTATAGTATATCCAATGTATCTATACATTAAGTAGGATATCGGTGCGTTAAATGTAATATATTGATATATTAATATATTGAAATAATGCACATGTACATTAAGCTCAATGTATGTACCGATATATTAGAGATACTTTTTGTATGTACTACATAATGTATAGATACCTTAAAACAACTCTGATATATGAGCTACAGTATACCCAATGTATCTATACATTAAGTTAATATCAATACATTGTATTCAATACATCGATGCATTAAATACAGTATGTCCGACACATTAAAGCCACTTTAATGTACTCTTTTTGTGTGTACAAAAATCCATATTTTTTACTTTATTTGTATTTTTCTTTTCTCAAAACAACCCCTCCTGATCTTATTATGAAAACTACAAAACTCCGAGTCTTCCCACGAAAATCACTGATCAAATTTTGTCCCAACCTTTGTCGCCACAATTTTTTCTCATTTGCGCAGTTTCTGGACTTGAAAATGTTTTTTGATTGCGTGTGACTATAATTTTTCTTTCATGAGAAAATTAGCGTGTATTCAAGCTAGCTCACCTTTAGCAGTTTTGCCATTTTATTTGAAAATTGAAATGAGTTTCAAGCTTCGATTACAGCTCTGCAAACCCCGATCATTATCTACTTGTCCTGTAAACAATTTATTCGCGGAAGAAGGGATCGGGTCATTGTCTACGGTTTCGACTCCTACACATTCGTTTTCGAACATTCCTGCCGGGACAAATCCGTATTTGGGGGAACTGGTCGCGGCATATCCCCCCAGACGATCAAGTGCCAGTGTAGATAATGGATCAATGGAAGCTACTCCGAGTTCGGCAGAAGGAAGTACCATTGTCTTCAATGACGAAACAGGGACCCTCTCCGCCAGGGGCAGAACCCCGAGGAAAGGGATCTTCTCGAAGGAAAGCAAATTAACCTTCGTCGCTGACAGGATTCTGAATCAGATTCAAGTTCATAGAGGCTCTGATTTGACTAACGTTCTGGAGACGGAAGAACATTGGACACAGATTGTGAAGAAAAATCAGGTTAGTTTTGGTCCCGGGAGGAAATTTAAGTTTCAGTATTCTTAGTTTCAAAAATTTTTTTAACTTAAAAAGTAAAACTTAAAATTATTTTTAAATTAAAAGTGGAATATAATCTTAGCACGAAAATATTATTTTTTATTACCGAAATTGTATTTTTTAAAATTTGTTTTATGTTTTTAAATTATTAAAGTATTTTTTAAGAAATTCAGAAACGATTACTAGTTTGAATTCGACCTATGTGCTTAGGCCAATTTTCTCACTAGTGCAATTGCTCAAAGATTAAATGCAAAAAAATTAATTTTTTAGCCTTTAGCAACCCCCTTATTTTCGCTATTTTTCCTAAAATATCTTCTATTTTATATTTTTAAATTTTTTTTTCTAAATACAGTCGAACTTGGATATAAGATACCTTTTTGGGACCTGGCAAAGTGTATGTTATAAGAAAGGATATATTATAGCAGGAGTAAATTTGAATGCAGACTAACTAAACTCACTCACTCAGACCGTATGCTATAACAAGAGATATGTTGTAGCGAGGATATCTTATATCGAAATTTTATTATACAGTCGAACTTGGATATAAGATACCTCTTTGGGACCGGGCAAAGTGTATGTTATGAGAAAGGATATATTATAGAGGGAGTAAATTCGAAGGCAGACTAACTAAACTCACTCACTCATACCGTATGACATAACAAGAGATATGTTATAACAGAAGTATCTTATATCCAAGTTCTACTATTTTAACTACAAAAACTTAAAATCAATTTTAAATAATTTTAACTTTATTTTTAGCAAATCTCTGAATCTGCCCAGAAACAACAAGCAGCTCTGTGGGAAATGGTGGAAACCGAAAGACGATACATCCAATCCCTCCAGATCATGGATGACTTAACTGTCGTCTTCCGGGAACTTCAAAGACAAGGTTTCATGATCGATGTGGACTTCCGAAGGGTCTTTTCTAACTACGGGGAGATTCTCAAAGCCAATCTTAGCTTCTGGAAAAGGAGCATTCTTCCGATGATTTCCTCCGCCAGGGAATCCGGAAGCTTGTTGAATTCCACAAAAATGCTTCCCGGCTTTGAGGACATTGTCAACTGGTCCAGATGCTACATTGACTTCAATATTTCCCACACAGATACACTTAATTACGTGAGGAAGAAGCAAAAAGACAACGAAAGGTTCGGGGAATTTGTTCAATGGAGTGAAAGCTTGAATATGATGAATAGACAAACGTTAATTGATAATTTGTCTATTCCGATGCAGCGACTTACAAGGTACCCTTTGATGCTGAAGAATGTATTAAAAGCAAGTACAGACGGAGAAGAGAGGATTTTACTACAAGTAAGTTCCGGATTTTATAAGGGGATTACTGTGGCCATATAAGAAAAAAAATGATTTTTATCCTGGTCCAACATCCGTCGGACAAACTGTGACAGCGAAGACACAAGAACTGACATGTGCTGCTGACGGGGAGCTCAGTTTTAAAAAAAAGATAAAAGATGCCCCAGTATTCGAGCCTGATAGAACTTCCCAAAATCGCAGGTTTTCGAGAGTTCTTGCAAACTGCTGGATGTGGTGTAGGTGGGCCTCCCACTAACCACAAGGGTCTAGTAACCATTAGGGTCCACTAACCACAGAGGTTGATTTTGGCCTTTTACGGGATCCGCTGGGGCCAGCAGCACTCGGACTCGCCTTTTAATCTTCCACATTCAAATGTGTCCCCACTTCGCTATAGGATCTCCTGAAGAGAGGTTAGGCTTTTACGACCTGGGTTTTGGTCGACCGGGAGCTCAGTTTTGTACCTCGCTAATCCTATCCACCCCTCGTAGTGATGTATTAAAGAGGGCTGTGGTAGACAGATCTTCTGGAACTTCGTCATCCAGCAGAAGACTGTAGGGTCCTACTGTGTTTGCGATATCAGCATATGCTTTACTCGTGCAGTGATTATTAGACAAAATCGGGAGGTTCTCCAGACAAGGCTGGATTCAGACCGATAAAGCTGTAGTTAAAGTAAAAATATTAATTATTGCGCTTTAGTTGTATTTCTCAAAACGCCAATTGACTGGATGGGACTTCTTAAAGCCGTTGGCGGTTTGTTCCCGTCCCTGGTGCTCGCAGTGGCACCGTGTGTCTAGGTAGTCCAGATCTTGTGCCTAACGTTCTGCCGATGTTAGATCAGAATCCGAACCCCAAACTTGAGTAATCAAATCTGTTCTGGGATCTATAAAACAATTGACATGAAAATTAAATTAAATTATTGCAAAATAATTAAATAAGATAACTTATCTGGATGTTGGAAACAAACTAGGTTGTAGTTTTATTTCGAAATCTTCGTGAAAAATGTAATTATTAACTGATCTGTCAGAACTTTGTGAGTAAATTACACATTTTGATGTCGACCAATTTACAGACCTTGGAATTGATCAAAAATTACTGTAAAAAATTACTTTTCTTCAATTTATGAATTTCAAAATTTTTTGTTTTAGGCCAGTTTTTTTGCTTACTTTGTTGACATATTAAATTAATCCAATTTCAAAAATAATCTAAATACGAAAGAAATAAAACTAATTTTAAGAAATAGAAAAACCAACTACCGTACAACAGCTAAGAACAAAAAAATTCCGTTTCTGTAAAAATACAAATTTGTAAATATTAGGAAAATTTTAAAACGATGGGGTTACTGTATTTTCTACAGAGGTACTGTAATAGGCTATAGTTGAATATTTTCTAGAAAATGATCGAAAATGCCGAACACGCCACTAGTCTTCTCAACACTGAGATGAACAACAATGACCTCAGAATCCAGCTTAATGAAGTCATGAAGACTCTTGAATCCTACGACGCTATAGATGCTGAAGAATACGATAAATTCTTCCATTCGCAAGGAGTCCATCATTACGTCAATCTTCTTCATCCAATGCCATTCGTGGCGGGAAACAAACATCGGAGGATCTTCACTAAGGGAGATTTGAAGATGAGAGAAGGCAAGAACGGACCGAAGATAGAGATCCACGCTATTCTCTTCACGGACATGTTGCTCATATGTAAACCGACTTCAAGAAGGAACGACAGATACCGTATCATCAAACCACCTCTGCATAGTCTGAACTTGAGGTGCTATCTGTTTACTGAAAGTCCGGGATTCTATCTTACGGCGATAAACGAATTCGGAGCTCCAGCAATGTTCTTGATGATGTTCACTTCTGGATTTGAGGACGCCAGGAGATGGATTGAGATGATTGACATGGCGAAAACTGAGTTTAGATCGATGGCGATCATCGACGATGCTATGATCATTTATGAGAAAGAGAGGAATCTTCACAGACACAAGGACAATCCGAGGTCACAAACCCCGACGAGTCAGATTCTTGCCGATGCCAAAACAGCAATTGCTCACAGAAAGAGCCACAGCATGGACAGCCAAGTGGTGGCTGCTAGCAGACCAGGATCAGCTCGTAAGTTTGATTTCCATATATGAACTAGAAATAGCGATATATGAAAAATGAATTCCTATGTATGAAATTCAGATTTTTTGTTTTAATTAGGATTTTTATGAACCAGTTCAAGTCATCCAGTAGAAAACGGAATTTTAATATATGAATGCAAAATATTAACAGAAAAAAACATTTTTTCGGGGAATATTTAGTAATTTTCGTTGTTTCATTTTAAATTCGGTTTTCATATATCAAATCTTGTCATATGTATTTAGATTACGATTTCGATATATGAATCTAAAGTGCTTATATATGGGGATTTTAACTTCATATATCAAAAAAAATTTACACTTTTTGATTTGATTTAAATCTTTTTTAGACCTCAGAAAATCAGATGCTATTGCTTCTGCCGAACAACTGGATCGTCGTCATTGCTCTGAATGCACTCCAGGTTCTTCTGGATCCAAAGCCAGTCTCGCTTCTTCATTCGCTGACGAAACCGCTCCATCCCAACGCAACTGTTCGCCAGTGAGGATAAACTCCTTCGTCGTCTCAGTCAACAATCATTCCCAGGATAACGAAAATCTGACAAACTCACAAGAAGGAAATTCCGAGGATTCTGACGTCTTTGGACATGGTCATAATGTAGATGAATTGAATCCTTGTCCTTCTCCCATCGATTTCAGTGCCAGCGGGGATTCGCTTTCTTCTCAGAATTTGAGACAATTGGCCTTGAACAATGGGAGGAGGTTCGAGAAACGGTACCATACTGTGGGCGAAATCGACTCCCAGAGACCTTCCGGCCAAAACGGTCCAGGGGCGATTCTGAAGAGGTTTTCCTGGAACGTCTCTAGTGCCATGAGTGGCAGTTCCAAAAAAATCTCCTCAAAACTCCATGAGTTGAATGGCAGGAGACATAGTCAGTCTACAGTAGGCTCGTCTGATTCATTCGGATCCAGTACTTCCGGAATCAGCTCGGCTTCTGCTTCCAGTCAAGACACAGGGACCATCGTTTCGAGTTCGATGACCGATACAACGACGTTGATGAACATAGCGGCAGAAATTGAGCCTAATCATCATGTTTCTACCGTACTCATTGGAGGAGAACTCTCACCACGAAAACAGGAAGAAAATAAGGAACACGCATTGAGTATAAAGTTGGACGAGATCAGAGTGACTGATCCGATTCCTCCCGTCCCAGAAATCCCTCCTCCAGATTCAGGGTCAGATGAACCCAATTCTGCCACGCTTCAGAAGACGTCATCTGAACTGCTAAAGTTTATTCTCGACGACAGTGTTGAAACCTCGTAAGTTTTGAATTTTCGCGATAGGACCAAAAAACGATTAAATTTTGGAGTTTTTTCCGAAGTAAAAATTTATTTTTAAACTCTTTCCATGATGGAATATTTCTGTCCCGAGCTTTTATGTTCCAATTTCTACAACTCTAATTTAAAAATTAAAAAGTAAATAATTTTAAATAACTTTACGTCTGTTATATAGTACTTGAAAAACCACTTTAGGTAAGTTTCAACTTTTTTAATAAAGTTTTATATAAAATTTAATATATCCTTAAAATCCAGAGTTAGTCTCCAGAATTCTAGATTATAAAAATCAATTTCTGATTTTAGTTTTAGATTCAGAATCTATGATTTTTATTACAGTATAATTAGTGATTTTGTAGAGTTTTAACTCTAAAATTGGAATATAAATGTTTAGGACAGAAATGTGACATAATCACTTTTTCGTACTCAGACCAAAAAAACTTGAAATTTTTACTTTTAAAATGGAAATTTATATTTTCCTTTTCCAAATTTGTGTATTTTGAAAAATTCTTAACAAAGTAAAAATGATTTTATTTTTATTCAATTTTTCAGAGACATCTAACTTTATCCAGTCCAGTCCTTCGAGCCAGAACATGCATTCCATCCAATTACTGTATTTACTCGGCAAAGTATCCACTTGCAGTCTTTCAGGGCATTTAGAGTTTAACGATTTTAAAGTTTAAATTTTATTGGCCAATGTTTGGTACCGCAAATTTAAAAATAATTACGATTAATAAAAACAAAATTTTGAATTTCCTACAAATTGCCGTTAATTTATTAACTTTTTTTATTCAGATATTGTTTAATTATGTTTTTTGTGTCTCCATCCAATTCCAAGTTTTGAATATCTGTCAAAATATTTTTAATTTCATCTTCTTTTTTATCTTCTGACATAAGACAGATGATGACGTTGAGGATTTTCGAATCAGTGGCTGCTCCTTTTTTTATTTGAATTTTTTGAAGTTGTTGACGAATTAAAGTGAGGGAATCATTGGCATTGATTGTCGGATTTTGTACTTCCTCTGTCTCTAGATCCGAAAGCTGAGATGGTTGTTGTTTATCTTCTATTTTATTTGGTTGTGGATGTCTTGGATGACTACAAGTAAGAAGTCTATCTCTGTGTTTTTTGGACCCACAAAAGCAGAATAAAAATTGCTGTCCTGTTGAGTTGTGTTTGACTCTCACAAATTCCCCGCATCTAGTGCAGATCCATCTTCTCAAGTCTTTGGTGCATTCCTCCGGGCATTCTAATTCGAATATATTTAAGTCACATGGGTTTTGACTTGTAGCCCCTTCCATGTCAACGAATCCGAACAGAATTTTCTTTTCATCTTCGTCTCTGATGTATGGTTCAATTACTTGATTGTCTTGAATCACTGGGATATTACTAAATTTGGCTATTGTGCGGAGTGTTTTCAAAGCATTCTCACAACTAGGAGACGTTCCAATGAAAGAACCCATGCAATTGATCCATTCTCCATTAACCTTTATCACAAACCAAGTGTTCAGCTTTTCCAACCAACCTTGCATTTCACTAATAGTTCCTGGAAGATAGTCCCCTTCATATATGTCGCTTAGAGAATCCACCGAATACCTGATGTAATCAATATAACAAGCAAAAAGTTTTTTTAAAACAGGGTACATTTTTAAAAAATCACTTCTGTCCATTGATTTGTATTCTTCTTTTGTTTTCTCCAAGTTAAAGCCTATCTTGACGAATGACTTTTCTTCAGAGTCCATATCTGGAAGGATCTCTGGACATTCAACTTTCTTCATCTTGGACTCGATCTTTCGATAAACAGAGTACAGAAATGAAAGAAAAAGTCCAAATACAAACTGATTATTGATTACAATTTCTCGGTTTTTCTGAGACAATTTCTCATAATGCACACGTACAGGAATATCATATTGAGAATGCCTTCCTTCGTCTAGTTCCTTAATGAAGTTCATGAAATTTTTCAAAGTCATATCTTTCATTTCATTATAGTTGATCAAAACTCTGCATTTGATGTTCTCTTGCGTTTCATTGAGATTTCTAGATTCAAATAAGTTTATTATCTGGAAGAAATTTCAATTAATAAACAGTACATATGTTGTAGGTGTATAGTATCCACAATTGGAGATATTCAAAATATCTGAGGCTAATCAGTCCTCTCTCCACTTAGGAGTGTATATAAAAAAGCGCAACTTTTGATGCGATAACAAATGGAAAATTTCACTATTTCGTTGTAATTTTTGTCACAAATATTAAATATTTATGAAAAATGTAACGATTATATTATATTTCGCAATTGTTGCGAGGCCAAAACTTGCGCTTTTTATGAGCTTAATGCAACTATATATTGGATCTAATGTATCTGACACATCAGAACCGTTTCAGTGTATCGATATATCTATATAATCCATTGATATCAACATACAAAAAACACAACTTTTAGCCCAATAACAAATGGAAAATTTCACTATTTAGTTGTAATTTTTTTTCATAAATCTCAAATATTCATGAAAAATGTAACGATTATATTATATTTCACAATTGTTACGGGGCCAAAAGTTATGTCTTTTTGTATAAAGAGGGTATTTCACGTTAATCGAGTTTCCCTGAGTGTTGCACTTTTATTAATATTGTATTATATTATATTTGTCTCTAGCCTTAATGAAAAACAATAATGTCAAAACAAATCCAAAAATCTATGAACTTTCTATCACTAACTTTTTAAAGTTGTAAAAATTACTGAACTGCACAGTATTCTTCGAAAATTTACCAAAAGTGGCTTAAATTAGTTTTAATTTCCCATTAGTAAACGAAATTGATGCAATTAAATCTCACCTCTTGATATTCCACTGGAAACCTTTCTTTCGGAAATTGAACGTACAAATCCACACCGTAATCGATCCATTTGACAAAGTGACTACAATTCAGTGAATATTTTGAATATTTTCCAGATTCCTGTCTTCGTTTAAGAAGGTAACAGTGAACTTGCCAATATTCACTTTTATCAAAGACAATTTGGAAATCAAGAACTTTTTTGAAACTTTGTTCTAGAAAACCACTTATTCATGGCTAAAATATCAAACTTCAATTCAACAAACAAACGAATGACTTACAAAATGTGGAATTAAAGTTGATGACAAATCATAAACAAAATACTGCCATTCATTTTTGACTTCTGACGTAACATTAGGGGATTCCTCCTCGACAATTATTAATCTATCCAAAAATTCATTGTATCCCCATCCTGGCTTACATTCGCGACCATCACAATCCTTCCAGAACATCTTAACATAAGAAGTAAAAATAATATTTTATATTTAAGCAGATAGCAGACAATCGATCGATTGCGATGATAGGAGAACCGACCATCTAAATTCGGTCTGAAAAATAATATGGACTTAATAGCTGAGAATTTATTATGAAAATTGAACAAAAACTTTTTCATCACATTACTCATTCTGTTTGGATTTTGAAGTCTTAGTATTTGTCATCATTTTTGTAAACCTAAAAATTAAAAAAATAATCTTTTGATTTTTTCAAAATATTGTTATTTCGATCATTTTTAAAGATAAAGTAATATTATACCCCTTACAAAACTTTTTTATTTTAGTCGTAAATTGAAATCTCCAAGTTCCTGCATATTTAGTTTATCAAATTATAACGATAAAAATTTGTAAAACATAATAGCAAATGTGATTATTGAATATTTTTGCAATCATATATTGTTTCCTTTTTCCAAATATATTTACTTTACAATTTTTCTTCTAATCTAAGAGTTCTGACTTTTATTAAGACTAGACAAATATAATATGGAATGATGTCAACAATATAATCGCAACACCCAGGAAACTCCGACTCGCACGAAATGTCTCCTTTATATTCCTCAGCAAGGAGAGGACTATTTAGTCTTAGGTGTCCCAAATATCTCTAGTTGTGATGACCACATATCCACAATACTGAGAATTATCACTTTTAGAAATTATCAAAAGATTTGCCACAACAAAATTCGGTTGCCCAAAAAATCATCATTTGGTTGCTTGATAATATATCCATAATTATGCATTACGAATTTTTGTCATCAACAATTACTCTTAGGAAAAAGACGAATATTTCAATGAAATCTACATTCAATCGTTATTTAACACGCTGGTTATCCTTTTAGAATCCTGATAATATCACTAAGTCGAGTTCGACATTCTTATATACGATATCCGAGATAAAAACGAATTTATTAAATCGAAGGAACTTTTATCTGTTTTTGAAATTACCTGAGGAAATCAAAGTAATAAATCTGGAGGAGATAAATACCGATGTAATTGTGTATTAAGTAAGCTAATATTACTTTAACGCTGAAAGATTAACAGTTCACAGAGATAAACAAACACAAAGAACGCTCATCCTTCTTAAATGTCTTCCTGATCTGGGATTAAAAGTATAAACTAAACAAAAAACATTAGTATTAATCTGAATTTGATTGAAAAAATGCAAAAGGATGATTACAAAAAGAATTTGAAGATATCTGATTTTGTTAATTTTTCTTCCGAAACAACAAAATAAGAAAAATATTCTAGTTCTTTAGTATGGAATCGATGTCTTTAAACATAGTAAGTCTTTTTGCCATTAATTTGCATTAGTATCTTTATTGATCTCTCAAATTTAGATAATTAAATCACAAAAAAGTGATAATTATAAAAAATTGCGATAAAGCAAATATAAATCACAATAAATTATGATTGTTAAAAGTATTACATAGTTATGATGGAACACAAAACACAAATCAAGCATATTAACCGTAAAACGTAGATATCCAATTGTCCTTTTTATGTTGATGAATTATTTTTCATTCTTGCCACTATTGCAATCCTCGCCTGGGTCGATATCTTGTATAAGTATCCTTAACGTCAATAAACAACATACATTCTTAGTTGACCCGGTACCTGGATAGTGAGATGTCCAATTGATAGGTTGTCTTAACTGTCGGTTGAGGAGAAGCGGTGGTGCCGTTTAAAAACCATACATCCGCGTCATTTGTGGAAAAAATTTAAATAACAAAACATATGTATTGTTTTATATTGTTTATATTGTATTTATTTGTTGATTGTGGATTGCTTTAAAACAATATCGATTTAGAGAAAAATTATTACTGTAACTTGAATGAATCAAAAAAAACAATGAAAGTTCTGATTTGTTTTTCTGACTCATGAATCAGATCGAAAATTTCTCATTTCTCAATATATGACGACATATGACGCCATTGATTTCGTGATGAATATTTTTACTTTATTCATGCGTTTTAAAATTGAAAAAATAAAGCATATCTTCATTAGCATTGATTGTTCAGCAAATTGAAATATGCAATTTGTTTTTGTTTTGGACATCTTATAAAATTTGCTTTCATAAATAAACAACGTTCAAAAGAATAATTACGACCTTGGAAAATTAATATCATTTTTGTAGAACTGAAAAAATAAGAGTTATAAATAAACAAGCATGATTATTTTTCAGCTTTTCTAAATTATAAATCTACGAATTTCGAAATACAAATATCATTGAAAACTAAAATTTCGTTTAAAGATAAATTATTGATTCACTTCGTTATAAAGATAAAACATTGTTGACGTACATGGTGTTCTTATCATAGATCGTTTTCAGTATTTAGGTTCTCTTAAAATTCATTTTGAAATACTTCAATTTCCGGTTAAAAAGTTACTAAATTTTCAAAAATGTCTTTGGTGTTTGTTTTGGGACGTCCTTGTGAACCTGGATGGGGATATATCTCCCAAAAATCCATCAGCAGATTTGTTCCTATAGACGTTGAATCTGACAAAGTAACTCCACATCCACACGTCCACAGACACACTATGGAAAATGAGAAAAGTGTTCATCTCAAAGACAATTTATTGGTAAATTTCGATCATTAATAATTTATATAAAATATTTTAGCCTCTGAGTTGCCTACAATATTCTTCATCTGAAAAATACTTGGATTTCTTCGTCAACAAAGGAGATGAAGTTCAACACCAATTTAATTGGTTGATAATAACAGAAACGAAACAATGTGGAAGATTACCGAAAGACCCTCGCAATTGCAGTCATTTTGTTTCAACCGTCGAATACGGAGCTGATTTGCTTGTCCAACTACCAGAATTACAGTATCCCGGGGGATTGAAAGAAGTAAGTTTTGTCATGATTTATTAAATATTTTTATGCAATTTTCGTTTTTTTTAATTTTACTTCTTTTTAAACAATTTCAATTTTTTAATTTTATGGAAGAAAATTTAATATTCATTTTCCAGATCGAAAAGTCACTAAATACGATGGAAACTTCTGCATTTACTCCGGATCTGCTAGAAATGCAGTGTAGAGTTCTTATCAACTATGATGAAATTCGAGAACTGACATTGGAAGAACTAATAAACTTCGCCAGGGAGATAAAACTGACAAAAGAGTATCAAGTTCCCGTTACCGCTCAAGTAGAACTTATTAAGAATATACCAGATGTTGAAATCATCAACGAAGAAAAATTTCAACAATTCCTTTTGTGTCTTTATTTTGCTTTCAGGAAAATCGAACTGAAGCTGAATATAGTTAATCCAAAAAGAACAGGATTTTTGGATTTAGAAACGGCCAAGAGAAATTACTTTGAGATGGACGAGGACAACTTAACTGAAATCTACCCAAAATTGAGAGAGTTGTATTTTTCGTATGTGGAATATTTGAAAAACAGCATCAATAACGAACTGCATATTGACGAAGGATCACACATCTCAGAGGAGTTGATAAAGTTGCAAGAGTTGTTGGAGAGAATCGATGACTGGAATCCAGTGGAAGAAAATATGAGTGATGAAAACCTATCAGAAGATGAAAATGAAGAAGATTTGGATAACCAGAAGGACAAAATCAATTCTCTCAAGACAGCAGATGAAGACAGTCATAAATCATCGTTGAAACCAAGTGTTGTCAATCCAGAAGACCAAATAACTGTACTTTCAAGTGCTCTAAGGAAAGTGAGATTTGATCCAGATATCGAAAAAGTCGATGACTCTGACATATGTCCTTCAACACTTCCTGCTATAGAGAAAATTCAATTAGCTTCAGATAGTGAGGACGAATTAATACCTGAACATCATAGAGAAAAAAAGACCGATACTGAAACGTCATCTTCTGGAACTTCTTCAGGATCAGATATCGAAGAAGAAATGCAACATAATACACCACATCCAGTTAGACAATTACCGACTCTCGCAAAAAAAGGTCTTCTCGTAGCACTTACAAACGAAAGATTAGGCAGATAATGACACGTCATCAAAGTAGCAGGTACAAACATTATGATATTGACAAAGAAATAAATACTTATATTGAAAAAATATTTTCAAATTAAAAACACATTACTCAATAAATACTCATGAATTATAAAAACTATTATGCATTATATCATTTTTTGTATTTAACAAACTTTTAATGAAAATTTTGATTATTTCGAACTATTGTTCTTCTATTAGTAAATTATGTTGCCAATTTCGAAATCCAGACAATGCAATCTTCACTAAACTGAGAGGAATTGGAATTATAAGTAGTTATCTCTTAAACTGTTTATCAAGCATAAATTTGTTTTTTTTCTGATGTTATTAAAAGATTATTTCAAAGTTTCACAATTGCAAAAACAGGAAACTATCTTTTCACTTGAAATTTTACTTGTTAAATATTCTGTTGAGAATCTGGAATCTGAATTACTACTTTTTGAAGAATTTTTAAAAGATTCATTAATATTCAGCAAATTATTCTTTTTAGAATTTATTGAAATACACATTTTTTAGGATTAAAAAGGGCAAAGTAAATTCTGATTTTCATTTTTGCAGATATTATCCAACGTTACAATGAAATACTGTCGGTCAAGGATCCAAATTTTTTACATTAGAATTAACTATTGCGAAACTTCTGTCGATCAACTGTAATAGGACAGGACTTAAAGTTAATTGTAATGATAATAATGAACACAATAAAAACATAAATTTTAATTTTAATCATTTTAAAAACTGGCTAATGTAATTGGGACTACTTTTATATGAGAAGTTATTATATTTAACGATTTGTCAGAATCTTTTTGAGGAATATTATTGATTGTCGTCTCTGTAATGTTATTGATTTTTAATGTTTTTTAAAGTTTAGTAATTTTAGATTTGTTCTGATAAAGAATTGATTGAGTTCATTATTTTGTAAAAAAAAATAGGATTGTTGCGAAATTTTTCTGTTTCGAAATATGTTTTGAAAATGATAACAAGGCCAGTAAATTGAATATTGATTAGCACCGAAAGTTGGGCAAATAATGATAGTAAACCGGAACTAACAATTAATTTTCTCCGATTGCTTAATAGTGACGATTTGTTTCTAAATTCATTTATTTTCTAAATATGTCAAGTGCTGAGTGTAAAGCCGTAGATTTACAAGGGATTCCGTGTGATCTGATGTGGGGATATAACAAGAACAAAAATATTTGGTGTTTTATCCCAGTTGAAAATACAACACAGGTTATTGAAAGAAAACCTAACATACTTCGTCCCATGGATATCCATCAGCGAAAAGGGATTATTTATGCTGTAAGTATTGTTTTCTTTTACTTTGTATGTTTTAAATACAATTCTAGTCTCTAAGCGAACTACCGTTTCCTGCTAGTAGAAAACTGTTTGATTTGGCTCTCACTCTTGAAAATCAGGAGTTTTATCATTTACAATGGAAAATAACGAAGAAAATACGAATTTGCGACGCGGTACCTTCGGATTATCCAAAGTCTTGCAGTCATTGTGTTACTATGCTGAATTATGGGTATGATATTGCAGCTTTGATTCCATTAAATAGACTTCGAGGAAATCTTTCCACAGTTAGTTTCACTTTAAATTACTAATTTTTAATAAAATTTCCAGTTTAAAAAACAACTAAAATCAGGAGATATATCGAAATTTGACGATATTATTTGTCACGTTCTGGTCAACTACGGTGAAGTTGAAAAGATAACTTTAGGGGAATTATGGACTCGAATTGGCAGTTACGAGAAGGATGAAAATTGTGGAATCCCTCTTACAGCTTTTTGTCAAGAAATCCATTCATCCAACGAACAAAAAGTATCTAATGCAGAGGAATTACGGGATTTTGTCATTTGCGTTTATTACGTCTACCGAAAGATTGAGCTTCTTCGCAAAGAAAACAATTTAGATATCCTTCCAGATCCACAAATCCGAAACTTTAATGATTATCATGACGAGGTTTTGAACGATCTGAATGAAGCTCTGGATAAATACGCCACAACGAAGAAACAAACGGACGACATAGTAGGAATGTATCCAAATTTGAAGGAACTCTATTTTTGCTTAGTACAGTACCTCAAACTTCATATAGATCATCGACGTCCGATTGATATAAAGAAGAAAGTCTTTGGATCAACGAAAGAATTAAATCAATTGTACAAGGTATTAAGTAATACGACCAATGTCGAACTTGTGAAATCGATTCAACCATTGACATCGAAAGATCGATTTTGGCTGCAAAACGAGTTTGAGCAAACGACTTCTGATTTACTCGAATGGATTAAGAAGACAGCTCAGTGGCTAGATGACAGAAGATTCTCCAATAACGTCGACGATTTGAGAAATGAGAAAATTAAGCTCCAGAATTACAAAGAAAGGGATAAAGTTTTAAAATCGGAAGAAAAAAGACAGCTTAACGCACTATTTGTCAATATTCAAAAGAAGAGAAGCGTAGCAGGAAGACAAAATTATATCCCCCCTAAGGGATACAGTATCCAGGACATGGATACTGCTTGGAAAGAGTTGGAAAATGCCGAAAACAACAGAATGAAGGATTTAACCAGTGAAATCGAAAGATTGGAACGTGAAGCTCAGATTGAGATATTTTCAAAAGAACTAGAGACTCTCAATTGTTGGGTCATCGATGTTGTGAAAATCTTGAATTCAGAGGAAATAACAAACTTTTCAAGGAATGTTAAAGCTGCAGAAGAAATTCTGGAAGATATTTCAACTAAAAAAGCAGAAATTAGTGATAGATTTGTTGCTATAAAAAACACCAACTTCGGCGACTACGAGAATGAGTTAATACCTTCACCAACGTATGTCATCGTCGGATGGCATAAATTCTGTGACTTTCTGAAGTATAGAAAGGAAACATTGAATGAATACTTGAATTTCAAAAAAGATATTGACATTATTAACACAGAGTTGGTGTCACTAAAACGCCAAATGAACACAGAGAAGGTAATAAATAACATAGGAAACGTTGATCTCTCACTTGGTAAACATATACCTTATGAAAATACTATCAAGAAAAATGGTATTTGTTCTTAACATTTTAGAAGATAAAATAATATCTCGTTTCAGATGAGCAACTTACAGGACTTAAAAGAGCATTAGAGGAACAGAAGAACAAAAACATAAATTTTGAAACTCTTGAACAAGATTTGGATGTTGTTATTCATGAACAAAAGAATCTTCTTGACCTTTGCAATGACAGAAAGCGTGCATTTCATAGAATTAAAGAATATTCCTTTTTCCTTCAAAATTATGAAGAAGAACTTGACTGGATAACAAAAGAATATAATTTCTGGTTGGAAATCTCAAATAGAAATGATGCTTCCAACGTTTCTGAGATTTCTTATCAATACAGAGTTCTGAAATCGAGCATGGAACATCATTCGAAGAAAGTAAATAATATTATCGCTGATGGGAACAGATTGATTTTTATGGGATCAAACGAAGAAGATATTCGATTGAGAATTAGTACGCTCCAAAATAAGTGGGAGCAGTTGAGAAGTATACTTCGAGATTCGAACAAGTGGCTTCAAGAAGCCGAGAAGGCTCATCGATGTCTCCAGGTTAATAGTAATTAATACTGAATTAGTTAATTAATTTTGTTTTTTTCAGGAGGTGAATAATGTAGAAAACAGGATTAAAAAGATGTATTGTATTGAACAACAAAGAGATGATGAAGTGCATAGTAAATGTTTTTCTTTTAAGAAAAGATTTACTGAGTTCAGCGAAGAAGAAATATATCCGAGATCTAAAAAATCAGAAAATAACCAACCCGGTGCTGCTATTGATGCCATATCGCCGATTTTTCTACCATCATTAACAGTTACATCTGGAAATGTTCTTACTATCGTACCAAACATTAAAGCAGAAAGGACTTGGGAATTGCATTATTCCAAACAACATCATGACCACGTTTACTGTAAATTGAAAAATATTAGCAAATACAGTAATCTCACGGCTTTCAACAACCCTAATTTGCATGAACCTTATCTGAAGACTGATGATGACGAAGAAATTTTATTTGGATTCATCAACATGGGCAATTCAGAGAAAATAGAACCACAAACAGAATTCAAAAGCCTTAATCGCCCTTGTCCAACACAATGTTCGAAGCAAGTTAAAAAATGGATCTGTCTGAAATGTGGGGATTTTGTGAATTCTTCTTATACTAAACTCCTTTGTTCTTGTGGTATTAAGTCAATCAGTAATAAGGTTTTAATTTGTCTCAATTCCGTTCACACCAAAACTCAACTAGATGAAATTCCAGAATCTTCTAGGACAGAAAACCTTAATCCAGCTTTTGATTCTGGATTAGATACAGTCCCAAAGCCTTCCAAGACATATGATCCTAATCCATTTTGTCTTTCTCAAAATTACAGGATTTCGGGATCTTCCGAAACAAATAACCTTGACCATTCATTTTTAAAGAACCCTAATAAAACAACAATCTTGAGTTCAATCAAAAATCAACTTCTGAAGGAATTTATGAAAAACAATCATCAATACGATAAGTTTTTTGAAGAATTAATCACAGCAGAAAATGATGACAAAAAAATCAATCAAGTTCTTCGTCGACTTTGTGAAATTCAAATAGACAAAGAACTTGAACGACTTGTTCATCAATATCTGGAGAACTATGGAGAATCCTCATCAACTCCACAGGAAAATGGGAAAAATCAAAACGAAATAGACATCTTAGAGAAAATAAAATGTCAACTTCGAAAGAAACAGAAAAAAAGTTGCAGCAATGTTGAAGTGATTGAAGAAGTGCTTCAAAATCTAGAAAATCCAAAAATTAACGTTCAAATGATTAAATCCATTTGTAACAAACTTCAAGAAATTAACGAACTTGACGGAGACACCAAAGAAATGCTTAATAATTACCTTAAATTTTTCTTATAATCATAGTTTTTTAATTATTGCTTATGTTAAAGTAGAAATTTCTAAAATTGTTTTTGCTGCTGATTTCGTTACAATTTCACTGGATAAAAATAAATGTTTTCTTGATTAACTTACGAAAAGCACAGAATATCTACTAACCGGATTATTCTCAATACTATGAACATTTTTTAGCTTACCGCAAAACCTCTAATAGAAGGGCACTTCTATTAGACGAGCATCATTTTTAAATGATTGAACAATAGACGGGCAGCACTTCTATTAGAGGTTTTACGGTATATTGACACCGCAGTCTTCTTTTCTTCATTACCTTTGAAGTTGAGTGATTGAATAGTTTATAATCAGAATTTTTTTAAAATCTTTACTTCATATAACTTGTCAAATCGAAAGCTTCCTGACATTCTTTCTCGTGAATGTTGACGAAGGTAACTTTGTGATGCTTGCTCAAGAACAAAGCACGGTAAACGGGTAAATAATGGGAATCTGGAGCGTTGAACTGTTGTAGGAAGTCCTTGACGTGGTCTTCACTTTCTGGTGGGAATCTGTGGAGCTCTGCATCAATTTGACAGAAGACCACTCCTTCTTTATCCAACTTCCCTCCTGGTAAAAGTTCCTTGAGGATGGAGTACTCAACACCTTCGATGTCAATGGTCATGTAGTGGAAGAATCTCTGTCCAACGTAGGTGTCTAAGAGATGAAGAAATGGAAGGACTTCGACTTTTTTATCCACATATCTAGTACTTTCGCGGACTTTGAGAGACAAAGTACCGGCTTCGATTCCTAGAAACAAAAAGTCAAATTAAATCATTTAAAAATGAACGATTATTGTTTTCATAAATGGGTAACGTTTTTACAAATCCATTTTCCCTACCGTCATTCATAAAAATACTCACCGACTGCATATGGGATAACTTTAGCAAATTGACGGAATCCAGCATACTGATCCGGACTGCCTTCAATTCCAAACATTTTACATCCTGGATATTTGAGTTTGAATTCTCTCTCCGCCCTATCGTCTCCTCCAATACCTACAGTAAGCCAAGTACAGTTACTTTGGTCGTATTCAGGTTTCATCGGAAGGAAAATTTTATCTTCGTCGAAATAAGCTGTGCGGAAATAATCAAATTTCAAAAATGGCAAGAGATGAACACAGTCGTCAAAATTCTCAAAGTACACAGCAGCTGAGATCGAATTCTGGAAAGCTTTCTTGGTGCATTCCCGGAAAGCTTGGACGATTACTTGTGAGGAAGAAAATCCGTCTTCAGATGTTGATTCTTCTCCATAACTTGGTTTTCTGATTTTAAAAACCCAAATAAACAAAATAATCAGGAAAAATATATTAAAAAGATGAATTTTTCTAACTTCTGTGAACTTCATTATTCAAAAATAACACTAGAAATATCAAATTCGGAAATTCTAATTCTTTTTATTTTGCTATTTGGATATTATTATTTATGTGATATTATCAGGACTGCCTAGAGATATTGATCCATCTTACAAATAGAAAACAAAGAATATGATTTTGGACGGAGATTGGTCATTAAATTGCCTTATTTCGGATTCTGGTTTCAATTATGGAAAGATTTTTTGTGTATGTTCAAATTGAAAAAAGGTAATTCTTGCAAAAAAAATTCCAAAATCTTCTGGTAAAATTCTAAAAAAACTAAAAAATTACGATAGATGATTATTGAAAAACACTCAAAGTTTACAAAATAATATATGGATTGGATCCCTAATATCGGAGAATGAGATGAAAGAAAAGAAATTATTTTAAATGTTGTCGTAGATCTAAAGAAAGATAAATCGCTTTTTGAAAGATGTGATTTCATTTGTGTTCTTTGTGCTACTTTAATTGACGTCGGGAAAATTCAACAAAAACAGTTTTTCCAATTTGTTAATTAATTTTTTACAAACATATTCCTACATTTTAATTGAAGATTTAGCTAGATAAACTTTAATTCGTGAATGACAACGAAATCAAAAAAATCATGAATGACATGAGCAAAGTGTACATTAATTATTTCGAAAAGAAATCGAAATTACTTTCAAATAGTATTGTTTTAGTAAAGTATATATTCTAATTTTCTGGTTTACTGTTCTAAATTCCTAGTTTTGTATTTTATTTGGGATCCTTAAACGAAAATGTCTCTGATTTTAATGTTTTTTGTGGAACAGTAGTTTTTTCAGAATTGTTCTTGAAGACTTGCTAATTTCCAAAACTGACAAAGATATATACTCTATCACCACCAGAATAGATTCTACTAGAGAGAACAATATTGTTGATTTATAGCATATCTTCGTATGTTTTTACATTTGTTTCAAACCGTCCAATTCAGAAGAACTGGCGTTCCAAAATTTTGTGTCTTAATTGTCAATCAGATCTTCAACTTAACTGTCATCTACTAGATTTGTTGGAATTATTAGAATGGCTACAAAATAAAATACTAGTATTGTTGTGATTTCTGAAGAAAGTGTTATAACAAGCTTTGGCTGTGTATTTGTAGGTAATAGTAGTATAGAGTCGAACCCATATATCATTACTGAGAGTAAAATTATATCGGAAGTTCCGTGAAAAGCGTTTTCAAAAATAATTGTTAAATTTTGTTTATTTTGAAAATAATAGATTTCGATATTTTTTCTGAATTGTGATAGTGACAAAATCCACCACTAATCTTGTTTTATGGAATTCGAAAATAACAACTTTTAAAGTGTTCAATCTCCATTTTCAACGATATCTACTCAACTATGAATATCAAGTTGGCAGTTGAAACTTGAAACATGGTATTTTCAATCAAAAAACAGATCAAAAGAGGAGATTTATTTGAACGACGCAATAAAATCACTTTAGATATTCCGTCATGTCAAACATTTTCTGACATTCATGGTGTTTAGTATTGATAAAAGTTAATTTGTGGTGCTTTTTCAGGAATAATGAATAATAAATAGGTAAGTAAGGAGAATCAGGGGTTAAGAATTGCCGAACAAAGTCTGCAATTGAGTCATAGTTATTCAGTTTGACGTTATGGAGTTCTGCATCAATTTGACAGAAGGTTATTCCTTGAAGGGCTAGTTTCTTTCCTGGAAGGATTTCATCGAGGATGGAGTACTCAAATCCCTCAATGTCTATGGTCATATAATGGACTAGTCTCTGGCCGACATAAAAATCCAGTAGTTGATAGAAGGGCAAGACTGTGATGTTTTTTTCGTGATATTCTCCGTGATATTTCCCGTTTTCGCGAACAATCAACATGAAACTTCCTTGTTCTACTCCTGTAATTTCTACCTATTTAGTTGAACTTGTCGAAGAACTCACCAACTGCATGAGGAATAACTTGTCCAAGGTTTCCAAATCCAGCATACTGATCTGGACTGGCTTCAACTCCGAACATTCTGCATCCAGGATACTTTAGCTTGAACTGTCTTTCCACCTGATCATCTCCTCCAATACCTACAGTAAGCCAAACACAGTCATGTTCATTGTGCTCTGGTCTCATCGGAAGGAAGATCTTCTTCTCATCAAATCTGCCCATATCAAAAGATTCGAATTTCTCTTCCGGCATGACATTTAAGCAGTTTTCAAAATACCTAAAGTAGTCGGAATCTGTAGACGATTTTTCATAACCGAAATGTGTGCAATTTCTAAAACTTTTAATAACATCGAACTCAGCTCGAGTAACTAATGGAAGATCATCATGAACAAATGAATTCAGATATGATAAGATCCAAAAGACGAATATTAATACTCCAATGTTAATAACATAGGAAGGCTTAAATTGGCGAACAAGCATTATCCGAAAATATTGACACTCTGGAGTAGCAAGAAACAATTGTGTTTAAACTCTGTACAGCTAATCAAAAGCTGTGATCTGGATAACAATCTACGGAAAATTACTGGATAGATATATCTTTTTTATTGAGCGCAAAAAGTAGAAAGTTAAAATATCTAGACACCATGTATTTACTTCTTCCATAACGTCATGTTTGTCTGTCATTTTTTAAAATTAACTTGACTCTGAATAGTGATCTCAAATGACTTGGGTAATAAACATGATCATGCAACATTAAGTTCTTCAATAATGGTTGTCGAATGTGTAATAAACTTAGGGCAATCTATATAAAATTAAACTTATGTGGTTTTTGTCTAACCAGTGTATATTAAGTGATATAAATAAATTTGAATAAGGTTCTAGCATATTCAATATTTTAGAATCTTATAATGTTCAAATTATTCAGATAACTAAAATACCATTGATTTCTACTTTATATTGTTTATACTTAGTTTTGATTCATTTTTAGTTTCTTGATGGATTATTACTAATATTTTCGTGATTAAAAACATTGTTCTTGTTAATTTTTAATCAAGTTTTATTAAAGTTCACAACATAAATTTCTACAACTGATATTCCTCGTAGTTTTGAATTTATTTGTAAATCTTCATTCATTCTTTAAATGTTGTAATTATACAAGGTAAATTTAAAGGATTAACGTAACTTTTTATAAGAGCCAATCCCTTGGGAACAAACTTTCTTAGTTCCTTAATCGGACATTCATTGAAAACAAATAATCTGGTCAATCAGCGAATGTTTGCTGACATCTTGTTTATGTGAATTTTAAATTTTTTCAATACACGATTAAAATTAGAGGAAGGACGGAATGATTATCTTTGTATTTACAATTGAGAATATAACGATCGATAATCAGAAATTAGGAGCAGAGGAGAATGGACAGACGCGAAGTATGGAGGTTAAATGATTATATCAAAATACATACAATCACAAGAACTGCTCAGTCAACCGATGTCTAAAAGTGCTCAATCAACTGTTTTCCCCTAGTCTCAATCTTCCTCTTATCTCAGCTGTACGTCAAAGGAAATAATATGTTGTCAGAAAAAGCCAATACAGTAAGAATTTGCAATATTCAATCGAATCAAAAATCTTTCGGATCACTGGAGCTCCCATTAAGGAAAAACATTTATGTATAACAATTGCAAAAACTTATAATTTGATATTACCTCATGATAATAGCTTCCTTAAATAGACAACCAAAGAACTTTCTTTCCAATTGTCATTTCGATCTTTTATTAAGTGTCTTAACTCATGTTCATATATTAAATCTGACTGATTTTTACTTATTATATCCTAATACTCTCATATCTAGTCCCAAAAATTCTCTTGATACAACTGAGGGATATTTTAAAATTGATGGATTCCTACGCACAAAAAAGTATATTAAAACGGTTCTAATGTATCGGACGCATTAAATACAATACAACGATATTGGCTTAATATCTCGATACATTGAATATAATATATCCAATACATCAGAACTGTTTTTATTTATTCATGCATTATATACTTTACTCATTTTTTGTCTGTAAATTTTGAAGATACTAATATGTCTTATTTCAATGTGTGATCCATTGTGTTCTATTATTATTTTAAAAATCAGAGAATATAGAAATTCTCATGGGCAAATTTTATAAAAACCGAATTTCTGCGTCATTTTAAAAAATTAATTTTCATAATAGAAACAAACATTTTTTGATTGTGCATCTTTTTATTTCAAAAAGATTACTGTACCGAGTAAAGTTATCCTTATATTCTAAAAATCCAAGTGTTGTTAAAAAGAGAAATTCCAAGATTATTTATAAGATAGAAAACAAATCATGAATTTAGAAAGGTACAGTAACACATGCTTTAATGATGTTATTTATGGTATATCTTATTACTTTAAAGCATATAAAGACCACCAATTCTTTTAAAACATATTTTTCGTTTTCCGATCTCGAAGTTGTCAAAAAGGTGAATTTTACTGAGAGAATTAAAGTTAATCTAAAAAAGTTAAAATTAATACAAATACATTCCACTTTTGACGAAGCTCTTAGAGGTTTTGAAAATGGAATAATTAATAGTTAAACGTTTAATCCCTTTGTTTTCAACGTGAAGAAATCAGTGTGTTCAATTATGACCCTGAGAAGATTATCTATGACTACGTGATTCATTACAATCGAATTACGCTACTTAAACTTAAAACTTTGATAACTATTTCCATATAAAGAATTTCATAATATCCTATCTTCCAAACGCCTTAAATATGCCCTCTGATTATAATTAGTGAAAACGGTTTACTTAAGTACATTTTTATCAGTAATGTTCACGCAAGGATTTTCAATATTTATTTACCTCAAAAGTCTGATAATTCTTTATGGTGCGGTTTTTTCTAGATATATAAGACGGTATTTTTATCGTAAAAGCACCTAGTGTCAAAATGAGACTTCTACATCATCTTGAGATTTTTGCTTTTTACGTCGGATTATCTGCTGCTTCATCGTCAGCATTTGCCATAACTGAAGAACTGATGTTACCTTTCGAAACATTGGGGAGGACGTATTCTGCCTACGAAATGTATTTTAGAGAACAAGTTGTTCCTACAATTAATGAAGTCATTCGTGATCTCAAGAGGGAATTCCCCTACAGTATACGTGATATCCCAAAGTCAGCTTTGAAAGGAGACTATGAAAAGGTTTGATTTTAAGATGGTCAATGATTTTGCAGAAGATAATAGTTTTTCGAAATAGAATAGAAGATTCTGAAGTCGTAAATTTGATAGAAGTTTTTAAAATGTTCCAAAATTCAGTAAAAACTTCTAGGGCAGTTCTGAAGACAAAAGTTTTAGAAATTTCAGAAAATTTTGGAACTTCATAACAAGGTTTTTTAATTTTTCGTAATAGTACGATATTCAGGACGTGGATATACCAACCTATACACTGTTCCACTCAATAGAACTCTTCTTTCGTCATCCTTCTGAAGACGCTTTGACTGATCTGAAGAAGGTTTGCGATCAAAACCATCCTTTCAGTATCCTCCTGAATCTCAAGTACAAATTGGACAAACAAGATTCAACGTACTATAAACAGCTAAAGAAGTTCAATTTCAAATCGAAATATGCAAATTTATTGATGAAGAAACTCCAAGGTACTGTAATCGAACTAGTGATTGCACATGGGATTTGTCGAGCTTTTTCTACGAACAAATCTGAATTCAACGTCAAACACGTGGATGAAATTGCGAAAGTGATTATCCACCTGATTAGAGAGCAGAGAAAAGAAATCCCGAATTTGCTAACTTCAGATGCCATCATGGAACACATCAAGGAACTTACGTTTCCGGAATGTTTCCACGAAGAAGCATTCAATTGGAGTCGAAACTCCTTCTACACAACACAATGTCCTACCGTAGATCACGTAAGTTTTTCTTCATTTTATTTACACATATTGAAGTATTTTTACGGTAACTTTTTCAATATTGATTTATGCAAAAAGTAATTTTTCGAATTTTATTATCATTGCTCTAAGATATGGATTTCCAAGTTGGTTCTTAAAAGTACATTGGATTTATATCCAAGTCACGATTTGCTGCGTAAAAGTCAAATTTCATTTTAGAATTTGATGATCTTCTATGAATTACAGTATGACATAGAAATTATGAATTGTAATGTGCGTTATAATCCTACACTAGTAGGTTAGCTTCCTGCTAAGGGCTGTAAAACTAGGCATGAACCCTCTGGATAATTATATGCAGTGGCACTCGCAGCAAAGTATTGGCTCTGTGGATTTAAGGTTGTTGATCACATCCAGACGATAGCTACGAGATTCGAAAAAAAATGTACGTTATGATATAATAACAAAAAAGTACTGTACATTGTTAGACTCCTCTTAATGAGATCTACAGTATAAGTTATTACAGATTTTTATAACTTCCACTTCATAAATGATGGTGGGAATAAGTTTTTCACAATACGAAATCAAATTATTTTTATTAAAAATTCACCTTTTTTCGTTGTAATTGTTAAATCAGAACTTGTAGGAAATTTATCAATAATTGGAATTATAGGTCTTACTCAAATACTTTCGGAAGTGTAAAATGCTCCCCTATTACTGTGCAATAAACCAAGTTACAGTCAATATTTCCAAAATAATAAATCATACTGTAGATGCAATTTTGAAATTAGTCTTAGAAATCCGTAGTTTTCGAAACAAAAACAGTAAAAAAGTACTTTTTATTTTTTAAAACGAATATCAAAAATTGAGTACATCAATGGTTAAACTTTTTCAGAATATTTTTAAAATACTAATTAATTTAGAAAGGTATTCGCGATTGTGCACCGACTGAAAGCGGTGGATGGGATCGGATGATGTTCATTGACAGTGATCATGAGAAGACACATACTGTAGACCTCACTTGTATCAGAAACTTAACTCGTTTCATTTACGAAAATCTCCTCGAGAACTATGATTACGGTAAGCAGTGGACTGTACTCGTTTCACGAGGTTCTTGTCTGGGGAAAATGAAAACCAATGTTGTGACTTTCAATGTTGACGTTTTCACTGTCATTGTGTACTTTTCAAATCCCGTCAATAATCCTGTTCAGATGCCGTTCGACGAAATTAACACGAGATTTGGATCAAAATTCTGGAATCTGCTCAAGTTGTGGACTATGCCTTGTCCGAAATTTTTCGACAGTTATGACTCATTGACCGAAAATTTCCAGCAAAAGATTGATTCCTACGGTTACTGTAAAGACACAAGTTTGTGTGCCGCTTGTTCAGAGAGATATGTCGGTTATGTGATAGATAGTAATGCGGATGTGAATTATTTTTCACCTTGTTTCCGTCATTCCAACATCCCCTTCATCATAGGCTCCAAGAAAAGTGAAGAGCTGCAATATCCTCTCAACGACAGCTTCGATGAAGAGAATCCCCTAAAATGGTTGGATATATTGGCAGAAAAAGTTATTTTTTTGCAAAATCAATATAAAAAACAATTAATAAAGTCGATTAAAAGAAAAATCAAACTCGAGAAACTTGCTGAAGAAATTACAGAAGCTCTTGAAGAAGAATAGTAATTAAAATAAATAACTATGTAATTCCACTTATTGCAAAATTATAATTTTATTGAAAATCAATAAAGCATTTAATTTTGTGCAAATTAGAAAATTAAGTTTTTGGGATGTAGTCTAGTTTGACACAAAATCAAAGTTTGTTTTTTATTAAAGTGATCTCGGAATTCCAAAATGAAAGAGAATTTTATAACTGGATTTTAGTAAAAAAGGTTCATCTTTGATGAAAGATTTCGTTTCACAAACGTTAAAGTTAGTAGTTCCTACTGTATGGCTCTTTCAAACTACCTTTGACATTTTTTATAATAGTTGAGACAGAATATAAGGATATTTTTCGACTTAAACACATTGGTTAAACTATTTTAAGCTTTGAATGACATCTTAGATTCTGTATGGATCGTTAGAGAGGTTGAACTTTGTCCTCCTTTTTCACATTATCATGATTCAAGATCAGATTATACTTATAAAATTACGGATACAAGTTTTCCAAAATTGAACTCGGATGACAGATCATTAACTTTAAAAAATCTATCATTCCAAGTGCATCGAGGATCTAATGATCTTTGGGATTTTTGCAAATTTTTTAAAATTATTTTTATTAACAACAATAATAATACTGATGATAAAAGGCTTCAAATTTGAAACAAAAGATATTGATAGCCGAAAACTAGAAAGATAAAAATATATTTTTAAAAAGATTGAGTGTGCTTAGTGCACACGAAAAAGGGTACATTAAACCAGATTTAATGTATCAGATACATTAAATACAACGTACCGATACCAACTTAATGTATCGATACATAGTATACCATGTATATGATATATTAGATTTGGTTTAATGTATCGGTATGTTGTATACCATGTACTCGTTTTTGTGTGTAGTGGAGACTCAATTGGAAATGTTTTAAATTACCGAAGAATATTAAATCGTGTGAGAATTGGATGTGATTGGAGCACAAAGGATGTTTGGTCATTTTCTGCTATTTGCTTCTTTTTTAACACCAGTAGAATTTATTCGTTTAGTTGGATCCTTTGCAATCATCTTACTCAGCCAGTTGTTGTCCTGAAAATTTTAGTTTTAGGAAATGTATTCATATTTGGAATAAATTACCTCTGTTGGAAATCGTTGTGGTAAGGTTACTGTTTGATCTTTGTTAACTTTCTCACGGATATTGCGGAATTCATGGAGTATATTCTTCGGAGTGGTACATAGTTCGTAGAAGATGATGCCAATGGCCCAGACATCGACGGAAAACCTACATGGTTCGCCTCTGTCTTGTTCTGGAGCCATGTATATAGGAGTTCCGTATCGTTTCGGGTAATTCGCCATTACAGTTGCTTGGTCCCTCAACTTAGCCAAACCGAAATCCGAAATTTTGAGGACTTCCTTTCCTCCTTCCCAATTCACCAGAATGTTGGGTGGCTTTAAGTCACGATGAACAATTTTCTGTTGGTGAAGTCCATCAATCCCGTCGGCGATTTGGTATATGTAATTATAAATTAATTTCTTCTCAAACTCACTTTTCGATTTTAGTTTTTCACTGATTATATTACTGAAGTCACCGAGAGAGCAGTACTGCATAACAATGAATAAATTTCCATCACTTGGGGATTTCTGACCAAGCCACTGTGAAAGGAATCCTCCAGTGGTAACTTCTCCGAGAAAAGAATCTATGTACTTGACGAGGTGTTCACTCTTGATAGATTCAGAAATCTTCTTCATCAGCTCACCTTCCTTCTTGCACTTCTCCATGTCACTACAGTAACGGGCGATTTCCTTCACAGCTACTTGTTTGGTCGTGGAAGAGTTATTCGGAGTGTAATTCGCAAGATAGACATCGCCAAATGCTCCATGACCGAGCTTTTTGGTGATGGTATAACTTCCTAGAGGACTTTTAAGGATATTGCCAGTTTCCATAATAACACTGAAAAAATTAATCTTTAGAAAATAAAAAATTTAATCAATATGATTTCAAGATTTTTTAGGGAAAAATAATGAGTACTAAAAAAATAGCGATTTGGAGTATGATCGCATGGTTATAAAAAAGTCATTTTATCTCTTGAGTATTGATGTTTGTTTTTTGACTATTTTTTCTCTTGTAATCGATTTCATAATAATTTTTTGTTATTTTAAAATTAATAAAAAATAGGGTTATATTTCAATGAAAAATTCCATTTCATAAGCACAATAGTTGTAGTTTTTACTGTGCTAATAATTTCGGATTACTTTTTTTCATGTTTCACAGTTATACTTGAGATGGTTCTAATCTAAATATCTAAGAAAGTAGAGTTGATGATGTTAAGGTTCAAATTTGGGGATTAAGCTTTGTAAAAAATTAGGAAATGATGCAAAATTGAAAAGTACAGAATTTCGTGACAGTAAAAAACAAAGTGATTTGGAAATCATCCTAACACACCTTTGATTTCATCTCGAAGTTTTTATATCCATGTTTTTCCTTTTTCGACAAAATGTGAGATATATAGGATCACTTCGAAATTGTTTTTCCTCAGAATCATCGGTTTTTTTGAAATCTTATCTTCAAATTCGAATTTTCCAAATTTCGAATCTGAATCTGTTTTCGATTTCGAAATTAACAATTTTTCTGTTGTTGATATTGGGTTTATTCATTTTCGACTTCATCGATAGATACTTTTCTGTCGGCGTTTCAGATTTAAGGAGTTAAATTTTTATTTAAATTACAAAGTTAAAATAAGCAATGCAAAAGTGAAGTAGCAATGAATCAGATTCTACCACGAAGTCCCTGAAAAGAGTACGACAGTAATTTCCATGGAAATTTGTGATTGTCATATTGTTATGTTTCATAATCGTTCATTTTCCAATAAATTCAGCTCATCCCTAAAAAATTTTAGGGAGCGATCGATACCGGAACAAAAACAGAAAAAGTTTTTACCTATCATGGGAGTGTAAAATCCCTCGTTTCTTATCTTCTGATGTTTTGCTGTCCGTTGTTCGAAAGATTACAGCAAGTTGTACGACAACTGTTCCCCAGCGGCAACTGCCCCTAATGATTCATGTTAATTTCGAAATTTTCCTCAAATTTTTTTCTTACTTAATTGCCATGTTAGATCGTTTCAGAAATCAAATACATTCATTTAAAAAAAACAAAAATAGTCTGTACAAAGTTGTTCTTTTGTGATATTTATCTCTTTCGACTCACGTTGATTTCGAAATTTTTTAAAATCATATTTCTTAATTGAAATATTAGGTTAATTCAACTATAAAATTTCCCACAAAAATGAAAGAAATGAGGTAAATTTTAGGAAATAAAGAGAACAAGTGTCGTAGAATCAACATAACGATGTAAACCCTGTAGACTACGGTGGTCGTGCTGAGACCACCTAATTAAGGAACACCACCTACATGGCACCTTCTCAAGTCCCGACACCTAATTTTTTATCCTCGACAATTTATTACAAAATTGATCATGAAATCCGAACTCAAATATCCTAAGACACCGCTCGGAGCAGAATTAAACCTGTTGCAATTAAGTTTATAAATTTATGATGATTCCTGTCAGTCCCTAAGGAGGTTTTTTAAAAATCTCAAGATAAATTTCAAAAATACCATCACAGATATGACAACTATAACTCTCTTGTTTCTTTTGAAATTATTATTCTAATATTTAAAAAATGAAAAGAAAATTTATTGCGGGATTTTATTAAAGATCTTTAATCCTTTTGGCGAAACGAGAACGAACGTCCTTTTTCCGAAGTTAGTCATTCGTCAGCTGACGAATTTCGTAATTTTTATTTTCCAACCATTATCGAAAATGCAGATTCACGAATTTCTTGCCCCTGAAGATGTTCCATTGGAATTCCGCCAACATGTAGATAAAGTCCTCCGGAGTGAACTGATGGGAAATGAATGCGAGGAGAGACTTTGGGGTAGAACACCCTTTGGTCAATATTTCGTCCTAGTCACAACCAAAGTAAATTTTTCCTTTTCTTGTTGATTGTTTATATATCAATCTCTATTTTTAGGTATTCTGGTACGCTGTAAGATTGATCGTTGATGAAGAACATCAAGATTTGGAAATTGTTCGACAGCGGGATGTCCATTCGGACGACGTACTCGAGAAGTCCCAACATTGGACTCTCGAAGGAGCATTAGAATACCGAAATAGAACTCATCAAGAGCTTTCGGACGGTATCTTCCCTGAGTAAGTTGTTTTAGATTTTGTGTAAAATTTACATGAAATTACAGTTGTGTGGCTTATCGTATCCGGAAACTTCCTCCAGATTGCGTCGATAATCCTGCGTTTTATTTGAAACCAGGAGATCATATTCAGCGAACACTTGACGCCAGTATCCCCTTCGCTAACCATGAAGCGATCTATCTCGGGAACGGCAAGGTTGCTCACATAAATACCGAGAGATCCACTGCTAACGGCATTACGGTCTTTTCTGAGAAGAGAGAAGCCTATGCCAGGATCGACAAGATTGAGGACTTTGTCACTTTCCATAACCAGGAAATCAGGCTTGTTGTGAGTCCATTTTTATTAATTTTCATATATAAAATCGCTTTTCCCAGGTCCACTGTCTCCAACGACGTTCCAGAGAAGACATTTGCGAAACGGCCCAGAGGCTTGTTCAAGAACGTTATAGAGAAGGGGAGTACCACTTTCTGCAGCAAAACTGTCAGCACTTTGCCTCTTATTGCGCCTTGGGAATGGAGTGGATGTCTGATAAAGCAGATCTGATAGAGAAGGGAGTTATCTGGGGAAGCGGTATCATCATGGGTGCCGCCGCTCTCTACGCGTTCATAAGTAGAAATGAACCCGGATATGTGGAACACGAGAGAGAAGAGCGAAAACAAGCTTCTACTTCTCATCGTTGAACTTTGTACATATTAAATTTGGGTTATTTGCCGAGTGATGTAACTCTAAAGCTTTGGTATTTATTTCGAAATTCGGGGAAATTTATCCTTTAAATTCGTGATGATAAAACTCCCATCATTGCTTTTTGGGATTTTGCATCGTTCACGTCTAGAGTCGATTACAATTGAGACTTTAGATGGCTTAGACAAGGAAGATATAGAGCATAGAACAACAGAATCAAACACAGGATACCTAACTTAGAACCAGACTGAACTTATCATTAGCAAAACAAACAGCATTTGATAGGATAACATGGAAAGACAGTTCAAAATGTTTGGAATTCAGCAGCATACTGCTTTCATGGCCGACTCCGACCAGACGATAACCAAAGGAGGAAAAAGAAGAACTTAGAGTTGCTTCTACGAGATTTGAATACCTCAGATTAGCTGCATCTAGCTATTCTGATAAGGTAACTGTCGCTTACAAGCACGGGATAACCACGGGACGTGAACAATTATGAGGGAACAGGAAATGACAAAAACCATTGTGTAAAATATTAGATCGGCCAGGAAGTTTTGGTTCACTTTTTTAAAAATTCTAATTTTTTTCTTCTAAAACATTCTAGAAGAATTTTATTTCTCATAGTTGGTAGGGGTTTCTAGAAGCTGCCATCCAGTAAGTATAAAAGGCTAGAAGCGCGCATCTCTGGAAAGTTACTTCCGAAAATGCATCATTATGCGATTAGAGCAATCATCTTATACGAGTTTTATCGTGACATCAGTACAAGGCGAGCAACCAAGAATATCAACATTACGTTGGGAGAAGGCACCGTGAGTCGATCAACAGTGAGCCGTTAGTACCACCGCTTCGCTTCCGGGGATAGAAGACAAGGAACGACCAGTGGAGTTAAAAAAAACGATTTGCTCCACGAGCTTCAGGAGCATCCGGATGCCACCACTCGTGAACTAGCGCAGACACTCAGATGTAGTCATACGACAGTAGAAAACCAGCTTCACGAGCTTGGTTATCGAAAAGTTCTGGCACGATGGATGCCCCGCGAGTTGGACTATAGTCACCTGTATACCCGTGTAACTATATGTCAATCGCTCTTCCACCACCCCAGCGCAAGGACTTCTTAGCTCATTTGGTAACTGGAGATGAAAGTATGATCCTTTATAAAAACGATACTCGTGCCACCTACTGGCTCCCGCGCGGAGAGAAGCCACCAATCCAGCCCAAAGTTGAGACCCACTGTTGCAAGGTTGTGCTCTGTTACTGGTGGGATGCGCGTGGCATGATCCATTATGAGCTGCTCAATGAAAGAGAAACAGTTTTCTCTGACCGTTATGCCGATCAGCTTCGCAAGTTATCTAAAGCTATCAAAGAAAAGAGAAGAATGACTGAAGTTTACTTATTGCACAACAACGCTCGGCCTCACGTTGCTTCAATAACTCGTCAAACATTGGAGGATCTGGGTTGGGCCACAGTTCCGCATCTACCATATTCTCCAGATCTTACACCTGTTCCGGTCCCTCAAGAATTTCTTACGTGGACAGCGCTTCCCCAATTTTGACACCCTCCAGAGCGCAATCGACACTTTCTTTAGGAGCCAGTCCGCTGAGTTCTGGAAGCGAGGAATCCAATCTTTGCCTGAACGATGGAGACAAGTAATAGATTCTTCTGGGGAATATATTGTTGATTAGAAGTTTGAATTAAGAAAAATAAATTTAAAAAATTAAAAGTTGTCTAATTTTTTAGCAAAACTTTTTTACTAACCTAATAGTATATTTAAAATAATTTATGTTTTGTGGTATTACTGTATAATTAATAGCACTTTGAAACATTATTGTGGATCTACTAGCAAAAAAAGTTTTCAAATCCTTTGGGCAAATTTAAAAAGAGATATTCTGTAATTTTATTTTCTTAGAATTTGTAAATTACTTTATTACTTCTTTTACAAGTTGATAAAAATTAATAAACTCATTTACAAAAATCTGAATTTTATTTAAATACTCGGGTTATTATTTCTTAAAATAAATACCTCATTTAGTAACTTATAAAAAGTTTTTAATTAAAATTGGTTTTTAAATTACAAAATGTTGATTAAAATTGACCGAAAATCGCTTTTTTCATTTTAATTCTAAATAATCTTGTATGAGGTTTACTGTATCTCCATCTAGGTTCGGAGTTGATAGAATTTTCTCTAAAATAATTTTAATAAGGAAACTTTTTTCCTTTGATATAAGATCCATAGGTAGATTGATCTTATTTTGACTTTTTCTGCTGTCATGTTTTTGAAGTTGAGTCAAAATTAGAGCAAGACTGCCAGCATTCGGTTCGGGGTCAGGGGATGTATGAACACTTGGATCTGGTGGATTTGTTTTGTTCAAAACAGGATCTGCAACATTGTTTTCTTGTGATTTTGTTCTTTGGCATTGGGGGCATGTTAAAAATTGTGGATTGAAATTTTTTTTTCCACAAGAACAAAATAAAAAAAGTTCTCCTTCACATTTTCCTTGGACAAAATCCCCACATTTTGTACAGATCCATTTTCTCAAATCATCCGAGCATCTTTGAGGACATTTTATTTTGAACAATGGTAAAGTTTCTTCATTTTGATTGTTTTCAGCAGAAGTCATGTTAATAAACCCAAATTTGGTTCCTTCAAGGTTCTTTTCGGTAGCAACAATCGGCTCAAGTAAATCATTTTTGATTATTATATTTGTGTTTTTCAACTTTGTTGTTGCTTTGAGCTTCTGGATAACATCGTCGTGGTTGTTGTTGACGAAAATAACTGAGTCCATACAACCATACCAATTTTCGTTGATTTTCATCGGGAACCATTTATTTAGCTGACGAAGTAAAGGTTTGAATTCATTCTGATTTCCAGGAAGAAAATCTCCTTCATCAATGGTGATTAGATTATCTAATGCATACTTGATGTAATCCTGGTAATAATGGAAAAATTTTTTCAATATAGAATACATTTTCAAAAAGTCGGTTTTTTCCATGGATTGGTACTGTTCTTTGCCTTTCTGAAGATTAGCACCAATAATTGAAAATGACTTTTCGGAAGAATTAATGTTTAAGATATCCGGATACCCAGCTTCTTCCATTTTCTTTTCAATTTTTCTGTAAGTACAGTAGAGATATGCGAGAAAGAGTCCAAATTGTTCTTCATTTTTAATTTCTACTTTTCGAAATTCCTTATTTAAATTCTGATGATAAAACTTCACAGGAATATCGAGTTCAGAATCCTTTCCTTCTTCCAACTTCTTCCTGAACTCCATCAATTCTTCCATAGTCATGTTTTCAACTTTATCATAGTTGATTAAAACTCTACAGTTGATTTTCTTTTGAGCTTCGTCAAAAGTTTTCTCATCAAATAATTTTTTCATCTATAACATATTTTTAATTAAGCACATATTATTTCAAAATGAATCAATCATACCTTTGTTGAGTCATTTGGAAATCCCTCTTTTGGAAAAATCACTACCAAATCCACGCCATAATCAATCTGATTAATGTAATCACTACAGATAGGTGGATATTCTGGATGTTTTTCACATTTTTCGGCTCGTCTGGAAATGCGACATTGAATGTGCCAATATTTTTTTTCATCGGAAATAATTTCAAAGTCGAGATACTTTTTGATACTTGATTCCAAATAGAAACTTATGAAAAACTGAAAGACTGAATAACAAATCCTGTTAAAAAAGGAAACTCACATAATAAATAATGCTATCATATGACAGATCCCAAATCGCAGTATCATACCGACTTTTGACTTCCGCTGATGTAATATTCGGAGGACTTCCTTCAATAGGAATCAGTCTCCATATAGGTTGATTATATCCCCATCCGAGTTTACATTCACGACCATTACACCACTTACTCATTTTACCAAACAAGATTTTTATTTTATAATTATTCCAAAAAACAACCGACAATCGTGAATTTTCTTCAACAAGTGCAGTTTTTGAGCTTCAACGATAACATTATCAAAATTGAAAATCAATCAATGTCTATTAAGCACTGATTTTCAGAAAATCAACTGACAATATTTCACAAAAAACTCCACTCTTCCAAAAATTACCGTAACTTTTTCGTTCTAAAACCTCCAAAAATAACTTTCAAAATACCCACAATCTGATTAAAAATCATTTTCAAAATTATCTAAAATTTAAAAAATTGCTTCCAAATTATACTGTAATTCCAACAAGTGTCCAATTTATTTCCATCCAAATAACCAAACATAAACTTCTTAAAAATTGTGAATAAAATAAATCCAGCAAATTCAACAATATAAATTCTCATGCCTATTTAAAAATAAACCATTTTTGTCATTTCGAAACCAAAAAAGAAAAGGAAACTCAACGTGGAAGAAGATTGGAGCAAGTGTTTTTCATAAAGAGAACAAAATTCAACAAAGAGTACAGATGAAGTGTCTTCCTAATTCAGCAGTTGACGTCAAAGATCTTCCTCCATTTATCCTTGTCTTTGCAGAGAGACATGATTACAGACTGAATGTCGGATCGCTTCTTCTTTGTCGAGAACTTGGGATAAACTTCTTTGAAGTCAAAAGATTCTTTCGCAAGGGAAGCCTAAAATGATTAAAATTAACTTTCCATATATAAATCTTTAAAATAAATAATATTTCATGATTTCCAAAAAAATTATCTTTTCACATGAATTTCCACTAATAATTTGCGTTTAATCTGTTTTATAATTTTATATATCAGCTTTAAAAATGTCACATCCCATGACTCATAAGTTAGATTTTTGATCAAAACATTTACATTTCTGATTCATCCAGAAATACACAAACCCCATTTAAAAAGATCAAAAAACACTCACCAGTGACGGAGGATTCGTCAAAAAATTAGATGCATACTCCAACACATAGATTCCAGAATCGCAAAAATTAACTTGCTGAGGAAGATTCCTTGGAAAAACAATTGGAAATTTTTCTTGAGTAAATTTCTCCGAACAAGGTCCACCTCTTGCGATTAATTGAGAATATTCATATTCCAAAAGTTCCCGAACAATCGTGCCATACTTGACCAGATTAGCCTTGGTTTCTTCGTTTTCCGCTCCAAATGGGTCAAACATAAGAATACACGGGTCATGTCTGGGCAAAGGTTCTCCTTCATCAGTGAGGCCTTCTATGATGTAATCTTCTGGGATAACCGATTCCAGATTACAAACAATTGCTAAGGACCAATGATCAAGCTCATTAATCGGGAAAATTGCAAAATCATTTTCAAACAATCCAATATGACTCATATAATTCCTCAAATTTTTAAATTGAGAATGAAGTCGATCTTGTCTGTTTAATTTCTTGTCTGCTTTGAAAACATTCAACCTCAATCTGTGCCAAAAAAGAGACCCAAAAATATGGACTCTAAACGCTTCTTCATCAATAACATTCGTCACAAGATGATTGAGATAAAAATCGACCACATTCTCATTTAAGAAATCTCCTTCACCTAGACACATGAAATCGCTAACTTTGATCCGTATTGAAGTATATGGAAACCGTATCCTGACCATTTCTGTTGTTTCATCCATTACAGTAACTGCAACATATTTTTCAGTAGGTTCTTCATCTTCACCTTCAGATGGTGTATCAATCGCAAAAAAGAAATCACTGGAATATCCGTCTTCTTCACGTTCCGTCCAGGACGATGACCCAGAAGTGGAGCAGTAATCCGACTCACTTAAATCCGATTCACTTGTATCCATCAATTCTTCCGTCTCCGTTCCAGAAATATTGCTATTTTCTGATTTCGTAATTGTCATTTCAGCATCAGATATAAATCCAGATCTTGTTTCTTCTCCCGAACTAGAACAACCTGAAATAAATCTATCCGAACTGTAGCTTGATCTTGTTTGTTGAAATTCATCATCATCAATAGCTTCCAAATAATCATCCGGAGTATGAACACAAAGTTTCTTAAATGGCAATGTTGATGGACTATCAAACAACCTTTTACGGTTATTAAACATGCTTGAATTAGACATCATCATCATTGAATAGACTTTGAAATAAAATTAACAACAAGTAACAATGGCAAAACGACTCGATTTTTCTTATGTTCTGTGCCGCTGCCGGTGCATGACCCTGAAAAGATGAAACTGATTGAGAAGAGTCTCGTCAAAAGGAATAAAACGACCTTGGGCTCGCCCGCGCTCAATCTTTTCAGATAACACTTGATAGAAATTGAAAATATAAAAACAAAGAATTCAAACTTAATGCTTTTTTCTGAAAGATATCAAGGATGGATACTGGGTCAGAATGAAAAAAGATTGATATATAAAAAACTTAATTTTAAAAAAATACGCGGGAAATTTTTGCGCAACAGACAGCTGAAAAAGTGGTTGTCCTTGTATTCTCAAGGACGATGACGTGAAAGACTAAAGGGGTAAAGATTTTTAAATTTAAAAAAAATTACAACTGCGCAAAACAAATTTCTCATTATCCCACTGGTTAAAACAGACATTTGACCAAGTTTATCGTAAGTGACTGAGTGCAGCTGAGCTAAAGAGTCCGATTTGTGGCCAATGTAAATATGCGCTGCCTTTTTCCTCGTCTATTGATGGGGAAACCCAATCAAAACCGCGAATGAGGAGTTATCGGCGCCAGACAGACAATTAAGTACACATAACAGAACGAGATGCAAGGCTTTGATATATGACCAAAACGAGGATGCTAAAAGCACAACTTAAGATACAAAGTTTCAACATAAAAGCACGACTATAATGATAATATTGAATACGTAAAAGATAAAACTTCGATATATAAAATCACGTAAACAAAGACGATAATCAATAAGACGTGAGATGTGGAATCTTGATATATGAAAACACGGATATAAAAATACTATTGAACAACAGAGAGATATGTAGGGTTTTGATATATCAAAAACACATAAAGATAACACTGGTGGACGAAATTTAAGTTTTTGAGGTATCGAAAGCATATATGCGAACACCACTGAATATGAGCTGAGATGCAGATTCTCCATATATCGAAAACATGAATATACAGATGACAATGGATATAAGATATGGGTTTTTAATATATCAAAAACATAAATTTTGTCTATTATTACCTTTAAGTTTTTGAGGTATCGGAAAATAGACATAAATATTATTGAATATGAGATGAAATGCAAAATGTCGATACATCAAAAAACAATAATCTACGAAATATAAAATTCCTATACATCAAAAAACCAGGTATATAAAAAGTGGAAAGTAAAACTTTAATATATCGAAAAAAGTAAGAAATTTAAATTTCCGACATATAGAAACCACTGATATGAACACAGTAATAAATTCCTGACGAAATTTGGGATTTCTGATGTATAAAAAACGCATAAGAATGATGATGAATAATTGAAAAAGTCCAAGTTTTTTGATAAAGGAAAATACGAGTATAAAGATGCTAATGAATATTTTATGCCTCAAAAAAGCAGATTATAGCTAATAGCAGAAGTTAACGGGCACGCCTTTTGGAAGGGAACATTGACTCAAGCTGTACGACTTCATAATGACACAAAGAAGCTAAATTTAACCAAGTGAGTTGGGGCTTTTTCGACTTTTCCAGCATTGATCGTCAAGTGTTGCACGACATTTATTAAAAGGCTGAAATTAGAATTGGAAGAAACGTACACTATAAGTTGGGGATTTTAAGAGATGCAACGCTGGTTCAAGTGGCCTTTTGAAACGAGTCCCATATTAATTGGGAGCTCTCGAGGAATGCGTTCAGAATTTGTAATGCAATTTTTCTCGAAAATTCTTTAAAACAAAATAATTTAGAAAACTCGTATTTTCGATCTTTGAATCTCTTACTACTATGAAAGCAGGTAATTACAGCAATTAAAAACTGACGTAATTACAAAAGATAAACAACTTAAAAAAACCAAAATACATTTCTAAATCCTGATATATGAAATTTCACAAATTTAGAAAAGAACTAAAATCAGAATTTTAAATATTTTAAAATTTTAAAAATAACCTAAAATTCTTAACTTCGATTTTCGACATGTGAAATTTTAAATTTATCCTATTTTTCGCTCTAGATACATCTTCACTGAAAACACAAACTTTTGAATAACAATTTAATATGATACAAAATGAAATAAAGTAAAACTACTTTAAAAATTACTTGGATCAAAACCTCGACGCGCGATATATAAAATTCTCCGAATTTATCCTATTTTTTCGCCCTAGATCCATTTTCACTGAAAATGCAAACTTTTAAATAACAATTTAATATGAAATGAAATAAAGTAAAACTATTCAAAAAAGATAAAATTCATTAACTCTCGACGCACGATATATGAAACTTTAAATTCATCTTATTACTTCGCTTCAGAATCCTTACCTAAAAACACAAACTTTTAAATAACGACATAACATAAATCAAAACCTACTTTAAAAAATGCTTCAATTAAGTCTAGAAACGCAATATATAAAACTTAATTCATCTAATTTTTTCGTTTTAAGACCATGTTCCCTGAAAATTGAACTTTTTGAATACCCATATAAAATAAATCCACGGCAGAACTGCTTCTATGAAATCCATTTCTAATTTTGGATAAAGAAAATTAAATTTCTCACATTATTATACAGCCAGATATCCTCAATGCTGCTGTTTTATAAACATAAAGTTTCATTTCGCTCAGGGAATTACACTAGACACAACTGACATTCACGTTTTTCCGTTTTCATCGTGGAAGATCAGTTGTCTAGACTGGTTCTGAAAAAACGCGCCAAACGTGATGCTTTTTTGTTCTTCCAATCTATGAACTACGGCCTGAAAAAAGCGAAAATGCAACATTGCCCGACTGACAGCTCTTCGTTCTTATCGATGTCTGGCCCACACGAATGATCGACGTCCGGGTGATTGACGCCTCGATCCACGTCTCCCTCAAAGTCCAAAAGTATACTTTCCGGAAACAGATACTGTTATAAACATTACTATAAAACTGTTTCGAGAGGAACAGTTGGAAGTTTTTAGAGCTACAAACCTCGAGGTTCTAGGAATCGGTTATGGAAGGTTAGAGTGGATTCTGGAGGGATTCTGAAGGACTTTGGAAGAGTCTGGAGGGATTCTGAAAGACATTAGGAAAGGCTGAAGGGATTCTGGAGAGCTCTAGAAGGTTCTAACAGAATCCTAAAGAAGTTTAAAAAGATTCCAGAGGATTCTGGAAGCGTTCACAGAAATTTGGAAAGTTCCAGAAACCCCCACAGAGCTCCAGAAGATGTCAGAAAACCCGTCAAGATTCTGAGAATTTTCAGTTTTTGTGATTCTCGAGGGTTTCAAAATTTTCCGTTGGGTTCCAGAAACTCCTACTAGATTCTGGAGATTCTAAAAAGTTCCACAAAACTTCCGAGATTCTCATACTCCAGAATCTTCTGTAGAATTGAAGAAATTTCCAATGTATATTAGATTCCAGAATCTTCTGCTGAATTCTGAAACCTCCTTCGGAAGATTCTGAAAGACTCCAGAAACTTCCAGAGGAATTCCAAAAATTTCCTAACTTTTCACTTAATTCTAAAATATTAAAAATCTCTGGGAAATTTCGAATATTCTAAATTAAAATTAAACTAATATACAAGATTAGTTTGTGTGTTTTAAAGCCAGGATATATCTGCAAATCTGACAAGTGAAATAATCCTGCAAGACAGACACGGCTGTCGCGGACTGGCCGCCATAGGGAAGCCAGTCATTGGATCTGCTTCCCGAACGGCGACGGAGAACAGCTTTATGGATGAAATTGCAAAGGATGACTCGGCAGATGTTACAGCTTCTTTCAATCCCAGGCTTTTTAGTTTCAAAGGCACTTTTTCTTGGAGATCATCCAAAATGAAAAATCCACGTGGACTGTTGATGATAAAAAATCAAAAATCAAAAAAATCAAAAAATTTAAAATTTAAAAAATCAAAAATCAAAAAAATTTTAAAATTTTAAATTTTAAAGTTCTAAATTTTCAAATTTGAAATAAATCAGCTTCAAATTTGGATTCTTAGGTTTTATGATTTAATTTAAAAATTTTCAATTTTAAAACTCGAATTTGAATTTTTAGATTTTTAAGTTTAATTTTGAAATTCTTCAATTTTAAAACTCGAAATAATCAATTTTAAAATCAAATTTCCAAAATTTCAAACTCGAACTTTTCAATTTTTTAAAACTTTTTCGAATTTCAAACTTTTTAAAATTTTTAATTTTAAGACTTTTTTAATTTTTAATTTTTAAACTTTTTTAATTTTTAAATTTTTGGAATCCGAAGTTTTGTTCAAAGTTCTTTTTGAAAGTTGAAAATCAACAACTCTAAACAAAACTGATAGATACTGAAACAAAAACAAAGGTTATGTATGATTGCAATGCAAAAAAAATTGTTTTTCATTTTCTGAAATAATGGACAAAAATCAGATAGTTGTTTAAACAAAAAAATGAAAAAATTGTTGATGAGTCAAATGTAAAAAATGAAATCGATACTTTTTATTTCTAATTCGGCATTAATCATTAGAAAAAAAAGGTAATTAACGTTCATGTCTAAGAACCGTGGAAAATTACTAATTTTATTCATTATTTTATTTGTTTAACTTTGAAAATACAATTGCAATGACTTTTGAGTATTTTTAGAATTTTCCAATTACTACTAAAAAGAAAAATGTAAACATTAATTAAAAAAATTTTTAAAAAATGACTTTTTATCAAGTTCTATGATATCTAACTTCCGGTCTTGGAACGAATGATAATTTTACTTTTTTATACAATTTCTAATTACTACTAAAAAAATGTAAACATTAATTTAAAAAAATTCGAAAAAATAAAGCTGAACTAAATTATATGGTATTCAAATTTCGGTCCTGACACGAATGATAATTTTACTTTTTTATACAATTTGTAACTGCTTTTGAGTGCTTTTGGAGATGTCTGATGACTACTAAATAAGAAAAAATGCAAATATTAAATTTAAAAACTTAAAAAATTAAATTTCAATTAAGTTCTATAATATAAAATTTTTGGTCAAATACGAAAAATAGTCAAATTGTTCTTGAACAAATTTTGGATTTTTAAAATTTATTAAATAAAATCAAACTTGCAGCATGCATGCAACATTAAGGCAAATCAGTTGACATCAAAGTCAAATCTGCAACTTGCGCGCAACATTAAAGCTGAAAAGTTAACATCAAATTCAAAGTCAAACCTGCAGCATGCGCGCAATGTTGAAACAGATAAATTTGAATTTATATTCATAAAAATTTCGAAATCAAATCAACTCTGCAGTTTGCGCGCAATATTCTGGCAAGCGGATTTACCAAGTTATGTGAAAATTCAATTCAATTTTGATTTTGACTGTTTCATAGACCTCAGCATAGGTTTCGAAATTACCACTATGACTAACGCTATGGTATAGATACAGAAAATGCCAAATTTGTTTTAACTCGTCTTTCGTAATTTTCACATTTCGTCATGTTTACTGTAACTACCCCAATTGCCATTGTTGGAGAAATTCAAAAACAACAATTTTCTTGAAATATTTTCTTTCAAAACCGCAGTTTTGGATTTTCGAAAAAATTAAAAATCCAAGTCCATCCGTCAAGTCCGTTCACGAGGATAACCGTCTTCAAAAACAAAAACAAGTTTTTTCTAAAGTCAACAACATACACAACATTGTGCAATCTAAAGGATTTTCTTTTTTTGGTAAAAAGTTGTTTTTGAAGTTGGCAACACAGAATTGATAAGGAAACCTTGTTGGAACTGCTGCTTCAAGTAATCGGAATTGAAAAAAATTTTAAAGTGTTTTTGCGAAATTATTTAGAGAGGAACATTTGGAAGTTTTTAGAGCTACAAACCTCGAGGTTCTAGGAGTCGGTTATGGAAGGTTAGAGTGGATTCTGAAGGACTTTGGAAGAGTCTGGAGGGATTCCGAAAGACATTAGGAAAGGCTGAAGGGATTCTGGAGAGCTCTAGAAGGTTCTAACAGAATCCTAAAGAAGTTTAAAAAGATTCCAGAGGATTCTGGAAGCGTTCACAGAAATTTGGAAAGTTCCAGAAACCCCCACAGAGCTCCAGAAGATGTCAGAAAACCTGTCAAGATTCTGAGAATTTCCAGTTTTTGTGACTCTCGAGGGTTTCAGAATCTTCCGTTGGGTTCTAGAAACTCCTACTAGATTCTGGAGATTCTAAAAAGCTCCACAAAACCCCCCGAGATTCTCATACTCCAGAATCCTTCATAAAACTCCAGAATTTCAAAAATATTTACAAATTTGAAAAATTTCAGAATCCTCCAGAAGCTTCCAAACATTCACGAAATTGAAACATTTCAAAATTATCCATTATATTCTAAAAGGTTTCTGCATAAAAGTCGATTTTTCGGGACTTGGCAAAACGCCACTGATAAGAATCGCGAGACGGATGCCTCAATTACTCCAGAAAAAAAGGAAAAAGCGGTCGCCAAGCGACAGACAAACGCACCGAGTTGTCCATTGATTTTCAGTATTACGAAATATTTTCAAGAACGCCTTTTTTCTTTTTTTCTCTGACGGAAGTGGATTATTTTTTGGACAACGTGGCAGAGGTTCTCTGGCCAGTTGCCAGACAAACTAAAATTCTAGTTTTTTTTTGAGACTTGAAATAAAAAATTCTGCAATTCTTCGTTCTCGTCGCGGACTGGCACCGGGACTCGCGCGCTGGAGTATCGTCGACGAACAAGTTGATGAAAATTTCGATGAAAATATTAGGGAAATAAATTTAAAAACAAATCCAAAGATAAATGAAAATATCGATTATGGATTAAAATAAAATTAATAAAGCGTAAACAATCATGACGGAACCAAAAATGTAATTTTGGATATTTTTGTAATCTCGAATGCAGATAACTAAAAACGAAAAAAACAAAAATATAAGATTTCTGAAAATAAAAAATAAGTTTAAAAATATTTTCATAAAAAATTCAAAAATAACGTTTTTTAAAAAAATACAAATTTCAACACGAAAGTTTTTTGAAAATACAGTACTATTTAAAAAATAAAAAATAACTATTTAAAAAAAATAGAAATAAAAAAATAATTTTAAAGAAATAAAAAATAATTATTTTAAAAAAATTATTTTAAACTTTTTTGAAATTGATTTTTTTTTTCAGATTTATATTTAATTTTTAATTTTTTTCTAAAATAAAACCCTTTCTAAATTTATATTTAATTTTAAATATTTTTTTGAAAAATAAATATTTGAAGTTTTTTATGTTAAAAATTATTAAAATACGAAAAATTAATATTTGGAGAAGTTTCATGACTTCTGAACTGACTTTATTAATTTTAATTTTTTTTGAATTTAATCTTGAGTGAATTTTCGATAATGATTACGTCTGATCAGCTCTTCGAAATTCGATCAGAACCGAAATCGATGGAAAAATCGACATCAAAATAAAACCTACAGTTTACTTGATATATTTGGACAGATCAATCGGTATTTCTATATTTACATTTACGGTAGAACTTGGATATAAGATACCCCTTTGGGACCGAGCAAAGCGTATGTTATAACAAAGGATATACTATAGCAGGGGTGAATTTGAAGATGGACTAACCAAATTCACTCACCGTATGCTATAACACGAGATATGTTATAACAGGGATATCTGATATCAAAGCTCTACTGTATAATGTATCTGATAAATTAGAGCCTTTTTAATGTGCTGGTACATTAAGTATAATACATTGATATCACATTTAATGCATCGATACATTAAATACAGTAGAACTTGGATATAAGATATCCCCTTGGGATCAGCCAAAGCGTATGTTATGAGAAAGGATATATTATAGAGGGGGTAAATTTGAAGACCGATTAACCAAACTCACTCATACCATATGCTATAACACGAGATATGTTGTAGCAAGGTTATCTTATACCGAAGTTTTATTATACAGTAGAACTTGGATATAAGATACCCCCTTGGGATCAGCCAAAGCGTATGTTATGAGAAAGGATATATTATAGAAGAGATCAATTTGAAGACAGATTAACCAAACTCACTCAGACCGTATGCTATAACCTGAGATATGTTGTAGCAAGGTTATCTTATATCCAACTTCTACTGTATAAAGACTTTTAAATCCAAATAAAATCTGCATTTTGCCCGCAATAATTCAACCAACCGATCTGTGAAGTTGTTGCGCAAAAAGTTAATTTTTCTTTGATTTTTTGATGGACTTTGGCACAGAACGATGGAAAATCGAAAATCAAGAGTTGTGATTTTTTGAATTTTCTCAGTCCAACAAGACATTTAAAAAATAATAAAATTTTTTTATAAATTTTAAAAGATGAATTTTAATATTTAATAATTATAATAAATCTAAAAAATAATAATTTTAAAAAATTGAAAAACAATAAATTTTAAAAATATTTATTATTTAAAAATATAAATTTAAAGAACTTTTTTAAATTATAAAAATATTAAATTTTTAAAATATTATTGAAAAATAAATTTTTTAAAATTTAAAAATAATGATTTTTAAATATTATTAAAAAATAGAAATTTTTTTAATATTATTGAAAAATATTAAATTTTTTTTTAAATTTAAAAATAATGATTTTTAAATATTATTGAAAAATAGAATTTTGTTAAATATTATTGAAAAATAGAATTTTTTTAATATTATTGAAAAATAATTTTTTTAAATTTAAAAATAATGATTTTTTAAATTTTTTTATTATTAAAAAATTGAATTTTTTTAAGTTATTCGTCATCAAAAATTAAAAACTCTCAAAACCACTTCTGCGAAACCTCTTCATTTGCAGATCTTCTGTTTAAAAATCTCTTCGTCGATCTTTTTTCAGCGATTCCACCCTGGGAACTCCGCCTAGCCAGACAAGACAAATTGCACTCAAGCTATTCTTTTGAAGGTCGTCTGGTCGGAAAAACGAAACAAAAACTGCTTTTTTCTATGGAAAAATCGTTTTTTGCACTTTTAGAACCACGATAGAAAAAATATTTTCCAAACATTGAGCGAGTTAAATATCGAATGTTTTCTTAGACAACTGTAAGAAACTGATTTTAATTGATAATGAAAAAATTTTTCCTGGTCAATAAAAAATATAAAATAACGGACATTATTAAACATCAAACCGAATATAATCCAACCGAAACGGATACCATGTTGTTTGTAAAGGTGTCTGCCGCCCACTGATCAGGGACGATTTCCATTGTTTTGTATAGTTTACAGTCTATAAAGGACATTGGGAAATCCACGTCATTGGAAGGTGGGTTGGATATGAAAATGGACGGGATGAATATAAATATAAAAGACCAATGGATAAAGACAACATTAAATATGGAAGGGATAAAAATACAGAGAGTAGAAATAAAGATCAGGAAGAAATATGGAATGGAGAACAGATGGTGATAAATATAAAGCATATGATAAGGACAATGATGGATAAAAAGAGGAATAAAAAAAGAGATAAATATTGATACAAAAATGAAAATAAAGAGAAGAAGGGATAAAGAATAAAGTAAATGGTAAGGATGAAGATGGATAAAAGAAGGGATAAAAAAGATAATATGAATACAAAGTTGAAAATGAAGATATAGAGAAGAGGGGATAAAGAATAAAGTAAATGCTAAGGATAAAGATGGATGAAAAACAAGATAAAAAAGTGATAAATATGAATACAAAAATGAAAATGAAAATAAAGAGAAGAGGGGATAAAGAATAAAGTAAATAGTAAGGATGAAGATGGATGAAAAACAAGATAAAAAAGTGATAAATATTGATACAAAAATGAAGAAGGGATAAAGAATAAAGTAAATGCTAAGGATGAAGATGGATAAAAGAAGGGATAAAAAAGATAATATGAATACAAAGTTGAAAACTAGAGTAGCAATGATATTCAAAAAGAAGAGGAATATAAGAAAAGATAAAAAAGATAATATGAATACAAAGTTGAAAATGAAGATGGATAGAGAAGGGATAAAGAGATAAATATAGAGTATATGATAAGGATGAGGATGGATAGAAGGAATAAAAAGAGATAAATATGAATACAAAGTTAAGCATAAATATGAAAACAGAATTAAATATGAATAAATCATGAAAAGATTAAAGATGAACATCAAGGATGGAAAATGAAGATGGAAGGACGATGAATACAAAGTTATAAATAGAAATGAAAATGGAATTGAAGATGAAGAACATGTAAATAGAGATCAGGAATGGACGGGAAGAGAAGGTAAAGAGATAAGGATTAACATGGTTTGGGATGCATGTGAAGGCGAAATTGAATATAGGAAAATGATGGAAACACAGGGGTTGAAGGTGGAGAACAAGGAAAGAAGGGACTACAATGAGAACAGGAATAGGGGCATGGCGAACGAAAAGTAGATAAGGATGTGTACAGGGCCGGGATAAAGATCGGACAGGGGATCAGTATCAGACAGAAATGGAGATTGAAGAAGATAGAGAAGATAAAGAAGATAGACCAGATGGAGCTGAAGACGAGGCCAGAGAAGGATGAATTATGGACGTAACGGACAGCAGCAAAGTAAAGATGGAGGTAGACAGGGATAAATATGAAGAAAAATGAGTTAGAGATGAGCGTGAACATGAAAGAAGATAAATTTGAGACGAATAAAAGTGCAAATAAATAGTTTTCATGATTGATCTTTTTAATGCATTTTTTTCATCCAAACAGGATAGTGATTAAATTGATGTTTTTATGCCTTATAATTACTATTTAAGAATTCCATTAAAGTGCTTTCCATTCAGAGAATGATAGCTCCAGTATTTTTTTGAATAATGACCCCATGAGAAACAGATAAACGTTAAAAATAGTTATTGTCTGGCTTTTTCACGTGAGCTATTTTCAGATAGTGACTTGGACAAATCACATGAGAATCTTGATCGTGTCTCAGATAGTGATTAAAATTAATTAACAGAAAAAAGTAAGTTGACAGTTATTGTAGTAAGGCTATTAGGACCTTGACAGTGTGTAGGATGATGACTCAAATTATTCAACAGGAAGAAATCATCTAATAGTTGTTGTAACGGACCTAAAAACAACCTCGATAGTGACTAAACTTGCTTAACAGACAAAAATCATTTGATAGATCTAAAATGAATCTTAATAGTGTGTGAGATAGTGACTAAACTTGCTTAACAAAAAAATCATTTGATAGATCTAAAATGAATCTTGATAGTATGTGAGATGGTGACTAAATTTGCTTAACAGACAAAAATCATTTGATAGATCTAAAATGAATCTTGATAGTGTACGGGATGGTGACTAAACTTGCTTAACAGACAAAAATCATTGGGTAGTTGTTATAACAACACTAATGAGCGATTTGATAGTGTTTAAGATAACCATTAAACTTGCTTAACAAAAATCAATGATTGTATGTGATTTTGACAACTCAATTAAAAACTTTAATAATGTCTAAGATGATGAGTAAAAGTATTTGACATAAATCGATAGCCCGATACTGATTTTGACAGATGCATTAAGAATCTTGATAGTGCTCAACATAGTGACTAAAGTTGCTCAACATAAATCAACGGTCTAACAGTGGCTGACAAAAACAACCTTCTCCGTCAGCCACTATCCATTTATAATTGTTTTTAAATAACGACGGAAAATCTAAAATACGCAAAATAAAACTTTTATTATTCGTTTGTTTTAATTTTCATACGGTAGCATTTGGAAGTCCTAAAAGTATATTCAATTTGAACTTTTGAAACTTATGTCAGAAAATCCAGACTGGAACAAAGAAAGTTAATATTTACGACTTTTCCGTCTGGAAAAGATGACTATCCAAGATTTCCCGTTCCGATAAGAATTAAGAAATCCATTTGTAAAGTTGTTCTTTGATCATGACCAGAGCTTCGACTTTCTAACCGAACTTTGAGTCGATTTCGAACCAAATTCGGATCGATTTTGAACTAACTCGATTTCAAATCAAAGTATTATTCGGTTAGAATTTGAATCTTCCAGATTTTGAACTCGAATTAATCCAAAATCAATTAGAATTGAAACCGTTCGATTCAAGTTAGGATTTCTCCATTTTCGAATAGAACCAATTCAGTTTGAATTAGAATCCTTAAAATTCCGAGTTTCAACTCTTACAAAGCAAGTTACTTTAGTCGAAATAGCTTTTTAAAATGAGTTATAAATAGTCTTGTAGTGCTTGAAATGTAGATTTTAAATACGTATTCCATTTTCGCTAAACGCTTTTGTAGAATGAGAAAATGAGATAAATGTGTAAAATCTCATATATCAAAAATTGGGAAAACACAAGATTACTCCCCTTGCTTCTTGCTGAAATTTAGTGACTCCATTTTGGGGATATTTGTTTTCCACTTTAATTTAACTAATTTTAATAATTTTTTCAAAATTAGATGTATTTTCTGTATTGATTATAACTATTTCATTGGTTTTTTGAAAAAATACTCAGAAATACAAGAAAACTCAGTCCTAAATTTAGAAATTTTTCTGATTATCTTACTTCAGAAGATCGGTTAATAAAAATGGAATACAGATTCTGAACCAGTATTTTAAGAGCTACAAAATGATATATAACTCATTTCAAATGGCCACTTCGACTAAAGCGACTTTCCTTGTTAGGTTTGAAATCGATTTTTTCGGTTTTTTGAACTCAAATTGGTTCAAAATTGATTCAAATTCGATCCAAAATCAACTCAAAGTTTGATTCGAAAGTTCGAAATCCAACAACTCTGATCATGACTTATGTAAAATCAATTCATAAACGCCAAAAGTACAGTAATAGAGAAAATGATTTTTTAAATTCTAAAATATCCAAAAACAAACAGATTTTGTATTTTTTGGATTTTCAAATTACACAATTGTAAAAAAATTAAAATTTTAAACAAAAATTAAAAAATTATTTCGACACGAATTTCTAAAACTTTTTGGATCGAATAAAAACTGCAAAATTTTGTGCTGACGTGGATTTTCGAAATTTCAGAAGCATTTCAAAAAATTCTAGAGAATTTCAATCTTATGTAGTGTACTGTAGAATCGTCCAATGAAACTTTGCAGAAATTCGAAAAAATTTAAAATTATCTCAAGACGAATTTCTAAATTTTCCAACTGAAACTAAAAATTAAAATTTCAGTTTGACGTAATTTTGCAAAATTTCATAATTTTTCGGAATACTGTAAAATTATTTAATGTAACTTTTGTAAAAATGTTTAACGAAAATTTAAACTTTTCCAATTGGGACCGAAAACCGTAAGATTTTACAATTTTCTACGGCATACTGTAAGCTAATCGAACTTTTATAAAAAATTTAGAAATTACTCAAAAATTTAAACTTTTCCAAACAGGACCGGAAACTGTGAAACTTCATGACTTACTGTGGCGTACTGTAAAACTGATGGAATTTTAGAAATTCTTACAAAATATTTTTAAACCTTTCCGGTTAGGACCGGAAACCGTGGAATTTGGTTTACAAAGTTTTACATAGTTTTACAAAGTCCCAAGAACGTTTAATAGATTCTAAAAACTGTAATCATACCGTTTTAGAAACCAAAAAGAGTCACAAAATTCTGAAAAAATAATTTTAATACGAATTTTTGGAGTGTTCGGCGAGAGATCGAAAATTGCATAATTTAGTGCTGACGTGGATTTGCAGTGTTTTAAAATTAAAGGATTACAAAAAGCATAAATATTTGTTACAAAGTAAAAAATAGTCTCGCCACGAATTTTCGGGATTCCAAATTCAAAAAAATTTAAATTTATTTTTACAATTTTATAAAATTCCAAAAATATTAAATGACTTTTGAAAATCCTAACATTCAAAAATTACAAAACTGCAAATTTCCAAGAATCTTCTTCAAATAAAGTTTTGGATCTTTTAAATCGAAATCTAAGATGACAGGACTTAGTGTTTAAACTGTTTTAAGATTAAGAAATATTTAATAAGTACATGTAAAAAGGATACATTATAGCGGTTCTGATGTACCAGATACACTATGTTTAATACATCGATATATGAAGTTGCTATTGGTATGTTGTATATGATATATGAATACATTAAAATGACTCTGATGTAACGGATACATTATGTTCAATGCATCGATATCCTAAATATAATATCAATGTATTATATTCAGTATATGGATACATTAAAGCGGTTCTGATGTACCAGATACATTATATTTAACGCATCGATGTATGAAGTTGTTATTCATGTGTTGTATATGATATATCTGAGACATTGAATATAATATATCTGGCAAATCAAAACCGTTCTAATATATTCACATATGAAATATAACGCATCAATATTATATTGAATATACCTGATAAATCAGAGCTGTTATAATATATTGATACATTAAATAGAATGTATGTACATCACATTTAATGTATCGACACATTGAACATAATGCGTCTGATATATCATAATCATTTTAATGTATCAGATGTATTAAGTACAACACACCAATAAGAACTTCATATATCGACACATTGAACATAATGCATCCGTTATATCAGAGTCATTTTAATGTATCATATGTATTAAGTACAACACACCAATAAGAACTTCATATATCGACACATTGAGCATAATGCGTCCGTTATATCATAATCATTTTAATGTATCATATGTATTAAGTACAACACACCAATAAGAACTTCATATATCGACACATTGAGCATAATGCATCTGATACATCAGAACTCTTTCAATGTATCCGTACCTTATATGCCACGTACTTATTTTGTATGTATTAAAAACCGGAATTATGATATTGCAAAAACGAAAAGTGTTTTTATAGAATTATAAAATGATCTTAAGAATTTCTAAATCAAAACTAAAAATAATAAAACTCAATGTTTACATCATTTCAGAAGATTCTAAAAACATCTAATATTTTCAAAAAAAAATTCCAGTCACAACATTATAAAAAATCAGACATATTGTAAAATTTCAGAGAAATTATTTTTAGAAAAATTCCTAAATTGAAAATAATAGAATTTGATCTTTATACAGTAGAACTTGGATATAGGATACCCCTTGGGATCAGCCAAAGCGTATGTTATGAAAAAGAATATATTATAGAGGGGGTCAATTTGAAGACAGACTAACCAAACTCACTCAGACCGTATGCTATAACAAGAAATATGTTATAGCAAGGTTATCTTATATTGAAGTTTTATTATACAGTAGAACTTGGATATAAGATATCCCCTTGGGATCAGCCAAAGCGTATGTTATGAGAAAGAATATATTATAACAGGAGTAAATTTGAAGACGGATTAACCAAACTCACTCAGACCGTATGCTATAACAAGAGATATGTTATAGCACGGTTATCTTATATCCAACTTCTACTGTGTAATTTTACAATGTTCTAAAAACGTTCAATATTCTCGAAAAAGTAAAATCATAGAATTATACAAAGTCAAATATGGTATAAAATTCCCAAAAATCGTCTCAAAACGAATTTCTAGAATATCTAAATTAAACAAAAAGTAAAATTGAATATTTATATAGTTTCTGAAAATTCTCAAAATATTCGACATTCTCGAAAAAGTAAAATCGTAGAATTATACAAAGTCAAATATGATATAAAACTTCTAAGAACTGTTTCAAAACGAATTTCTAGAATATTTAAATTAAACAAAGATTTCAGTGTTTACATCACTTTACAAAGTTCAAAAACTTTCGAAAAACACAAGCAGAAGTTGTTTTGAGAAATAATACAAAGACTTTTGTGTTGTCCGACTCCTGCTTCAGAACGTGTCCTGGATACACAAAAAAGTAATTTTTGGCTCAGTAACAAACGCAAATCGTCACTATTAAGTTACATTTTCGTCAAAAATGCTAGATATTTATGAAAAATGTGACGATTATGTCACATTTCGCAATTGTTAAAAAGTCGAAAATTACGGTTTTTTGTGTACACGTGTTTGGAAGACATTTTTGAACACCCACTCATTTTGAAAATAGAAAAATCAATAAAATAAAATTGGTCCAAAATCGGTCTCGAGTCATTAATATTCGTCGTCAGCAGTCGGGCCGTGATTCTACGTCATTCGCTGATGATAAAAAACTCCAAAGTTGTCAAATCAAATATCCGGATCCTAAAATAAAATAAAAATAAAATAAAAATAAAAATAAAAACGATAAAAAATAAACATTAAAGAACACAGCCGATGAGGAATTATAGATTGCTTGATTTTTGATTAAATTTTATATTTTCGAAAATGATATAAGTCGTTTTTTTGACGTCATCAAATATCTATTTTTTGGATTAAGAAGGTGGATAAAAATTTTTAATTTTTTACGGATTAACGAACGAAAAATAACTTTATTTTTATTTTTTATTAAAGAAAAAATTTGTAGAGGCTGCCAGAATCCAGTAGAAAGTCCTAAAACTTTCAAAAATTTATAATATTTTATAAAAATTAAAGAAAGTTTTCGAAAATCCTAATATTTTTTATTTTTTATTAAAATAAAAATTTTTACAATTTAATAGAAGATACTAAAAACCAAAATTTAAACTTTTTTTGGAAAGTTTTTATTTTTTATTAAAATAAAAATTAATAAAAATTTCTAAAATTTAGTGGAATATCCTCAAACTAAAATAATTTTATAAAAATTTCTAACATTTTTTATTTTTTTATTAAAATAAAAATTTCTAAAATTTAGTGGAATATCCTCAAACTTTAAAAATTTTAAAAAAATTTCTTACATTTTTTATTTTTTTATTAAAATAGAAATCCTTAAAATTTAGTGGAAGATCCTAAAACTCAAATAATTTTATAAAAATCTTAAAATTTTTTAGAAATTTTTCGAAAATTCATAAATTTTTTACTTTTTATTAAAATAGAAATTTTTAAAAACCTCCAGAATTTTATAAAATATCCTAAATCTTTCGAAATTCCACAAAAATTCATAAAATTTTTCGGAAATTTTTGAAAATAATTTTAAAATTTTTTAATATTTTTATTACAGTATGATTAAAGGTACTTTTTCCGAGATAAAAATCCATTTTTGAAATTCCTTATTCCGGATTATTTTTTACTCACCTCTGGTCTGGACAAAAAAGTTGTTTGTTTTTAATAATTAATTCTTATTTATTTTCAAGAAAGTTCGAATTTGGAAATTTTCAAGTTTCACAAATTTGGAAGTAACTAAAAAGTAAAAATAATTTGCGTTTCTGAAATGGGTAAGAAATTTTTTAAATATAATATTTAAAAGTTAAAAATTACTGTAAAACGATTAAAAATATGATTTTAACGAAAATTTTTGGTTTTCTTACTGTAGCTTACTGTAGTAGTTGTGAAAAACAAAAAATACAATTAATATTCGAATTAGTAATTTAACAAATTTTTAAATTTTTAAAATGTAATGTTGGTCCCGAAGCGAATTTTTATTTTTTATTTTTTATTTTTTTAGTCCTGGGACGAATTTCGGTTGTTATTAAATGCTTGAAATAAATTTTAGTAAGTATTCTGAAGCGAAAATTTCGAAAAAAATTTAAAAAATGTCTTACAGCGAAAAATTGGAAATATTTTTCTATACTTTTCTTGGTCCCGAAACGAATTTTTATTTTTCCTAATATTTTTAAAGATAATTTTGCAGAATTTCCTGAAGCGAAAATTTCAAAATTTTTAAAAATGTCTTACAGCGAAAAATTGGAATTATTTTTTTCACTTTTTTGGTCCCAAAGCGAATTTTTATTTTTCCTAATATTTTTAAAGATAATTTTGCAGAATTTCCTGACACGAAATGTTCAAAAATCTCCTTTCTTTGTATTTGAAAATGAGAACTAAAATGTACTTATCCGATTGCTTTTGTGCCTCAGAGAGCATTGCTTTTATTATTTCATTAATAGTTCCAAATTGATTGATGATAATACCTCAGCATTAAGTACGAGAAATTTTTTATTTGTATTCACAACCAACGCACAAAGTACTTATTTTTTAATTTCTCAGGTCCCGGAGCGAATTTTATCTTTTTCTTTAAAATATTCAAAATATAAAAATAAAAATTCTTAACATAAAAAGTATAAAATTTTTATATAAATTCTCAAAACGAAAATATTCATTTTTAAAAATTTTTTCAAGTTCCGAAACGAATTTTAACTTTTTTAAAATATTAAATATAAAAATTAAAAAAATCCTGACACGAAAAAATAAAAAACTATTTTTTAGTACTCTCGAAACGAAAATACTCTTTTCCTTCATGTTTCGAAACGAATTTTAACTTTTTTTAAATATTAAATATAAAGTTAAGAAAGTCCTGACACGAAAAATTAAAAAATTTATTTTTTAGTTCTCTCAAAACGAAAATATTCTTTTTTCCAGATCCCGAAACGAATTTTAACTTTTTTTAAATATTAAATATAAAAGTTAAGAAAGTCCTGACACGAAAAATTAAAAAATTTATTTTTTAGTTCTCTCAAAACGAAAATATTCTTTTTCTTCATGTTTCGAAGCGAATTTTAACTTTTTTTAAATATTAAATATAAAAGTTAAGAAAATCTTGACACGAAAAATTAAAAAATTTATTTTTTAGTTCTCTCAAAACGAAAATATTCTTTTTCTTCATGTTTCGAAGCGAATTTTAACTTTTTTAAATATTAAATATAAAAGTTAGTTAAGAAAATCTTGACACGAAAAATTAAAAAATTTATTTTTTAGTTCTCTCAAAACGAAAATATTCTTTTTTCCAGATCCCGAAACGAATTTTAACTTTTATAAGATGTCTAGAATTAAAAATAGTAAAATATTCTTTACTATATAATTTCAAAATCCTTTTTACTTGTAACTTAAAATAAAAATCTGAAAATATTTATCATTGTAGATTTCGAAGCAAATTTTTGTGAAAATTTTCAAAACAAACAATAACGAAATTTTGTAGTATGACGAAAAAAATTTTTTTATTTGTACTTTAAAACGAAAATATTTCTTAATTTTTTAGATTTCAAAGAAAATTTTATTTTTTAAAAATTTTTAAAAATATTTTTTTTTAAAATTAAAATTAAAAAATATTTTTGAATAAATTTTTTTTATAAAAATTTTCAAAAATAATGCAAAAAATAATTTTTTTTAAAATTAAAATTAAAAAATATTTTTAAATTTTTAAATAAATTTTTTTTATAAAAATTTTCAAAAATAACGAAATAGTAAGACCAACATAATTTTTGAAATGTACTTCACAGTTGAGAGTACTAATTATCAATTTTAATTTTTGAGTCTCTGGTCAACTTTTTATTTTTCATAAAAATACTTAAAAAATACTGATAAACTATATAAGCACAAAAAAGTTGTTTTTTATCTTAAAACGAAAATTTTTAAATATTTATTTTTTAGGTCCTGAAGCGAATTTTTATTTTTTTTCAATTTATAAAAAAAATTACTTTTGTTTCAAAACGAAAATATTAATTTTTAAGTTTTAGAGTGAATTTTTACTTTTATTTAAAATTTATAAGAAAATTATTTTTATTTCAAAACGAAAATATTTATTTTTAAGTTTCAGAGTGAATTTTTATTTTTTTTTCAATTTATAAAAAGATTATTTTTTTATCTCAAAACGAAAATATTAATTTTTAAGTTTCAAAGTGAATTTTTATTTTTTTCAATTTATAAAAAAAATTACTTTTGTTTCAAAACGAAAATATTAATTTTTAAGTTTCAGAGTAAATTTTTACTTTTTTTTCAATTTATAAAAAAAATTACTTTTGTCTCAAAACGAAAATATTAATTTTTAAGTTTTAGAGCAAATTTTTACTTTTTTTTAACTTTCAAAAAAATGAAATAATACAAAAAAGTAATTTTTTATTTTTGTTTCAAAACGAAAACTTAAAAATCCTTTTTTATTTCCTTAGGTCTTAAAAAAGATCTTTGGTTTTTGTAAGAATGTTTAAAAAATAACAAAGAAGTACTGTATTATGAGAAGGAAATTTTTTTCATTTTATTTTATAACGGAAACTCGAAATGATTCATTTTTAATTTCCGTAAATCTCGAAACTAATTTTTATTTTTCCAAAAATATTTATAAAATTATAATAAATATCTTGCCACGAAAATGTTTATTTTTTAATTTTTCCAGATCTCGAATTTTTTTCAAATATTTCGAAATTAACGAGAGATACTGTAATTCAATAGAAAACAATTTTTTATATTTTAAAACAAAAATTCGAAGATATTTATTTTATTACTTTTTTAAATATTTAAAAAATAACAGTGAAATACTGTAGTTGAAAAAAGAAAAGTTTTTGTATCTAGAAAATGTATAAAATATTTAAAAATCATTTTTTTTAAATCTATAAAATACTCGAGAAATTTTTTTAAATCTATAAAATACTTGAAAATTTTTTTAAATATATAAAATACTCGAAAATTACTTTTCTTAAATGTATATAATATTTAAAAATTAGTTTTCTTAATTATATAATATATTTAAAAATTACTTTTTTGAAATGTATAAAATACTCAAAAATTACTTTTCTTAATTATATAATATATTTAAAAATTACTTTTCTTAAATATATAAAATACTCAAAAATTACTTTTCTTTTTATTGTTTCGTGTCCGTAATCCACAAGAACCTTTAAATTGACGACTGTTGATAGTTTTCATCCAAAGTGGCATTTGTGGTTGCCATGGACCTCCTTGATTGAAGACGAAGGTTAGTGTTGTCAAGAAAACTTTCATGAACGTCTTAATCTTTTTCGTTTTTTAAACACGTTGAATTTTATCCTTGAAGGTGTCTGACAGGTGAATTTTTAACTTACTTATTTAACCACCCTCAGGGAATTTTCCTGTTGCGCTTTTGCTAAATTGCCTCAGGCAAAACCGACCTGTGAACATTTGTGGAAAAATTTACTTTCGACTTAACGAATTCTGATTCATTTGTATTGCCAGGGGCGTTTTCTCAAGGGCTCCTGAAGCGACGATTCGAAATCCATGGTCAAGGCTGTAATTACTGTGGAATGAATTGCTCCAAAAACATGGGTTTTTTGGGACCGGAGAGCGCTAAAAAGACCAAAAACGGTCCTGAAGGGAATTCTGATTTCAGAACCGGATTCCCGACCAGAAGACACCCGGGGGTTGCTATCCACCATGTAGGTTTCGGAAAATTTTTCAGTTTAACTTTTATTTCAAATTTTCGTTCCAGGACCATTTCAATCAGTCTCAAAAAAATTTTATCTTTAATTAATTACTTAACAGTTCAAAAATTGAACTGCATCATTTTTAATCCGATAATTCGTGGCAAGAACTGAGGACAAACAACTTTAGGTTCTCACCACGAAAACAAGTCTGATTTTTTCTTAGAGTGCTGAAACAAAATTAAATTTTATATTTAGAAACCCTAAATTCGTGTCAGGGCCATTACAAGTTGGATATTTTCTAATTTAGGTTCTCAGCACGAAAACAAAACTGAAATTTCGTCTTTTTTAAACTGATAAAAAAAATTAAACTTTTTAGTTAAAAACCTTAAATTCGTGTCAGGACCATTACAATTTGGATATTTTTTAATTTAGGTTCTCAGCACGAAAACAAGTCTGATTTTTTCTTAGACTGATAAAAAAAATTAAACTTTTTAGTTAAAAACCTTAAATTCGTGTCAGGACCATTACAATTTGGATATTTTCAAATTCCTGGTCTCAGCACGAAAACAAAACTCAAATTTTCCTTTTCTTCAGAATAATGAAAGAAAACTAATCCCCTTATCCAAAAATCACTAAATTCGTGTCAGGACCACTACAATTTAAATATTTTTGAATTCTGGTCTCAGCACGAAAGGTCCCATTTTACTTTCAAATCCTCATAAATCATTCAAAAATCTAAGAAATTTCAACTTTCGTGTTGTAATTAAAAAACAAATTTCATGAATAAATATTATTTTTCCGAGTTTTCAAATATCGATTAAAATTTTTCAAAAATAAAAAAATCTGCAATATTTTGACTTTTTTAAAACCGTTAGTTAATGTCAGTTTTCAGAGCTTACCAATGAAGACGCAAAATTCCCTCTTGTCCATCCATACTGCTTCGTTACTTACTAATAACAATAATCATATCGATTCTGAGGAAAGCGGCAGACGTCGTCCGAGTGTGGAGGGCCCCATTCCGGTTCAAGTTTTCCGTGGAAACGCTTTAGAAAAGGTAATTTCATTTTTAATTCAAATTTCCTTCTAAATTCAAATTTTATAATTTTTTAAAATCATTATAAAATTACTGTAAAAAAGTAACTTTTTAATTCAAATTTTATGATTTTTTAAAATCATTCTAAAACTACTGTAAAAAAGTAATTTCTAAATTCAAATTTTATAATTTTTTAAAATCATTCTAAAACTACTGTAAAAAAGTAATTTTCAATTTAAGTTTTTTTAATATTGATATTTTGTTATTTTTTATAATTATTGTAAAAATTCCTTTAAAAAATTTTAATTTAAATTTTTCGCCGAATTGGTATTCTATTACCTCATTAGTTTTATTTGTGAAAATACAATTTAAAAATAATTTTGAATTGATTGTAAAATTGACGTTTTGTCACGTGATTTAATTTTTCCGTGAAAATATTTTCAAAACGGAAGTATTTTTTAATTTAAATTTCCCGCCAAATTAGTATTTTATTACTCCATTGAAATTACTGTAGAAAAAGTAATTTTTCAACTTAATTCAAGTTTCTCACCGGATTGGCATTTCGTCACGCAAATGCCAAAAGTAATTTTCTAGTCCTTCGATCCATAAATACTGACTATATTTATTATTAAACATTATTTTAAATTTATTTCTTAGACAGGTTATTTCATTTTTGGCGTTCTGTCCCTTGAATGCCAAAAATTATTTTTTAAATTTATATAATTGTAAAGTATATTTTAAATCGATTATTTCATCTTTGGCGTTCTGTTTTCTGAATGCCAAGAATTATTTTTTACTTTTTAGAAGTTTTTAAAAATTTGTATAATTATAAAATAAATTTTAAATCGATTATTTCATCTTTGGCGTTCTGTCTCTCGAATGCCAAGAATTATTTTTTACTTTTTAGAAGTTTTTAAAAATTTGTATAATTATAAAGTATATTTTAAACTGATTATTTCATCTTTGGGGTTCTGTCTCTCGAATGCCAAAAATTATTTTTTTTAAATTTGCAGTTTTTATTAAACACATCTCGAACTGATCATTTCATCTTTGGCGTTCTGTTCCACAAATGTCAGAAATAATTTTTAATTATTTTTCACTTTTAAAGCTTATCTTTTCTCAAAATTTACATCATTGTCGATTAAGTACATTTTAAACCGATTATTTCATCTTTGACGTTTTGTCGCACAAAAGTAGAAAATAATTTTTAATTATTTTTCACTTTTAAGAGTTTATGATTCTTAATATTAATATTTCCGATGATGGGACACATCTTGAATGAATAATTGCGTCTTTGGCGTTCTGTCGTGCGAATGCCAAAAGTGATTTTTGTATTTTTCTATCTATGGATGTTAATCGTATTTGTTATAAACATTATTATTCATTTTTTGTCTCGAACCGACTATTTCTGTCTTGGCGTTTTGTCATCCCAACGCCAAAAGTGAATTTTTATAATTTTTGTTTCTTATTTTCCATATCAATATAACGATCAATTAGATGTGTCTGAAAACGATTATTTTTGGCATTCTGTAATCTCAACGCCAAAAATTAATTTTTTTTTAATTTTAAATTTTTATAAACATTTAATTTTTATCATTACTGTAGCTTAGAAATACTTTAAAATGATTATTTTTGCTTTTGGCATTCTGTAGTCTCAACGCCAAAAATTATTTTTATTTTTTTAAATTTTAAATTTTTATAAACATTTAATTTTTATTATTACTATAGCTTAGAAATGCTTTAAAATGATTGTTTTTGTTTTTGGCATTCTGTAGTCTCAACGCCAAAAATTATTTTTATTTTTTTAAATTTTACTTTACCTAATTTTCAGCACCATGCTCGACTAGGTCTGTCTCGGAACGACTATTTCCCTTTTGGCGTTCTCTGACGCTTTGTCAATTTGTTTTTCCATTAAATATTTATAAAAAGTAAATTTTTGAAAATTTTTTACTTTTTCTTCAAAAAAACCAAAGATTTGTAATAAAACACCTTTTCTTTGGAGTTGCCTAAAGGTCAAGACCAAGTTTCCGCCTCTCGTGGGAGTTTTTTCATTTTCAAAAACGACATTGGATTTGTCCAATTTATTTCTGGCTATGTGATTATTTTTGATTTATTAATATTAAACAGGAATTTACTTTAAAATGTCTCTGGAAACTGAAGACACGACCAGACAGAATTCGTTATCAGCTACGCAAGAATCTCCCGGACTCCTTTCCGTTGATTCTTTATTTATAATCGAAGAAAATCCTTTCGTAAGTTGTCGAATTCGGATAAATTTCTTTTACCGAAGTCTGGGTTTACTGTAGAATTGGTGTTTAATAATCGAAAAAATTCTTTTTTTTTTAATTTTTTGTAAAATTTATATTTTATGATTTAAGAAATTCCTTTATAGATTATTAAATTTAAATAATTCTTATACATGTCTGGATTTACCGTATAATTAGTGTTTCATAATTGAAAAAAATTACTCCATTTAAAAAAAATTTTTTTTTTAAATTTTTTGTAAAATTTATATTTTATGAATTAAGAAATTCCTTTATAGATTATTAAATTTAAATAATTATTATACATGTCTGGGTTTACCGTATAATTAGTGTTTCATAATTGAAAAAAATTACTTCATTTAAAAAAATTCTTTTTTAAATTTTTTGTAAAATTTGTATTTTATGATTTAAGAAATTCCTTTATAGATTATTAAATTTAAATAATTCTTATACATGTCTGGGTTTGCCGTAGAATTGATATTTCATAATTGAAAAAAATTCTACAAGTTGCTCAATTTCAAAAAATTCTTTTTTTTTAATTTTTATTTAAATTTCCCGCCAAATCGAAAGTTTCTGTCTCATCGCGAAAAATAAAAAATGTTACAAACTGACTTTCTCCTTTGATTTTTTACTTTTAATTATTTTTTAAAATTAATTAATGTATTAAATATTTATTTTCATAAAATTGGCGTTATGTTCTTTCAACGCCAAACTTGGACAATTATGTCACATTACGCCAAAAATCAAAAACTTTTTTCATGGATTTTCTTTTTCGAATTGTACTACTTCCTCGTTTACAGTACTCCTTTTAATTAATCAAACTGATGTGAAAATCCAAAAATAACGATGACGAGAGAATTTTAAAAAGAACAAATTCTTTGCATTTTATAAGTTCAAAGATCGTTGGACCATAATTTTGTCTTTTTTTATAGATCTCCATTATCAAAAAATAAAAAAAATATTTCTTTAAAATTCTATCAAAAAAATATTTCTTTAAAATTCTATCAAAAAAATTTTAATTCTGTAAAAAATTAATTTTTTTAAATTCTGTAAGATTTATTTTTTCTTAATTTTATAAAAAAAGTTTTTTTAAATTTTGTGAAAAAATATTTTTTTAAATTTTGTGAAAAATCATTTTTTTTTAATTTTGTAAAAAAATTATTTTTTCTTAATTTCATAAAAAAATTTTTCTTTAATTTTGTAAAAAAATATTTTTTTTAAATTTTATAAAATATTATTTTTTTTTAATTTTGTGAAAAATTATTTTTTTTAAGTTCTGTAAAAAATCACTTTTTTAAAATTTTATAAAATATTATTTTTTTAAATTTTGTGAAAAATGTGTTTTTAAAGTTCTGTAAAAGATTTATTTTTTTAATTTTTATAAAATATTATTTTTTTTAATTTTGTAAAAAATCACTTTTTTTAAATTTTGTGAGAAATGTTTTTTTAAAGTTCTGTAAAAAATTAATTTTTTTAATTTTTATCCTTGGTTAATATTGATCAAATATGACTAAAAATCAAAATTTGTTTTACGAGGTGATAAAATACTTTATCTCCCGCAATTTGGACCGAAAATTGGAATCAATAATTTAGTTTTATTTTTTTTCAGATGTTCGACACGAGATTCAGAAATGTCAGGGAAAGAAAAGCCGCTAAACCTACTTTAAAACATAAAATTTACAATTTTCTAGAAAGACCCACGGGATGGAAGTGCTTCATTTATCATTTCAGGTAGGTCCAAAGATCTCGAATTTTTAGGTTTTTACAACTAAGATAAAATTTATCACATTTATGACAAAAATTCAAACTTCTTCCAGAATGACGTCACTTTTTGAATTTTAAAGTACTTAAAAATCGATCAACTTGATCCAAAAATAAATTATTTTCAACTTTCAAAATTTCAAATTTCTAAAATTTTAAATGTTAATTTTTATTTATTTTCAAAGATGATTTTTTTAAATTCTAAAATCCAGTAGGGTATTCTGAAATTTTCAGGATTTTCTAAAATTTAATAAAAATTCTGAAATTTTTATAATTTTTCAGAATCCAGAAGAAATTTTTTTATTTTTTGAAATTTTTAGAATTTTTAAAAATTTAGTGTTTTAAAACAAAGATTCTAAAAAATTCTTCAGAATGTCTCAGAATCCAGAAGAAACTTTTAAATTTTGAAGAATTTTGCAAAAGCTTCCAGAATCTACGAGTCCGATTATCTCATTAAAGATATTTTTCTGTCAAATTTAGACTTCTGAATTTTCATGTCAGATCTTCATAGAAAAACAATAAAACTTATGTGAAATGTTTTTCGGGAAATTTTTATTCACAAAAAAATTTAATTTTTAGTTCTGTAACAATTTCAAAATGTGGCATAATTGTTACATTTTTCATGAATATTTAAAATTTGTGACAAAAACTAAAAAAATAATAGTGACGATTTCTATTTGTTACTGGTTTAAAAATTACTTTTTTCGTTTGGAGAGAATTTCCTAGAATCACATATTATTATTTAAATAGTAAAATTTTGGCAGTAGGAAAAAATATTAGAGGAAAAAATATAAGATGGAAAAAAATTAAATCAATTATAGTGTCCTAAAATCTTACATAGTGTTGTTATCACCATGGCCTAGATGCCTAAGCTCAATCCCAAAAACCGATTTTCACACATAATTAGTAATTTATCTCATACCTTATATTTCTTCCTTTTATATTTCGGCAGTAGGAAAAAATATAAGGTGAAAAAAAATTAAATCAATTATGGTATCCTAAAACCTTGCATAGTGTTGTTATCACCATGGTCTAGATCCCTAAGCCCGATTTTCACACATAATTAGTAATTTATCTCATACCTTATATTTCTTCCTTTTATGTTTCGGCAATAGGAAAAAATATAAGGTGGAAAAAAATTAAATCAATTATAGTGTCCTAAAATCTTACATAGTGTTGTTATCACCATGGCCTAGATGCCTAAGCCCGATTTTCACACATAATTAATAATTTATCTCTTACCTTATATTTCTTCCATTGAAGAACATTTTTTATTTTCATAATTATAAAACTACTTTTTAGTGTATTTACAATGGTGCTAATATGTTTGATTCTCTCTGTTCTCTCGACAGTGGACAGTTACACCAAAAAAGCAGGAGAAGCTTTATTTTTCATGGAGATCTTCCTCGTCATATTCTTCGGCGTGGAGTACTGTGTCCGTCTCTGGTCCGCGGGGTGTTGTTCCAAATATTTGGGTTTTTTCGGAAGGTTAAAATTCGCCAGAAAACCTATATCCATAATTGGTACCTATACCGTACTGAACTACAGTAATCCTAAAATTTGCAGATCTCTGTGTAGTTGTTGCAAGTTCCGCAGTGATAGCAGTGGGAAGCGAAGGGACTGTTTTCGCGACTTCTGCGATCCGGGGCGTCAGATTCCTGCAGATTCTGAGGATGCTGCATGTCGACCGACAAGGGGGTACTTGGAGGTTACTGGGAAGTGTCGTGTTCATCCACAGACAAGAACTAATTACTACTTTGTACATCGGGTTCCTTGGGTTGATTTTTTCTTCTTATTTCGTGTACTTGGCCGAGAAGGACACAGAAGGACCGGATGGCAGGAGGACCTTCAACAGCTACGCCGATGCCCTGTGGCTGGGGGTCATGACTCTGACTACGATAGGGTGAGTCCAGACCACAGCATACTGTAGTTTAAATTTGCAAAAAGGGTACCCAAAAGTACCAAATTTCGCAACTTCCTATGCACAAAAAAAGCGTAACTTTTAATTTTGTAAAAATTACGAAATGTAACACAATCGTCACATTTTTCATGAATACTTAAAATTTGTGACGAAAATTAAAAAATAATAGTGATGATTTCTATTTTTTACTTGGTCAAAAGTTATTTTTTTTATATGTCGATATCGATGGATTGTATATGATATATGGATACATTGAAACGGCTCTCATTTATCAGATGCATTAGATCCAATACATAGTTACATCAAGTTCACAAAAAAGCTTAACTTTTGATCTTGTAACAATTTCGAAATGTGACAAAATATAACACAATCGTCACATTTTCAAGAATATTCAAAATTTGTGACGAAAATTAAAAAATAATAGTGACAATTTTTATTTTTTACTTGTTCAAAAATTATGTTTTTTTATACATAAAAAGAAATAATTTTTTCTAATTAAAGATATACGAAACTACTGTATCTATTTTTCATAAAGTTGTAAGGTAGATTTGTATCTTTTTTATCCAATTTTCTCAGATTTCATATATCTTGGAAAAAATTTTCCGAAGCTGTTTTATGCAATTTCCGATAAAGTTACAGTATTGTTCCGTATCTTCATTAAGAATTATTTTTTACTGGTAAAATAACAATATTAAGAACTTAGAAACTAAATGTTTTTTACGAAATCAGATCAACGTGAAATTTCAGATTTTCGGTATTTATTTTAAAAGGTGATATTAGATTCCGGAATATTGCAAAAATATCCACAAAATTCCGGATGATTTGAAAACTTTTCATTGAGAATTAGGAGATTTTAGAAGTTTCTATTAGATTCTAGGAATTTTCACTAGATTTCAGGAATTTCTACTAGATTCAGGAACTTTTACTAGATTCTGGAAACTTTCACCAGATTCTGGAATCTTTTATCATATTCTGGAAACTTTCACCAGATTCTGGAATCTTTCACCAGATTCTGGAAACTTCTATAGAACTTCAGAAATTTTTACTAGATTCTGGAAACTTCTATGAAATTCCAGAAGATTTTAGAATTTGCCATTATATTGCAGAAACGCCTCCTAGATCCTAGAAGTTTCTATGGAGATCCAGAAAATTCTAAAAACCTCTACTAGATCATAGTTTTTTGATTTCGAAAATCTCTACTAGATTCTGTAAATTTGCATGAAAATTCTGTTTCTCAATCAAATTTAGACCACTTATCTCCGACTATTAGTTCCTTGAGTCCTAATTCTACCGTATTTTTCAGTTATGGAGACGTCGTGCCGCAGACTTGGATCGGCCGGATAGTCGCTAGTTTCTTCGCGATTTTCGCGATTTCGTTCTTTGCTCTTCCGGCTGGCATCCTCGGCTCGGGATTTGCCCTCAAGGTCCAGCAGAAACAACGACAAAAACACTTTAATCGACAGATTCCAGCAGCAGCGACGTTGATCCAGTGCCTTTGGCGGTGTTATGCTGCGGACAAACACAACAAAAGTAACGCAACTTGGCAAGTCCATGTAGACCCTCTGGCACATACGAAGAATGACGTCACTCCGAAGACCCAAGGAAACACCCAGACTTTGGTTCAGAGAATGGCCAAGAGACAAGCCTGGAGGGGCAGGGGCAACTTCATCAGGTCCGCAGGGCTGGGCGAAAGACACAGCGATGCCGGCCAGAAGTTGAAGGAATCTGACGGCGAAACCGATGATAGTCCACCGACCAGATGTAAGTTTTTAGAAAAAATTGTAATTTTTGTTCGTAACAAATCCAAAAAATCATTATTGAGGAAGTTTCGTAACAATTAATTCCGACAAAAAATGTAATACAATTTCCACGAATATTAGTAAAAAACCCTGTATTCAACCAATGAACATCGCAGCCATGGGTGTAAGTGGATCAGAGTGTCCGATCATTGATGTGAACATTAGTCTTCGAAAACCTTAGTTACCGTATATTTCTCCGACCTTGTTTACTACGTTGGATTGGAAGTCCTGGAGTAGCTTTTTCGAAGCTGGGCCACTTTTTCACTTTCATAAGTTGTTGTGTACCCATTGTCTTCCACTATTAGTGATACCTCGATTGGACAAGACACGAGATGTTCACAGGTTCGAAATCGCGACTTTTTCAAAGACAAGTAACCACACAAAAAAGTTTAATTTTTAGTCCCGTAACAATTGTGAAATGGAACAAAAATATGAAATAATCGTTTCATTTTTCATGAATATTAGGCATTTATAACAAGAATTACAACTTAATAGTAACGATTTGCATTTGTTACTGGACTAAAAGTTACACTTTTTTTGTGAAAAAATTACAATCAAAATTGTCAATTTCGAACTTATTCTAAAATAGAAAAATTCAAATTTTAAAAAATTCTTAATTCGAATTGAACTATTAACTTTGAAATTCGAATTCGAAAATTAAAGATTTCGAAAAATTAACGTCTTTATATACAACTATTACGATATTTCTCATGATGAAATACCACGTATTTGCCACATTTTGCGTTACCCAGAAGTTGGGTTTTTTTGCATTTAATTCAATAATAAAAAATTAATTTTCTTTAAAGTCTACAGAAACCCTCTTTTTCATAATATATTTCAAAAAAAAATTTTTTTTAAATTTTAAAAATTAAAAATTCTAAAAAATTTTAAAATTTCAAATTTCAAAAATTTAAAACTTAAAAAATTTCAAAAGTTCTAAAAATAAAAAAATTCTGAAAAATTAAAAATAATTTTCAAATATTTTTTAAAAAAATAAAGATCGCTTACCCCGACCCTTAGTGTCCCCTTAGCTAAGAAATTAAATTACTTGTTTTATTTAAAATTAATAAATTTTCAATAATTTAATTTTTTAAAATGAACAAAGTATTTTTGGATAAACTTGTTTTCTTAATTTTTTATTTTAAATTGAATAAGATGTTTATCAAAAAATTACGAAATATTTTGATTTAATTTATTTACGTCATTTATTAATTTACAAAAATCCAAAAACCAACTTAAAAATCAAAAACAGCAAATTTTTATTTTTTTTAAATTAAAATTAATTTTTTTAAATTAAAGAAAAATAAACTTTTTAAAATTAAATTAAAATTTATTTTTTTTAATTTAAGAAAAATTTATTTTTTTAAATTAAAGAAAAATAAACTTTTTAAAATTAAATTAAAATTTTTTTTTTTAATTTATGAAAAATTTATTTTAATTTACAAAAGATATTTTTATTTAAAAATTAGGAAAAAAAGTACTATGGAATTTTTAAAGAAATTTAGATTTTATATTTTAGTTTCAAAAATTTCTTCAAAATTTTGTGTTTTGTTTTGTCAAAGTTGTTTTTCAAAATCAAAATTCTGACTTTTCGCGTTAAGACAAAATTTATAAATTTCTTATTTGAAAATACTCTCTTGTTTAAACTAATAGATAAAATTCATATCTGGATTTTGTGAATCATGGTCCCAAGTCGTGTTCTAACACGAAAAGTCCAGATTTAGATCTCAAACTTCGATAAAACAGAGCACCAAAAAATTTTAGGAATTTTCAACAAAAAATTTTAGACATTTTCAATAAAAAATTTTAGGAATTTTCAATAAAAAAGTTTAGAGATTTTCAACAAAAAATTTTAGATATTTTCAATAAAAAAATTTCGACTTTTATCGTTTTAGGGTGTAATCCTAAGAAGAAATCCAGTCTCAACTTCATGGAGACCAAATCGGAAGACAATGACAACGAGATCGAAGAAGTCCACAACGTCCCTCTCAGAATCGCTCAGTAAGCGTTTTGATTACTTCAAAATTACCGTATTCTTTTTAGTGTATGTGAGTTGACCGATGTTCACAAAAACGCGATCAGAGCTATCCGAAAAATTAAATATTTCGTTGCTCGGAGGAAGTTCCAACAAGCCAGGAAACCTTACGATGTCCGTGACGTCATCGAGCAATACAGTCAAGGCCACTTGAACATGATGGTCAGGATCAAGGAGCTTCAAAGGCGGTACTTCCTAGGATTAGCGAAAATTTGAATAACCGAAGTTGTTACAGACTAGATCAAACTCTTGGTAAACCGGGTCAATACCAGTCAAAAACGGGCAAATCTCAGAGTTCCATGACTATAGGGACGAGGTTGGCGAAAGTCGAAATGCAGGTTAGTTCGTTAAAAAAGTAATTCTAGTGATTTTTACGACAAAGAAAAAAATGCATTTTCCTTGGAGAGAGATAGATGATACAGTATCTTCTTCTGTCTTTCCGAAGAACAACTTTGGTCTTGTGTCTTTCTTGTCAGAACATGTATCAACTTTCATTTTCTATTCTATTTATTCTCATATCGCACATTGAAAGTTCACAAACAATACTAAAATTAAACTCCTTGTACCTTTGATCCAACTCATCCGTCAGTGCGAGTCTTCCGTTCCTAGGACCTTGGGATTCTTCTTATCATCTAGCTTGTTTTTGGTCAACCGGGCCTCTAATGGGAGATATCCAGAGGGCTTTGCTTCTTTAACTTACAATTAACTTGCGGACTAGGCTTCTTTAACCTACTAGTAACTTGCGGGCCAGGCTTCTAACTGTCGGTCTTCGGTCGGGAATCGAGCCCGGGTCTCGTAAATTTGAATTCACGTGTACTATCATTGTACTATCCGAGGAGATCAACTTTCATATGTTTTAAAAACACAATCTCATCTTATATTCTTTCCAAGACCGACTACAGTATCATTTATCTTTATTTCAAAAATTTACCCTTCGAAATTACCTAATTTTATGTTGCTGATTGTTTTTTGAAATTGTTACTTTAATTTTAACGTTGTTTTTTTCAGCTGATGTCGATGGACAGGAAAATGGACGGCTGCATCAGACTTCTTCAGAATGTAAACCGATCAATGCAGCAAGAAAGACTTTCTGCGGGAGGAGTCAGTCGATCCCCCACCCCGGACCCCCTCCTCATCCCGATCTCTGGTGCTCCGAGTGAGCAGTCCATCACAACTACTAGTGTCCAAATCACGTCTTGATTTGTGAAAGCTCTAGTTTATAAATCTATGAAAAAAGTGAAAGATTACTGTAGTTCATTTTTTTTAAATTTATACATTGTGGCAGTTTAGTTGATGGTAGCTCGAAGCGAGTAATAACGAGTAGCACAATAAAATTCGGTCTTCGGAACACAGTAAGCCCACTGAAGACCCCTGTCGTGGCGGGAGTACCGTTCAATGACGCAAGAACCGATTTTTTTATCGCAATGACAGCCCCAATTTCTGAAAAAAGATCAAATAAATCCAATTACTGTAGTTTTCGAAAATTTCAAAAAAAGTTTGATTTTTGAAAAATTAAAAACGCGCGCTTTGGCGAAATGTCTTTTGGCAATCTGGACACTTTGCCAAAACGCGGGATTTTTAAATTTTTATATAATTTTTATGTTTCTAAAATTTTACAATAGAAAAATCACTTTTTACGGAAAATTATTTTTGGCGAAATATTCCTTTTCTTCTGGCAATCTGGACACTTTGCCAAAACGCGGGATTTTTAAATTTTTATATAATTTTTTGAATTATTATGTTTTAAATCTTTTAAAATAGAAAAATCATCTTTGATGTCAAAAATATAGACTTTGATAAAGTGTCCTTTTATTATTCATAGTCTTCTCATTTCGCTAGAATAGGCGTTTTTTCGATTTTTTATCATATGTTGAATTTCTGAGAATTTACTGTAAAAAAAATCATCTAAGATATCAAAAAAATAACCTTTGGCAAAATGTTCTTTAATTTTTTATGTTATTCGCATTTCGCCAGAATTCATTTTTTTGAATATTCTTAATTTTTTAATTTTAAATTTTCGAAGAAAATTAAAACTCACGTCCACATGAAATCCGTACTGATGAGACACCAATCCGAGGGTTCTCTGGAAGCGTAGCAATGGGAATGTCTTGAGCAAGGTTGGAAACTGTAAATTTGTCTTCAAAAATCCCCCAGATCCCCCACTCACAATCCCATGGACCTGTTGAACTTGGCCCCGTGGCAGTCCAAAGTCGGATCTTTGTTGATCCGTCCGCCGGTCACGCACTGTCTGCTCAGCTTGAGACTCGTTGCCGGAGGGGGTTTGTGTTCTCTGTACTGATAATAATTCGAATCTACAGTACTTATTAACCCTAAAGCGAGGACCAAAAAATATCCTTGAAAATTCATTTTCGTTTTCGAAGGAAATGCAATAATCGGGATAAGCTGGCGAAACAAGTTGCTCGTTTACAATTCCGGAAGAAGCTATAGTTTTTTCTCCAGGACAACATTCACAATTCATCGGTTTGTGCATGCCGCAGCTTTCCCTAAATGGCTTCTCCCGGAGTTGGGGACAAAAAAGAGTAATGACGGATCCTCGGGGAGAAGAATCTGTCATTCATCACCCAAGGTTGGAATTCCGTATAAGGCCTACAATTCCCCAGAATCCAGTAGCAACTTCGTAAACATTCGAAATTTCTACACATATCTGATTTTCTGGAATTTCTTATAATTGAAGAAAATCGGAAATTTTTGAAATATGATTAAAACCTCTTAAATCCAGTAGGAACTTTGTAAAAATCGAAAATTTCTATATATACATGTATGATTTTCTTCAATTATAAGAAATTTCACAAAATCAAATATTTTCTAAATTTCTTAAAATTATGCAAATTTTCGAAATATGATCAAAACCTCTTAAATCCAGTAGAATGTTCATGAAATTTGAAGAATTTTATTCATATATTTAAAATTTTTCTGAATCTTATAAACTTTTGAAATTTCAGATATTCTCGAAAGTTCCCAGAAATCAATGCAAATTTTCAAACTTATTACTACTTCCAAGATTTGAAAAATTCCGAAATTTTGTAAATTTTCCAAAATCAAAATCCGGAAAATCGGATTTGAAGAGCTTAAAAACTCCGAAAATCGCAATTTCAAAAATTTTCAACTTTTACAATAATAATACAGAGAACAAATAAACAATGCCACAATCGGTTACTTGCCTACATTACAGTATTCTACTTTTTTCTGCTCATGAAGTTCATGACGGCTTCTTCGCATTCCTTGCTGAGCCAGGACGCTTTTAGATTCTTGGCTTCGTGGACGGCAACCCGCTTCAGGGTCTCTCGATGGACGTCTTTCATGACGGTGGCATTCATCTTCATCGTGTTCGGGGGCAGTCGGGCGATTTCCGCGACCCGTTTGTTCGCTTCTTCCCTGAAACTAGCCGCGGGGAGGACGGCGGTGACCAGGTTTCTTTCGTACGCTTCTTGAGCGGTTAATTTCCGTCCGAAAATTAGAATTTCACTAGCCTAAAATGAAATACAAGTCGAAAAAGTTGAAAGTAATTCACCTTAATGTTTCCCATCAACATCGGGAACGTGAAAGTGCTGCACCCTTCGGCGCACTGTCCAATCGTCGCGAACGGAGCGTTGAAAGTGGCTTTTTCCGAAGCCAAAACCAAACTAAAGAACGGCAAAGTAGTCACAGTAATGCCCACAGCAGGACCGTTCACAAGAGCAATCAATGGCTTCTGGACGTCGATGAAGGCGTTGACGAACTTGAGGTAGACTTCGTAAGTCATATCCGCTAGCTTCTTCTTCCCATATTTCGCAACCAGAGCAAAGTTCCCCAGATCGTTTCCGGAAGAATAATAATCCCCGACTCCGGTAAAAACAATGACTTTGACGTTTTTGTTCTCGTCGGCTTCGTAAAGGATCTTCGTCATGGCTTCGTACATCTCGGGAGTGATGGCATTGAATTTCTTCGGTCTATTCAACTCAATCTGCAAGACTCCGTTCTCAACAGTGACACGGAGTCCATCGACGCCTTCAGAAGACGGAGCAGAAGTCTCCGATCTGGAAAACCAAAATGAAGTAATTTTAAATTTCGAATTCATATATCGGAATCTCACCCAGATCCTGCTTCTTCGCCCAAGAGTCCGTTAACCAGCTCGACATACTGTTTTTGCGCTTCCTCGTTGCTCAGTCCCTTGACGGACGCCCAGGCGTCGTACTTGGCCCGTTCGACGAAGTTCAACATACTAGGTTGGCTTCCAGAAACGTCTCCAGATGTCCCCTACAACGACTGTCTTTATTATAACATAAAAAACACATAATTAATATATGAAGAAGAAAAATAAAAGAAAACAAACCTGTTTGAACAAGGCATAAAGCTTCAACTTGACGTCATTGTCAGGAGCTTCTTTGAGTTTTTTCAAATCAGTCTGAGCTGCAGCGAATTTCGAAGCATAATCAGAAGAGAAAAATCGGTACTCTGCACGAAGAACGGCAGAAGATTGTTTTAGAATCGAACGGAACATGACTGAAGACAGCAACTGACCACAAGGAAATCCTCCCACTGCGAGTCGAATACGCAAATTGTAGTCTGTTCCGATACATCTCTTGTGCCTTAAAATCGCTCTATTTGCATAATAAATCATCTTCATAATAACTTCAAACATAACAAAACCAAAAATAAATATCAAAATTAAAAATTACATAAAACGTCATGTGTGATTTCGGAATTTTTTATTGTTCAAAACAAAGTTGAATTATTATATATAATTACATGTAAATCGCCAAAAGTGCTTTGATTATAATTATTTTTATTACTAAATAACAATTATTTTTTGAATTGATCAAAAAAATTATTAATCATTTCTAAAATCCTCTCTGGCTGTTGTTGGACTTGTTGATGGACGGAACAGTTCACAAATGACATAGGGAAGAAGGGATTTAGCGGGTTTACCACGGGGAAATAAGATAAATTTTGAAACGTATTCTGGAGGACGGGCATCTGAGGATAACTTTCCACTTGACCTCCTTGACCTCCTTGACCTCCTTGACCTCTTTGACCTCCTTGATCTCCAGAAGTCACCTGAACTTGATCCCCTTCTGTTCCTGTCGAAGTCAGAGAACCAATTGATGTGATGGATACTGTAGAATTCGGTCTGCTGTCAGAAGTACTCGAGGATTTCGAAAGTCTCTTTTTTACTCTGCATCTTCTGTTGTTGAACCAAGTCTGGAAAAATCATAATCTTTGAATTTTCATAACAAGTGTTTTGGGTAATTGTTCCGGTAAAAATTTCTAGAATTTAATCAGAAATTTAAGAATTTAGGTAGCGGGAAAAAGCGAGAGGAAACGGAGCGAGTCGACTTCGACCGAATTACCAGATTTACCACTTTTTCCACTTTTGCCATTCTCGCCCTTTTCGTGGGAATTCAAAAATTTATATTAGTGTGAAAATTAAATTTTTACGAAAATATCTGGATAGAAATCTCTAGAATTCGTTAAACCTTTTAAAATTTAGGTAAAAAAAAAGCGAGAGGAGACGGAGCGAGTCGACTTCAACCGAATTACCAGATTTACCATTTTTTCCACTTTTGCCATTCTCGCCCTTTTCGTGGGAATTCAAAACTTCCAAAAAATTTGTTTTTTTCTTATTTTAACCCATTTAAAAATTCGAAAAAAATAAACCTACAGTAACTTGTTCGATGTTTAGGCCAGTTTCTATCGAGAGCGTTTTCTTCTCTTCTTCTGACGGATATTTGTTTCTGTCGTAGAAGTCAGTCAAGACTTCGATTTGATACTTTGAAAACATTGCTCTCTGTTGAGGAGGAGTTGGGGCCAGGATTTCCTCCATGGAAAACCCGATTTTCGGAGTTTTTTTGATTTTACTTTTCAACGAAGTTGAAGAACGCTAAAATGTAAATTATTACTAAAGGGTACCGTATTTGCAAAGTTCTGATTATTATCTTTCAGTTTCATTGGAGCTGTTTTTTGAATGACTAACAGGTGCAGTAAAAACAAGAGATAGTGTCTACAACGACAACCAAAATTGACAATTCTAGTCACTATCCAACTTTCATTGGAGTTGTTTTTTGAATGACTAACAGCTGCAGTAAAAACAAGGGATAGTGTCTGCAACGACAACTAAAATTGACAATTCTAGTCACTATCCAACTTTCATTAGAGCTGTTTTTTGAATGATTTTTATTTCAATAAGAATCTCGGATAGTGTTCACTAGGAGGCTCAAACTTGAACTTGTCAATCACTATCCCTTCCTTTCATTGGAGCTGCTTATGAATGACAGTTTTGACAGCTCCAGTAGAAACAATGGATAGTGACCGGATGAGGCTTATCACCTTCTTTCCCAATCACTATCATAATTATCTCCATTATAGTATTTTTGTATTTAAAAATTGCTTATTTTCGAGAATAAAAAACTTACGGTTTTTGGCAAAACGGACTTAGTGGCCTTGTATTGTCTGACGATTTTCGAAACAACTCCATGTGTGATTTTTAAATCCTTCGCGATCGAAGTTACGCTGAAAAAATAAATTTAAAAACAAATCACAATACTATGGAAATTTTAAAAAAGTATTTTTTCAGTGTCCGGGTGAGAATTTTTTGATTTTTTCGTAAATTTTAGAATTTTTATTTCGAAACAGAAAGTTGCAGAAGATTCTTAAGATTTTTAAAAACTTCGATGAGCTATATGAAAGCTTCAGAAGTCTTTGCAAAAGTCCTCCAACGGACTCAGGAAGACTACAAATTTCCACCAAGTCTTCAGAAGTTCCACAAGCCTCGATAAGACTGCACTGGATTTTAGAACATTCTTCTGAGACGCATATGCTCAGGAAATCTTTCACGAGAGTCTCAGAAGCTCCAGAAGTCTCAATAAAATTCTCGAAGATTTCGGAATTTTTAGATTTTAGAAAATTTGAAGTTCTTCAAGACTTCAGAAACCTAGATGATATTCCACTAGATTTCAGAATCCATCATATTGCTGAAGATCTTTGAAATTTCTTTCCTCCTTTAAGATTCTAGAAACCTCGACGAGATTCCACTAGATTTCAGAATTCTCTCTCACATTTTTCAAGATTCCAGAAGCTTCGTTGAAGTTCTCCGTGATTTCAGAACATCCTACAATGTTCCTAGCATTTCCGGAAAACTTTGCAACTTTTCGAAATTTTCAACAAGACAACAGAAGATATCCGAATTTCCCGCAAGACTCCCTAGGCTTGATCCGATTATTTTCGAAGAAAAACTTACTTCTGTCCGCCGAGCCACTTCTCGACGATCTTCTCTCGTTTGTCCTGGCTCAGGGCCTTCCCGTTACAGTACTCTCCACCGTTTCTGTTAACCTTCATCTGTCCCGCGGATTCCATGACTGACTGAGCTTCGGATTTCCGAAGTCCATTTCTGACATGATTGTTCCTTCTAGGTTTGTGAATTTACATATTTTATTCTTTTTTAACGTCGGAAGGTCCTTAGATCTTCACGTGTGTTGATGTGCCCTCAGAGACGGGATATCCCTCGAACACGAATCCTCAAAGCGGCAGTCAACTGGCGTCGGACGGACCTGGTCGTGTTTGTCGTTGGCGGCAAGGGCGGCAGTTGTCTTTTGGAGTTTTTGGCGCGCAAAACGGCGACCCGCAGCCCCCGATTAGACTCGGATGCGACATTGCTTTGATCGGGAACCGCCACTCGAGCAGGAAATGGCGGCATTCTAGTTCTGAAAAAGGAATCCCAACCAATCCACACACAGATCCTCCAAGAAACTACACTATGTCCTTCATTATGTTGAAATTTTATATGAGTTTAAATTTACAAGTAAATTTACATTGATTTTTGTTGTTTTTTATACGATGTAAAATTAGTGAGGAAAATTGTTTTGCCCGATAAGCCGTTTTGCACCTTTTGTTTGCCGGGCCTTTTCTCTCGCGCGGTCCAAAGGAATCAATTTATTTTTATCCTTTTGTTTCCAGTCCGATGGCCGGATTTCTCAACAGGATCTTCAAGCCGAACAAGAAACGGGATGTCGAGGACTTCTCCAGGAGGGGCTCCTTCAGGCCAGCGGAGACTTTCGCCGAAGGGGCCGGTTCGGGCTTGAAGTCTTCGCTGAGAAGACGGGTCCAGACGGTCATCTACGAGGATGACCCGTTGGTGAACCCCACCGCCCCTTACCATTATGGGATCCAACCCCAGAGACACAAGGTTGGTTGACTATCAGTGTTAAGTCGAAATGACGTCATTTTGGGCGATTTTCATATATGAAAGCGATGGCCTAAAATTCCACCTTCAACTTTAAGTTTGAACTTGTTTAAAAATATTTACGTCTAAATGTCATTGTTCATTAAAACTGCATGAACTGTTTCAGTTTCTGTCTGTGAGTCATTGAAGTTGAAGGAGCGGATTTCGTAATCACTATTTTTGTTTTTCCAGGATGTTTTTTCTTAGATCTTATCTGATTCCCGTACTTTAGGGTCCTCGATCTCTTCCTCCTCGTATGATAAATGAATATTCCCCGAACGAATCCCCCTCTAGTTCGACTGATTTGCCTCAGGAAAGATCTTTTCAATCGGAATTCCAATCCTCCAGCCAAGCCAGACGGAGGTCGAAACACTCAGCGTACTCACCCAACCACAAAAGGGGCAATCAAAGAAGACGACGACGGGACTACAGAGACAGCGACTCCGAAAACAACCCCTACGAATACGAAGATCAACTTGAAGCCGCCATGAAGCAGATTAAGAAGTACAAAACGAGTCTTGCTGAGGCCATTGATGAGAAAAGGAGGCTGGAGAGGGAGAAAACGGCGCTGGAAATCCAACTAGATGAATTCACTCGGTCAAGGAGGAAGTACGCCCACGAAATCAGGGTTCTCAGGGAAGAAAACTTGAAAATGAAGCAAAGAATCGCAGTTTTGGAAAACGTAAGTTAGAAGTTGTCCTAATTAATACCTATCTGAACCAAATCTCCGGAAGATTGACTCATTTCGGAAACTTGAAAATATTTAAAATCCCCCAGAACTCGAAAAAACCGAAAATTATCAATTTTGGACGATTTTAGGAAGTGACGTCGTACCAGAGCTACCATTCTACCTACTTCCCCTACCAGCACCAGTCTTTCATTTACCAGCCAAGGATGCCCTTCAACTTCAGTACCCCGCCCAATCCGAGGCTTCAGTTGAACAACACTAACACTGGGAACTCCACTCTGGTTCCTGGACAAATGGATGGAGGATTCAGACCCCCTCCGGCAATGGGGGACGGCTCGGGAGAATCCTTAGCTTTCATGTCAGCAACGACTACGGCGAGTAACGCCAAATTGCCGGGAATGAGTCTGACGGAGGAGACTCAAGACGAGGTCAAGATTTTCAGACACAACGACGAAACAAGTCCCAGCAGACCTCGTGAGTTTTTGTGAAGTTAAAATTAAAATTAATTTTGAAGATTAAATTTAACTTTTTCGGTTTTATTCACTTCAACATGTTGAGAAATTTAATTTTTATCAAAATTAATTTTTCTCCTATTTCAAAAATTAACATTTTTTGTAATTTAATATTTTTTAAGAATTATGATTTTCAATTTTTTATAATTTAATATTTTTTGAGAATTATGATTTTCAATTTTTTTTAATTTAATATTTTTTAAGAATTATGATTTTCAATTTTTTTTAATTTAATATTTTTTTAAAATTATGATTTTTAATTTTCTATAATTTAATATTTTTTGAGAATTATGATTTTCAATTTTTTTAGTTTTCTTTGTAATTTAATCTTTTAAAATTGTTACTTTTGATTTAATAATTTTGTTTTTAGCGACGAATTGTATCTCTAATCAGTCTTTTGATATCAGCAGCAACAGTGGGAACCTGAGAGTGTCCACTTCGGCCCATTCTTCGCCAGAAAACAAAAGTGCCGAAAAAACTCCGACTGCCAGCCAGAAAACGCAAACTGATGATCCGAGGCTCGTGAAGTTCAATCGAGTTGTGACAAGCCAGATCCAAGAGAAGAAGAAACAAGTATCGGACTCAAAACTCTCGAGAAGATTCAAAAGTACCCCCGACCTTCGCATTCCCTAAGGGTAAAAGTCAAACTGCAGTTAATTCTTGCCTATGGTGTTAGGTATCATAAGGTTACAATCCATTATTTTGATTTACTGGCTAGATAAAGAAATTCTAAGATGTGGGTGCCGACCGGGTCTCGAAGGGAACACCAGGTGGCGGGAACTCGGGGATTCGAAAACATCCGGTCGTTTTAGGACTTTGATTTTTTAATTTTACGATTGATTCAAAATTTGTTTTTCTTCGTTTTATGAAAATTAAAATTTTTGATTTTTATATGGAAATTAGGAAACAGTTATATATGGGAGTTTAAAGTTTTTGTACAAGGAAATTTGAACTTTTTTATATATGAATGTTTTTTTAAATGTGATTTTTAAATTTGGAAACTTTTGTTTTTTATTTTAAAATAAAATTGGCGCCAATTTTGATGACCGTGTCTTTCGGCGGAGCTACTGAAAATTCAAATTGCAGCCAGATGCGCCGCGCAGTTGCTTTTGTTTTCCTTTATTGACTCTTTAGATCAGTTTTTCCTTTGAGGCGGAAGTGCATAAGCCTGGGGACGATTCGCAGACCATTATCACCGTTTTCCTTGAGAAACGGCCAGCGAAACGAGGACCGGACCTCCTGTCGTTGCGCGTGTCCACTTGAGTTCAAAGGTCCTGTGCCGACCTGATTTCTCTGGGAGAACAGCAATACCCAACAATTCATTATGCCGAAGTGACAGACAGACATTTTTGTTTGGTTTATCTTCAGTGTCGCGCGACTCGCACTGGTCATTTTTTGGCGGCACTGGATACGGACCATTATTTCCTTTTGTAAAATGGCCAAGGTGGATAATGTTTGAAATTTTTCTCGATATATGGAATTTGGAAATTTTTCCGTTTTTGTTCGGTATTTTGGGGAGTGGTATTTGGGGGATGGGGGACGTCTGTGATGGTGCCGCTACTGGAAGGCGAGAAAGATTTGCCTCGAGTTTTCCGGGCTGGTTACATTTCGTCCGATTTTTCCTAGTTCCTGTTTTTTCTTATTTGTCTTCTTCAGGTGTCATCATGAAGTCGTTCCGGAGAATTTTCAAGTCGAAATCTAAGGATGAGAACAAGGAGAATCTGGACATATCCAGACATGTCACTTTCCACGACGGACCCGAACGACAGCCCAGCAAACGCGCCCGGCAGCAGGTCCATCTGTCCCAGAGGGCCTTCGACGACATGTCCCATCCTGCCGCTGCTTACCATGTCCCCACCAAGCCGAGAGCTCACAGACCCACTCAGTCGTGTCCCGGGGGACCTGATTCCCCCAGGGGAGGCTCCAGCAGCGAGGACGACCAAAGCACTCTCGTCGCCGAAAGAGCCGAGTACTTGATGAAAGAACGGAAACATCGGGCTTACACACTCAATCAGAGAGAGAATGACCACACCAGCAGGAAGTACTACCAGAAAATGGAGATCCACGGGGTCCAAACCAGCGAATACGGCAGTGCAGACCCCAGTCCAGTCAGCGACGTCCTCAGAGCCGTCAATCTTAACGAAAACCGCTACGTAAACGAGCCTCCGAGATTTGGAGATCAGCAAATCGTAAGTCATCCTATGTTTTCCTCGATTGCGAAATCACCGGTCAAAATCGGAATTTTTGGATTGATTATTTTCGACATTTTCGGAGGGTTTATTTCGAAAGGATTTCGTAAACTTTTGGTTTCAGAACTACAAAAGGAAATACAGAGAATATAAGGAACGTTGTCGCTACCTTTTTGAAGCGAATGCCAGACTCCGCGAAGACCTCAACAACACCATGCAGCAGAATCACAAGACGATCTCGTTCTTGACAGATGAGGTTAACCGACTTAAACACGAGAATGAGACAGTGAAAATGCACCAGAAACAGATGCAAGCAGAACTGTCGTCGTATCAGTCTAATATTTTGTCTCGTCATCAGTCCACTTTTCCGACTTTCAACTGCTTCGGTCCACCTAATTTCTCCATGATGAACCAGATGGAACCTACTCCTATGGATGCGGGGGAACAGTTGGCAAGTCTGTCTAAACTGCCCTCGACCGGGACCACCGCAAGCACTGCCCCGACCATGCGTTTTTCGTCTGCCGAACCGGACGAAACGAAGAACTTTCGTATTCGAGACGCCGATTCAATGGATGACTCCTCGAGAACGCGTAAGTCCGAAACTCAACATAATAAAAATCACCTTTCCAATTTTCCAAAAAATCACCTTTCCAAAAAATTAATTTTTTCGTTATTTCGAATTTTCAAAGTAATTTAAATTTTTAAATATTTTGGAAAATTGTGGTTTTTTAGAATTTTTGGTTTTTGTTTTTTTATATTTTGGACAGTTGTGGTTTTTTAGTTTTAATTTGTCGGATTTTCAGAGGAGATGTCGCCGCTCTCTAATAGCTCTATGGAACGGTCTCGAGCGGCAACCCAGGGAACCTCCCCCCTCCGAACCTCGTCTCTGGTGCAACTGAAGGACGACGGCTACAGTACGACGCAATCTAATCAGACCCTCGCTGCGACGGAGGACGAAATGAAGACTCCTGTTAAGGCTGTGATCCCTGTTCGGCAGGTGGAGAAAAGAGGGACCGTTTCTGCGTAATTTTACGGTAATTCACTCATTTCAAGTTTTTATTATTTTTAAGCGCAAGATTTTATTTTTCTCTGGACAGAGAAATTGCGAGTTTGGCCATGATTATAAAGATTTGGCAGTGGAATGATGAGTTGAGAGTTGGGTTACGGTGTCTACTGAGATTTGCATTTCTGGCGGTTTTGCTTCAAAGTCGTTTTAATTTCGATGATTTGGCTGACGATGGAGGATGTTTTCTGATGACACAGATCGGACAAACTACAACAAGTAGCGATTTTTGTACATTTTCGATGGAGCATTTTTCTTTCTTTTCGGCATTTTAATTCTGCTTTTTTTTGGTTCAGTTTTCGTTGTTTTTTTCCACCTCTTTTTTTGGTTTTTTTAGGTTTGAATGAGATTATTTTTTCAAATGATCGACGGCATTTCTTTTGCTGAAAAAAAGGATTAACTTCGAGGACACGGATTTGAGTCGAGATAAGGGTTGATCTTTGATAAGTATATAATGATTAAAATAAAACGTTCACTATTTGCTTATTGGAGCTGTTCTTAGATAGTGACTGATTATGGAAGGAGTATAGAATAGTGACTGATTATGAAAGGGACATAGGATAGTGACTGATTATGGAAGGGACATAAGTAGTGACTGATTATGAAAGGGACATAAGTAGTGACTGTTCTTATAAAATTATGAAATTCTTATTTGATCTTGATTTTGGATAGTGACTGGTTGTGAGAAAATCTTCAGTAATGTCCAGGATAGTGACTGAATTTACATCTTCCCAATCACTATCTGATTCTTTCAAGGGGAGCTGCTCTTCGATAATAGTTTTGAATAGTGACTAAAGTTGTGTTTTCTAGTCACTATCCAATGCTTTCGTCAGAGCTGTTTTTCTTAAAGCGTAGTTTTAAAAACCAGTGATTTTGAATAGTGACTGAAGTTGTGTTTTCTAGTCACTATCTAATTTTCACAGAACGGTTTTTAGAGGGGTTTAAAAGTTATGCGGAATAGTGACTGATGTTGTTTGTTCCAGTCACTATTGAATTTCCCTACTGGAACACTTTGGATAATGGTTTTAACAACTCTAGGAAATTTCCGAAGATGACTGAACTTTTAGCTGCTAATTGCTGTTCCATTTTCTGATCGGAGCTGTTTTTGGATAATGGCTTTGACAACTCTAATGAGAACAGCGAACACAGACCGAAGTTGTCACTTTTAATTACAGTGCAATTTTCTGACTAAAGCTGTTCTTTTAATAATTTTGGAAAATGACTGAAGCTATTTATTCTAGTCACTATCCAACTTCCTGATTAAAGCTGTTTTGAATAGTAATTTTGGATAGTGACTGAAGCTATTCTAATCACTATTCTATTTTATTAAAGCTCTTTTGATAATAATCTTGGATAGTGACTAAACACGGTTATTTAAATCACTATTCTATTTTTATTAGTTTTCGACAATAATTTTAGAAAGCAATAATAATCTTGGATAGTGACTGAAACTATCTATTCTAGTCACTATCCGATTTTTAGTTTTTTGATAGTGATTAACAGCTCCAATAGGCACAATGGATAGTGTCTGTAATGTTGATTGAAGCTATCCATTTTAGTCACTATCCTATTCCCTATCATGGCTGTCTTTAATAGTGATTTTGAAAATTAATAACAATTTTGGACGGTGACTGAAGTAAACAGTATCCGTGGGTTTCGAATAACTTACATTTTCTTCGGTTCCGTGGACGACAGCAGTCTCCAGATTCTTCTTGACGCAGTCCCTGATGACCTCCGTCTTCCTCAAATGGAGACCACTCAGTTCATCGTGCAGTTCATGGTTCTGTCTTCTGGAGCACTTGAGAGGATCCTCGTCATCATCATCGTCGTCGTCCTCTCCAGTCAAGGCTGTCTTCAACTGTCTTCTTTGAGAAGCGTCGTCTCTGCATTCTCGTTGTTTTTCTTCCAATTTTTCCAAACAAGTGATGTAATTTCGACAAAATTCTGTCTGAAAAATACAAAAATTTTCAATAAAAATAATAAAAAAAAATTTTAAAAAATTTCATTAAAAATTAAAAATTTTTATATTTTTTTAAAATTAAAATTTTTAATTTTTTAAAATTTCATTTATTTATTAAATTTAAAAAAATGATTTAAAAAAGCAATTTTAACGTTCGTGTCAAGACCGAAATTGAAAAACTTAATTTTTTTAAGTATTTTAAAAAACTTACTTTATCAGATAAAACTGCAGAAGTTTGAACGAAAATAAAAAATATTATGAAAGATAAACCGTTCCCGACCATCTTAAGGAGTAATAAATCGAACAATTCGAGACGGGCAGTCAGTCAAGAAGTAATCGCATCGGATTTCGAAATCACGAAAGATTTTCTATCAAAAATACCGTAATTAATTAAATCTCGAAATCACGAAAAATTTTCTATAAAAAAAATCATAATTAATTAAATTTCGAAATCACGAAAGATTTTCTATCAAAAATATCGTAATTAATTAAATTTCGAAAATCACGGAAAATTTTCTATAAAAAAAATCATAATTAATTAAATTTCGAAAATCACGGAAAATTTTCTTTTAAAAATACCGTAATTAATTAAATCTCGAAAATCACGAAAGATTTCCTTTTAAAAAAATCATAATTAATTAAATTTCGAAATCACGAAAAATTTCTATTAAAAATACCGTAATTAATTAAAAATTCCAATTCACGAACACGGAAAAATATAAAAATTATATTATAAAAAAATCAAAAATACTGTATTGAAAATTTCTTAAAATTTTGAAAGATTTTATAAGTTTCTAAAAAGTCCTAAAATTCCACATTAGATTCTATAATGTTTCAAAAATTTCTACAAAATCCTAAAAAATTAAAAATCTATAAAATCTTTAAAAAGTTACAAATCTATAAAATTTTGGAAAATTAAAAATCTTTCATTAGATTTTAAAAATTCTCACGAGCTTCTAAAAAATTCCAGAATTTTCTATAAAATCCTAAAAACTTCGAAATTTTGAGAATTTTGATTTAATTCTACATCTTTTATGTGATTTTCAGTTGTTTCGGAATCTTCCATGGGATGATAGCCAAATTAAATCCGAAAATTATCCTGCGAATAGACAACTATTAAGTCTTTTTTTAGGATATCGAGATTTAAGGATTTGCAATAAACATTGTTGAAAAGACTAATAATCCTCGGATATATCCAAATAACGAAATTACTGTAAAGTTAGAAAAAATTAAATTAAAAAATAATTTAAAAAATCAGAAAACTTCTGAAATTCTGCTTTCGTAAAATTCATCGATCCCGAAAACTGGATTGAAAATAATGAATCACGGGATTGTTTATCTTGTCCACTATTTGGATAATGTCAAATTCCTCAGTAGTTCATCATCAAAAAGCGATTATCCACTGATCTTCATCGTTATCCTGGATGCCGTCCTAATTCGTCATTAAAACGCTTAAACTCACTCTACAAAATTCGGAATTATTAACTGAAATGATCAATCCCAGTCACTATTCTGGATACTATCCACTAAGTCCACTGGAACTGTCCAAATCACTATCGAAAATAGCTCTGACGAAATCCTTGGATAGTGACTGAAATAATCAATCTTAATCACTATTCTAAACACTATCCAAAAGTTTTACCAGAATTATCAAAACTACTATCCAGAAATAATTACAGCAAAAACAGTGGATAGTGACTACAATGTCAATCTTAATCACTATTTTAGACACTATCCAGAATCATTTATTAAACTTATCAGTCGCTATTTCACAACCGTTCCGATCGGATCGGATAGTGACTGATTTTGAAGATCCTTTCAGACTGTTAGTCACTATCCTGGACACTGTCAAAATTTCCTATTAAAAACCCGAAAATTACTATCCAGAAAACAGCACCAATAGAGAAGTTGGATAGTGACTAAAAAAACAAAAATTGACTATTTTCAGTCACTATCCAACTATGTGTCTGCAGAATTTCTAACTTCGGATAGTGACTAAAAGGAAGATCAATAACTATGGTTATTATTACTATTTCCGTTTCAAAGAAGTACGATTCCGAGACAAATCGATAAAACGTACAATTTTTTCTGGAAAAGGTAAAAAAGGAAAAAACGCAGTTGCGCAAACTAAATTGCGAAATTACGCAATTCTGAACAAAAATTGGACCAGGACAAGTTTCCAGGACATTTCTTCCGAAAAATTCTCCTTGCAAAAAACCAATTTTTTAAGTTAGAAAATTAACAAAAAACATTTATTTAATTTTTTCACTTTTATTAAATTTAAAAATAAAAGTTCGAAATTTCAAATTTTCGAAAATTAGTTTTGAAAAATTAAAACATTAATTTACATCAGTTTAGGTAAAAAAAAGTTTTTAAAATAGAAAAATTCACAAATATTTTTTAACACAAAATTCCAAATTTGAACTTTGAAATTTTTTATTTAAAAAAAAATTAAAAAATCGAAATTTTTTAAAAAATAATTAAAAATCGAAATTTTTTATTTAAAAAAATTAAAAAATCGAAATTTTTTATTTAAAAAAAAAATTAAAAATCGAAATTTTTAATTTTAAAAAAATTAAAAATCGAAATTTTTTATTTAAAAAAAATTAAAAAATCGAAATTTTTTATTTTAAAAAAAATTAAAAATCGAAATTTTGAATTTTATTAATTTAAATAAAACAATTTTTTAAAATAAGAAAATTCACAAATTTCGTCTCAACACGAAAAGTCCGAATTTCGACTTCGAACTTTGATTGCGAACTTTCATAAAACAAATCTGAGATCAGCTACAAATGAATCCATCGACGTTTATAAAGTTACAACTGTAAGTAAATAAACATCTCGAGACTGAAGAAGAATTAAAAAAATTTGAGAACAGATCCGATCCCTCTTGAAAGGGATCAGCAGAAAAAATTTATTTTTCAGGATCTGTGATGCTCAGAAGATTTCCCAAAAATCAAAGAGATCAAAAGTTTAAGAACTCAATTTTCAGAAAACACAAATTTCACAAAAATAGTGACTGAATTTCATAATTAATTATTTTTTCAGTCACTATCCAAAATTCCACTAGAGCGATTTTTTCTGGGAAAATGACAGCTTCAATATAGATTCTGGATAGTGACTGAAGAAGGCAGTTTATAATCAGAAATAATCACTATCCAGCACTTCTGTTGGGCCTTTTTTGAATAGTGATTTTGACAGCTCCAAAGAGGTTTTGGATAGTGACTAAATAATTTATCATTGTAGTAGTCACTATCCGACTTTTACTGAACCTGTTTTTGGATAGTGACTAAAGTTAGATTTTTTAATCACTATCCAATTAACAAAGAAAAAACCAAATTTGGATAATGACTAAATAAGTCAATTTATTACTGTAATAGTCACTTTCCATTTTTTATTGAATCTGTTTTTGGATAGTGACTAAAGTTAGATTTTTTAATTACTATCCAATTAACAAAGAAAAAACAAATTTGGATAGTGACTAAATAATTTATTATTGTAATAGTCATTATCCGACTTTTACTGGACCTGTTTTTGGATAGTGACTTTAACAGTTCTAATAAAGTTCTGGATAGTGACTAGTAAGGACAATTGGTCTTCCGAAAAAACTACTTTAATGATTTTCTTAAATAATAATGAACACTTCAAATTTCCGAAATATATTCCAGATTCACCACTGCTGTGAGTAAACATCCCTGACGCCTACATTTGTCTAAGACCTCAAAGATTGATGTTTTCTAATTTTCTTGCAAAAATCAGCTGAAAAAAAAATTTAAAATGTACTTTATTGAAATCTCAGATTTTTTGAATTAAATTTTTTTTAAACTAAACTAAATTGAAAAAAATTCATTCCCGTACTTTTCAAATTTAAAATTTAAAAAATTATATTTTTTATTTCTGAAAAATTAAAAAATATCTAAGAATAAAAATTTTTAAAAATTTAAAAAATTATTTTATGAATTTTATTTTTTTTTATTTTTATCGTCGAGTTCCAAAAAATTAAAAAACAATCAAACTCTATTTTTTCAATTTTTCCTACTCTTATTGAATTTCAAAAAGTCAAAAAATGCCAAAAAAGGTTCTCACATTTTTATCGAGTTCTAAAAAGTCCAAAAATATCACCGAAGAAATCTTTTTTAATTCCTAAATTCTAAAAAATTAAAATATTCAAAAAAATAATTTTAACACTTTCCAGTTTTTTAAATTTCCAAAATCTAAAAGTACCGTAATATTAGCCTATAAGTTAACCAGATCACTTATCCTTTAATTTCTAAATTCTAAAAAATTAAAAACATTTTTTTATTCCAAAAAATACCGTAATGAGTTCATATATCATTCAGATTCTGTGTCCTCTAATTCCTAAATCCTAAAAATTAAAAAAGTATCTAAAATGGGAATTCTAACATTTTCAATTTTCTGAATTCTAAAAACCACAAATGCCAGAGAAACCCCGTTGGAGTGGCCCGTACCCGATTTTAGATGTTCTTAGGTACGTATCTGGTCCATATATACAATTCGCAACAATGAAAAACGATAAAATCAAACCAGTGCCTTTGGCATTTTGTAATCGGTGGACACCATTCCCAATGGATTTAATTTGGAAACAGATGGCAAAGTTGACTAAAAATGACACTAGAAATGGAAGAAAAAAGAAAATCGTTAATCCTCGGACTGGGCAAATTTGGCACTGGATTGTTTGGATGAAAAAAGTAGTGTTCTTTCAAGAAATAAATCCATTTTGGACGAACCGAGTTAATTTTACTTTTATGGGAAAGTCACGAAAAGCCTGGGAGAACGACCAAATGCAAAATTGCCGGTTTGTTTACAGTTCCGAAATACCGTAAAAACTCGAACAGAAGGACACCTTTATTTGAAAGGTACTTCTATTAGATGGGCACTTCTATTTGAAGGATACCTCTACTAGAAGAACAGAGTAGAGAAACTTAAATGAAATACAGATTTTTCCAACAAAATATTAAGTTCTTTTATTTGTGCATAATTTTACTCATTTTTGTAATTGATTTTTTATGATTTATAGAATTTGAATTGTTTTCTTTAATGGAGGACCACAAATTCCCTAAGTTACTGTAAAAACTCTAATAAAAGAGCACTTCCATTTGAAGGGCAGGGCAGAGGATAGAATACAGACTTTTCCAACAAAATATTAAGTCCTTTTATTTGTGTATAATTATTTACTTATGTAATTGATTTTTTACGATTTGTAGAATTTGAATGGTTTTCTTTAATGAAAAATTACAAATTCCCTAAGTTACTGTAAAAACTAATGGAAGGACAGGGGAGAGGATAAAATACAGACTTTTCCAACAAAATACTGTCCTTTTATTAATGCATGATTTTCCACAATTTTGTTCACTTTTGCAATTGATTTTTTACGATTTATAGTTTGCATTGTTTTCTTTGATGAAAAATTACAAATTTCCTAAGTTACTGTAAAAACTCTAATAGAAGAGTACCTCGATTTGAAGGGTATTATTTTTAAAAGATTGAAAAATAGACGGGCTGTCCGTTTATAAGAGTGTTTACGGTAATTCGATACAATTAGTGAATACAGTTCGGTAGAAGGATTAATAATTTATCCAAAAACAGATGGCACCATAATGGTCCGAGAAAATCCTCTTTTTTGTTTTCACTAAGAAGTTCAAATTTTTAGGAATCCCAAAAAGTAAAATTCTCTGGTCAAAAATGTTAAAAAAAAGAAATACATTATAATCCAGAATCTCAAATAAAAAAGTACTTTTTGATTAAGTATTCTGATACAAAAAATATTTTTTAGAAATTGTTGAAAAAAAATTATCTTTAATAAGAAATCTCAGAATAAAAAAATAATCTATATTAAAAAATAAAAATAAAAAAAATATTTTTAAACTAAGAATTGAAAAAAGAAATATTTTTTTAATCGTGAATTTTATAAATGTAAAAATTATATTTTTATCATATGTCGTTAGTAATATTATTATTTATTTATCAATAATAGTCATTTTTCTAGATAGAAACTAAAAAAATGAAGAAAAAAGTTACGATTGTATGTTTATTTTAGTTTTCATACGTCCAATGAGTATGATCAAGTACATTAGATCACATTCGATTATCAAATGAATATGATCAAGTGAGTTGGATTACTATCGATTGTCGATAAGTATGATCAAGTGAGCTAGATTACATTCGATTATCAAATGAGTATGATCAAGTGAGTTAGATTACATTCGATTACCAAATGAGTATGATCAATTACATCAGATCACATTCGATTGTCCGATGAAAATGATCAAGTAAATTAGATTACATTCGATTACCAAATGAGTATGATCAAGTGAGCTAGATTATATTCGATTCTAAAGCACCTGTGTACTGATGTCGTTAGATCCTCGAAAGAAGAGTACATTTAACCAAAGAATTGTATTTATAGACAGCACGTAGATAAAGTTATAACGAGTACAATATATGAGTAGGAGGGTGGATCAAATAACACCGGGGTTTTAGGGTCTTTTTTGCATTCTACTATGGGCTACATAAAAAAACGTAACTTTTGGTTCAGTAACAAATAAAAATCATAATTATTATTTTTTTTATTTTTCGTCACAAATTTCAAATATTCTTGAAAATGTGACAATTGTGACGAAAATTGAAACTTAACACGTTCGTGACAATGAGACATGATGTCATGTCTCACAGGCTAAACCATGATCATCGGCATATTAATTATTTTTTTGCACAACCACTTCGACAAATTGGAAGATTTAAACATTCCGTTTCTATACAAAAAAACATTAAAGTTGAATATAAAATTTTGAAAATTTTACACAACTTTAAATTTTTGAATGAAAAAACATTTTTTCCAAGAGATCGTAAAATTGAAAAATTTTTTGATTTCAATTTCGCTCAAAACAAATAATAAACAATACTGATAACTAGTGAAGCAACTAGAACAAAAAACAATTGTATTTTATAATAAAAAAAATAAGGATGAAATACAAAAATAATAACAAAAATACAATTGTTTATTTTGTATTACTTAATATTACATTCACCTGTGTCGATTGCTGACTCCTACGACGAAACTGAAAACGCACCGTTGTCGAGTTCTGAGAATCTGTGATAAATCCTAATTTAATCCGCTTTATTATTTAATTATTTTCTTTGCGTATGATTAATGAAGGTTTGTTAAAAATACGCTATTACAATATTTTAAATATATCATCAAAATTTGGAAAACAATGATAGTGCTTACAAATATAAAATAAAATTACAAAGATAATACAAAATACAATTTATCATTCTAATGGCTTCACTACTGATAACTAATGTCGTCTTGGATTTTGATAAACTTGGTTTCAAAGAAATTAGTCATCGAAAAATTTCTAAACGCGCTCAGTTGTGAACGTGTTAACAATGCCAATATTGTTACTTTTTTTACTTTTTTACTTTTTATTTCGCACAAAATCAAAGTTTCCACAAGTACAAAGTAATTAATTGTAGTTGTTTTCTCCTTTGACCCATCGACGACTTTGTTACGAAATCGAAAGTTGCGTTTTTTTGAATGTAGGTATTCGGGATAGCCATTGTCCTACAGTATGCTAATCCTCGTGTTGTCTTGGACTTCCCTGTCCCAGCAGATGTCCTCTGGAATCTTGTTCAATATCGTAGAAATGTTCGAAATTTACTGTAATTTTATAGATTTCTAGTATTGTTTCGAATCCGGAAAATATTTCTAGAATCTTTTTTAATTTTTTCTAATTTAATAAAAGTCTAAAATTGTACAGAATTCTAAAAAAATTCTGATTTTTTATAATCACATCGGAGTAGATTTCTTTGTTGAGGAAATTTTTGTAAAATCGAATTCAGAAGTTTCAGGAACGACGACTGCAGTGGTTCGGACACATCTACCGTACAGACAACGACACAGTAGCTAAGTCAGGAATGCAAATTCAGGCTCCAGGTCGAAGACCCCCAGGCCGACCGAAACTCCGATGGCACGACACTCTTCACCGAGACATGGAAGCCGTTGGACTACGACCCAGCCTAGCTCGCAACCGAGATTTCTGGAGAACCAAAACCAAAAGAACGGACCCCGTCCCGGGATAAACGCCAGGAAGAAAAAGGAGAAGAAGAAGTCCCAGATCAGATTCCGAATTTCGTCGATTATTTCTGATCCACAGATGGACTTGTTTATGTTTTTAAAATTCACATTAATTCAAAAAATAAAATATTCGAATTAAATTTAATCAATTTTCGATTACTTTCAAAAACGTACATTTTTCGAAAAATCAAAAACAATTTTTTCAAAAATGTCACAAATTTTAATCACAAAATTCGATTATAAAAGAACAATTTAAATTTTATGTTTTAACTAATTTTCAAAAACATGAAATTTTTTATTTTTTTCAATATTCTTTTTTTGATTTTTTTCGGATCAGCCATGCCTCAGGCAGGAATGAACCAAGCCTCTTTTGCTTCCATGATGTCCAGTGCTAATACACAATTCGGTGGGCTTTTCGGAAGGGGTCTCGGGACGAATATAGGGAACAATGTCGAAGGATTCGTCAGGAACAACTTCGGAGGAGGTCCTGCAAATGGCGTCGGAGGAAGCATCGGGAACAACGTCGAAGGAATTATGAAAAGTGGTTTTGCTGGAGGTTTTGGAAACATGTTCGGTGAGTAATATTAGACTTTTTAAAAATTTTCAACAAATATTTAAAATTAATTTTTTTAAACTTTCAACAAATATTAAAAATTAATTTTTTTCAAATTTTCAAAAATGCTTAAAATTAATTTTTCTTTAATTTTCGAAATTTAAATATTTACTTCATAAAATACAGTATATTTTGGAATAATTTTTCGGAATTTTTGTTAAATTTTTATTCGAAGATTTTTCATTTTCGAAATTAAAAATTACTCTTATTTCCTGAAGTACTGTAATTCTGTTTATTTTAGCCGGACTTGGTCTCGGACGTTAAATCTGATCTTATTTCATCCATCAATAAAAACTAAAATTTGATTAAATCATTTCACTCATGATTATTTCATATATGAAAAACGAAATAAAAAACAATTTATTTTTGATTAAAATAAATAATATCACGATACATGAAATATTTTTATTTTATATTTTCAAAAATTAAACAATTAATATTCAAAATAAAGTATTTTCGGAAACTACAGTAAGTGTAGCAGAAAAAGAGAAGACCCTCAGGACGATGGTCCTTGAGGCGTAGGAACACAACTTGCACGTCAATTTGCAGCAGTGACGTCATTTGGAACCAGAGGGAAAGTAAAAAATGTAAAAAATTCCCCGTATTCAACCAATGAACATCGCAGCCATGGGTGTAAGTGGATCAGAGTGTCCGATCATCGATGTGAACATTAGTCTTCGAAAACCTTAGTTACCGTATATTTCTCCGACCCTGTTTACTACGTTGGATTGGAAGTCCTGGAGTAGCTTTTTCGAAGTTAGGGCCACTTTTTCACTTCCATAAGTTGTTGTGTACCCATCGTCTTCCACTATTAGTGATACCTCGATTGGACAAGACACGAGATGTTCACAGGTTTGAAATCGCGACTTTTTCAACGGCAAACAACGCTCACTACCACTTTTCCATCTGTGTCCCAGGCCAGAGGCGAAGAACGAAAAATCTGGACCATCATGATGTATCATAAATCCTTGAGAATACCTCTGAATGAAAGATGACAAGATTATTCAATTTTTAAAATCTTGAAACTCAATTTTCTCAGTTGAATTTCTGAATTTAATCGAAATTTCCAAAGTTTTTTAAAAATTTATAATAATATTGAAAATTTTCTCAGAACTTAATTCATTTTTCAGAACAATGATGTGATTTCTGATATTTTTTATTCATAAATCACTTTTCATCAAAAAAATTCAGTTCAATCGCAAACTCGACTCAGAATTGTCCTCTGTCACGCCTTAGGAAGACCTTACAATGGTTTAACTTTCATCGCGGACATTTTTTTACTTTTTGTTCGTCCATAAACCGGATATTTTTTGTTGTGTAACGTACTGACATTTTTATCTACTTTTTTGATCAATGACAATCATTACTGAAGTAACGTCAATGTCTATGGAGAAAATTGAATATAAAAAGAGCAAGGAACATTGTAATTTCATCAAGAAAATCTAAAAATGGTGAAATTTATTTTCTTCAGTCTTCTCCTTCTGGCCGTCTTCGGATCAACTTTGGCTCAGTTCGGAATGAGTCCCTACGGCTCCATGGGAAGTTTCTACGGCGGACATGGTTACGGTGGATACGGTGGAAGAGGCTACGGTGGATACGGTAGAAGAGGTTACGGTGGATACGGTAGAAGAGGTTATGGTGGATACGGTGGACAAAACTATGGAGGTGGTAAGTATCATTTCGCTGTTTAAAAAATAAATTTCCAAAAATCATTAATATTAATTTTTTAAGTATTTTCAAAATTGAAGTTTTAATCTATCAAATACAGTATCCACTAGAGCAAATTTTCAAGTAAAAATTCAGTAAAAAATTTGAAAATTTTAGTATTTCGAAATTTTCCTTTTTTTTCTAAAATACCGTAATTTGTATTGTTTCAGTCGGAATGCCCTTCGGTTTTGGACGTTGAATCTGATTCCGCTCCTTCCATCGCCAGAAACCAAAAGTGAACTGATATCACCCCACTTGTAGTTGTCTAGTAACTATACAGTACTCAGAATAAATAATATCAGTTTGTTGTGGCCCAAAATAGACACAGTATGTTCACAATGTGCAAAATATTTTTTTTAAACTTTTCAAAAAAATTAATCAATCCTCAAGATACAGTATTTTTAGTTACTGTAATAGAAAATATTTTTTTTAAACTTTTCAAAAAAATTAATTAATGCTCAAAATAGAGTATTTTTAGTTACTGTAATAAAAAAGATATTTTTTAAACTTTTCAAGAAAATTAATCAATCCTCAAGATACAGTATTTTTAGTTACTGTAATAAAAAATATTTTTTTATTAACGGAGAATCTTCTTCATAGATGTAAAGATTGTGGGTTCCTACTGTGTTGACAAGTACTGCCTACTTTTATTTATCTTCTACAGTAGTTAAAACAAAAGAAAACTAATCTGTCAGATTAATAAACAAATTTTAGAATTTTTTCTGGATCGTTTCATCGAGTTCTAAGGAACGTCTGATCTGGCATTAGTACTTGGAGTCTCAAAAGGAAAATTTACCGCATTTAGTAGATTTTGAGTTGTTGAATCGAATAGTGTATATCGTTCTAGGATTTTGCTGGATTTAGTGCATGAAACAGGACTGGGATTTTTGGTATCGGGTTCGGAAAATAATCATAATAAGGGACTTGGAAAGTTACTAATTGTTGGGTCGTCGCTGGGGAATCCGCGTGTAGATACAAATATATGGAAATAACTTTATTGGGGCTTCAGGCACGAGATAAAACACAACTCTATCACAATTATTGCGCAATCTCCAAATTGCCGCCAAAAGGCAATCGTATATCTTTCGTTAATCCTCAGGGTATTTCCCTTCGGGACCAAAGTTATGTGGCTTGCATTCAAATAGATCATGCACAATCCAACAAATACAAAAAACAACATGATCGATAAATCTTTGTTAAGACTGTTAGCAATCTCTCTGGATCGGTGGTGTTATCGCCGTTCCGATCAAAATGCAAATCGTCACTATTATGTTTCAACTTTCGTCACTGTTAAGATTAGGAATAAGAAGAATACTACCAATCTTTATTTAACAAATAAGGTACAGATAAACGACGTATATAATAGTTACAATAGACAACTGGAAGTGTCACTCTTGCCCTACAGTATTCTAAAGTTCCCTAATATCCAGGCTATCTCTTCAGGTCTCCTTTTTCTATTATAGTTTCTCCCCGAACAGTCACAAATATTAAATGTTCAAGAAAAATACAACGATTGTGTTACATTTCGCAATTGTTACAAGACCAAAAGTTACGCTTTTTTGTATGTACGTGTACCTGAGTTAACTTGTCATATGTGATCCCAAAGTTGACGAAGAGATCCGTAGAAGATGTGACGCTGCATGCCTCAGCTTCAAAGACATGAAAAACATCTACCAAAATGAAAGATAAAAAAATCCTGTTTTCAACTCTATCATTCTACTTGTACTCACTATGGATACGGAAAGTGGATGATGGCAAGGGAAGTTCTGAAGATAAAACTAAAGGATGAAATACGAAATTACAAAATTTATCAACTACTCGCCAGAAATCACTAAGGATATAGAAAGAGGCTGAAAGAACTTCACTATGAAGATTAATAAACCGAATCTTCGAATGTCACGTGCCGAGTTACATCATCAAAATTCAGATTATTTGCGATTCAATTCGCTGAATTACTCCCTATGTAATCTAGCGAAGATAAATCAATAGGTTAATTTCCGTCGCAAACATTCCTCGATGTCGTTTAACCTTCATAAATCGGAAATGTTTCTGTTTTGTAACGCACAGACAGTTTATCTAACTTTTTTGATCATTAAAGTCTTTGCCGAAACACCTTCTACGTCAATGAGGAAATCCATCTATAAAAACAAAATCAAAAGTTTTCATTTCATCAAAATACCCAAAAATGGTAAAGTTGATTGTTTTCTTCGGTCTTCTCCTTCTGGCGGTCTTCGGATCGGCTGTCCCTCAGTTCGGACTGGGTCTCGGGGCCCGGACCCCTGTCGTCTCCACGAGAGCTAATGCTAATGGTTATTACGGTAATCGTGGTTATGGAGGATACAGTGGACGTGGCTACGGTGGATACAGCGGACGAAGCTATGGAGGATATGGTGGACGAAATTACGGTGGATACAGCGGACGAAGCTATGGTGGCCGAGGATATGGAGGTACTAACGCTCGTTTCGGAGGGGGTGCTGGTAAGTATCGCTTCACTGTTTAAAAAATCTTAAATTCAATAAACTTTTTTAAAATTCTCAGAATTTATTTTTTTTAATATTTTCAAAGTGCAAATATGTCCTTAATCAAATACAGTATCCAGTAAATTTTCGAATAAAAATTCTGAAAATTTCACAATCACTTTAAAAATTCAAAACCATTTTCGTCTTCTAAATTACCGTAATGCTTGTTATTTCAGCCGGAATACCCTTCAGTGGCGGACTCGGTCTCGGACGTTAAATCTGATTCTGCTTCATTCATCACCAGAAACCAAAAATGAACTGATATCATTCCACTTGTAGTTATCTAGTAACTAGGTAATACTCAGAATAAGCAATATCAGTTTATTGTGACCCAAAATTAATACTGTGTTATTACGATAAATAAAATTCCTGTTGTATCGGACACCTCATCCTTAATAAGAAGCGCAACTGACAGGGAACGCTCGGTCCTGAACGGATTTTCCTAGAATCAACAGAGCGCTTGGTCCCGAACGGATTCTCCTGGCTTCGACAGGGAACGCTTGGTCCCGAACGGATTCTCTTAGTATCGACAGAGCGCTTGGTCCTGAACGGATTTTCCTAGAATCAACAGAGTGCTTGGTCCCGAACAGATTCTCCTAACATCGACAGAGCGCTTGGTCCCGGACGGATTCTCCTGGCTTCGACGAGAAAACATAGTTTTTCTTGGCGGGAAGTTGATATATGTTTGTTTGTGTCGAGTCCGACACAGTGTTTTGTATTGTGCTTGAGGCATCTATTGTCTAAATCCTTTCTTCGAGAACCGACTTCATCATCTAGACACGGGCCATTCGGAGTGACAAATACAACAATTCCTTTATTCTGAAACCTTTCTGTTAGGACAAAAACTATACTAAAAAAAGTATATTTGAAGAATCTGAATATCAGGACGTGTGGTACACAAAAAGTAACTTTTGGCGCAGTAACAAATGCAAATCGTTACTATTAAGTTTTATTTCTCGTCACAAAAGTCAAATATTTATGAAAAATGTGACAATTATATTTTTTCGTATTTCGCAATTGTTACAAGACTAAAAATTGCGCTTTTCTGTGTAAGCATAGGTCTAATTTTCAAAAATTGCAATCCAATCATGTTGTTCGAAGTATTGTCTCTTCGTCAATTTATTCCGAACACAAATTTCAAACTTGGGTAATTAAACCCGTTATCATAAACGCGCTAAGACATACAAAAGTAAGATGATCGGTAAATCTTTGTTAAGACTGTTAGCAGTCTTTCTAGATCAGTAGTGTTATTGCCGTTCCGATCACATATTATCAATCACATATTATTAATCACATATTATCGATTATATATTACCAATCACATATTACCGATCACATATTATCAATCACATATTATCGACTATATATTACCGATCACATATTATCAATCACATATTATCAATCACATATTATCGACTATGTATTTCCGATCACATACTTCCAATCATATATTACCGATCACATATTGTCAATCATATATCACCGATCACATATTATCAGTCACATATTATTAATCACATATTATCAATCACATATCACCGATCACATATTTCCAATCACATATTTCCGATCACATATTACCGATCATATATATTGTCATGTGCTTCGAAGAATGATTCGATAAATTCCTAATCTTCAAAAATGTCTTTAAGCGAGAAATCATTTCTGGGATTGCAGTATCATTCAATTTTTGAAATATTAGAATTGGATTTTCCAAATTTAACTGACCTTCTAGATCTAATAGAAGTTTCTAAATTTTATGGAAATATTAAATCTTTCAAAATCGATTGAAGGTTTCTGGAATTCAACAGGGATTTTCACGAACGTTTTTTACTTTGAAAATTTTCCGGAACTTTATCGAACATGATCGAAACTCCCAGTACGGTCTTGAATCCGATAGAAGCTTCTGACGTCTTCTAGAATCTCCTAAAAGTTTTTCCAATTTCACAGTAGATTCCGAATTTTTTTCAATTTTAGAATATCTTCCACAATCTTCTGCAATTTTGTAACAATTTCTGAATATTTTTAAAATCATGAAATTTTCAAAGATCTCTTTTCTGATAGAAGTTTCGAGAATCTTTTTGAATTGAATATGGACTTCTGAAATGTTCTTTAATTTCATATAATTTCTCAAAAGGTTTTTCTCATTTCACAGTAGCTTCAGAATCTCCCGAGATCTCACAGAAGCTTTCAGAACTTTTCAAATTTTCTGGAACTTCTAAATTCTTTTTGGATTTTATAACTTCTGAAGTCATTCTTACTACTGTAGAAGTTTTTATAACTTTTTAATACCTTCTGAATCTTCAAAAATTTCAATCTTCTGGAAATTCTGAATTTTTTTCGATTTTATGTTAATTTCTGAAAAATTCTAAATTCATTCTTACTGTCGTAGAAGTTTTTATAACTGCTTAATACCTTCTGAATCTCCTTCAGCTTCATAGAATTCTCTAAAATCTCAATCTTCTGGAATTTCTGAATTCTTTTTGGATTTTATGTTAATTTCTAAAAATTCTGAAGTCATTCTCACTTTTGTAGAAATTCTTGTAACTTCCTAGTACCTTCTGAATCTCCTTCAGCTTCATAGAATTCTCTAAAATTTCAATCTTCTGGAACTTCTGAATTCTTTTTGGACTTTATGTTAATTTCTGAAAATTCTGAAGGCATTCTTACTGTCGTAGAAGTTTTCATAACTTCTTAATACCTTCTGAATCTCCTTCAGCTTCATAGAATCCTCTAAAACCTTGGTAGAAACTTCTGGAATCTTCTTGAATCTCACGTTGCTTTCTGAAGACTTCTGAAATTCCCTAAAATCTCAAAAATTTCCTAAAAAACAAAATTTTTCCAATATTTCGTACATTTTTATCAAGTTCAAATTCGATCGTTTATATTCTTCTCGATTTAGTACCTGATTTGTCAACGTCAAAAAAGTTCAGATAACCCAAAGTTTTAATTTGCAGTGCGAATTTCGATCAAATATAGCGAACAGAAACAAAAATTCCGATTTTCGTCGTAAACACACCTCCACGTCATTCCACCTTCATAAACTGGACATTTTTAATCAAAAAATATAAAAAAAATTTTACTTTTTTTGATCAATGACCTTCTTTACCGAAATATCGTCTACGTCATTCAAAAATTTGACTATAAAAAGAAAATCGAAAATTTAATTTCATCAAAAATATAAAAATGATAAAATTCTTCGTTTTCTTCTGTCTTCTTCTGGCTGTCCTCGGACCGACTACGGCCCAGTTTGGAGTAGGCCTCGGGGCCCGGACCCCTTTCACCTCCATGGGAGCCAACGCCAATGGTTATTACGGTAACCAAGGAGGATATGGAGGATACGGCAGACAAGGTTACGGATACGGTAACTACGGAAGTGGATACGGTAATTATGGAAGTGGATACGGTAACTACGGAAGTGGATACGGCGGATATGGAAGCAATTACGGTGGATACGGTGGACAAAGTTACGGAGGATACGGTGGATATGGAAGCCCTGGTGCCAGTCTCGGAAGCAGTATCGGTAAGTACCATTTCATTATTTACAAAACAAATTTTAAATTTAATTTCAAAATTCTTAAAATTTCTTTTTTCAATATTTCAAAACCCAAGTACTTACTCCATCAAACACAACACTCACTAGAGCAAATTTCTCAATAAAAATTCCAAATACTCTCAAAATTAAAAACCACCCCATCTCTCCAAGTACCCTAACCCCATGATTTCAGCCGGGAACGCTATGAACGCCGGACTCCGTCTCGGACGATAAACAAGATTACATTCCATCTCAACAACTGATTGATATCATTCCGCTTGTAATTACTCAGTAAATATGTAGTACAGGAAATAAACAATATCAGTTTATTTTTGCCCAAAATAAACAGGGTACCATCACGATAAATAAAATCTCTTTGCTCTATAACCTTCCAAAAAAGGATTGAACAACCAGTGCAATACAAAAAGGAGCAATCGATAAATTAGTAAATGGGTAGAAAGCACAAGACGCACCATAACAAGAAACCAGTGCTCAAGACACGGCATTTTCGACTACGAATCACTCGATAGTGGTAGCTAGAAACTCGAAAAGATATGAGCAACGATTTCAAAACAGCTTGGTTGGTCCGCTGATTTGTTATAAAGTAACCAAGGATCAACCAAAGGTCGTGATACAAACAAATTTTAAAACGTGGACCACTAGAAAGCTTCAAAGTCCCCAAAATGTTGAACCACGACTACCCACATCATTGACTGGAAGACGGATCAGTGGCTGGAGGTGGTGTAGTTGACACCGATCTTGAGCCATCCTTTTGATTCGCAACATCTTTGAGATTTGCCGAACTGTTGGATTTCCGTTCAATGGATGAATCCTTCTTCGGTACCGTCTGCCATCCCTCATCTGAAGGCACAGGCTGCTTCCTATTTGCTTTCCAAGGTTCTTTACCGAGTTTATCTGTCTTCTCAACCTGAAAAGAACACGTAACCACAACAAACGGAAAGCAACATACATTCTGGAGTTTCAAATCCTTCTTAACACTGCCGCCGGTTGTGCTTGCAGCAATCACAGCAGCAGCTTTGCGGTCATTCTTATTATCCCTGGACGGACGTCCAGAATAAGGAGTAGGACCACTTGCACGTCCACTGTATGCCGGCTTTTTCAGAGTATTCACTTCATAAGCATCACGTTCTCGTTTATTTTGAGCTTCCTCCTTGATTACATCAGCTTTGACTTCTTCCTTAGTCTTGGGTCCTTGATTCTTCGCTTCCCAACCCTTTGAACGCAAATCTTCTAACCCAAGAATCATAAAGCGAACGCGATTGGAGACTTTCGGTTTGAATTTGCTAACAAAAACAACAAATTCATCAAGTTTAGCTCTGTCGTTCGGATTCGTAAACAATCCCACAGACTCAAGAAGATTCAAACTAAATTCAATATCGAGCTCACTTCCCTGCAATACATATCGTGAAAACAACTCAGTAACAATAATACATACCGATTCGTCTGCTTTCCGTAAAAGACTGATGATGCAGAAGTGTATAACTTTCCAATTGAGCAAATTGATACGATACAAGTGAGAAATAAATCTAAAACAAGTCAAACATCAAGTCTGTCAACTTAAAAATAAACCTACTTGATGGTACCCAACATATAACGCTTTTCTTTCCCCTTTAATTCTTCTATTTCTTCTTTCAGGAGCTCCTTCTTCTTAGGATCTTCCTCAGCAACAAGCTTTTCCTCTACTCGTTGAAGCGCAGCTTGAGCAGGAGTCTGAGTTGTTCCTTCGAAAATATTCTGACACTTCCGGACAACCGTTGTGTGGAAATGTTTCTCTTTCTGTGGTCCCATATGACTTGATTCCGCTTCGTGCTGCAACCGACACAAATCCGAATACACTCCAACAAAAGTAGGTTCTTCAACAGCTTTCGTGAAAATCAATTCTACCACAGTAGGAAGAGTATCCAGGTCTTGCCAGACCTTCTTGTTGATAAACTCGCGGGATAATTCATCGTAAGTAGATGGAGTGATTTTGTTCAGCAAACCACGAATGTCCTTTCTGACCTTCTCAATGCGATCAGCCGTTTCTTCAGCACCCGTTTTCTGAGCAATCGTTGCAGGAACCCAAGCATCTTTGCCACGCTTAAGCTCTTTAGCTGGTTGTCTTTGAATTGATATTCTACCAGAAAATGGCTGAAATTAAAAATTATTATTTCATTATCAAAGAAATTTCACAAACCGCCCTCGGATGCTGATTATTTTTCTTCCCTTTGTTATCACTACCACGACCAGGATACTTCATGTTTTTGTTGCTGGGAGCCCATGTAGGATTAAAATTATCACCACGTTGCTGATATTTAACGCGACTGACACCGGAAGAATGAACTGGTGGGGGCATTGTGCTACGGTCAATCAAAAATTCCTTCAATTTTTCCTCAGAAAGAGGACAAGCAACAGTTTTGAATTTCTAAAACACCGTTGAAATTAAATTATGTACAACATAAACCATACCTTGATAATCTGTCTTAGAAGCTCAATCAAATCGCGAGTGTAAATGGCTTTGGAAAGATTATGCATGTTAGTAGAGTTCTGTGTAAACTCAACAACTTTCTGTTCGTACTCTGCTAGTACAGCTTTTTTGTCTTCTTTAGGAGGAGTGGAGGCATCGATGGCTTCCGATTTTTCTTCACCGGTTTCAGTTTCAAGAACTTCCTGGACAACAACAGAAGGAATTTCATCAACACGTTCTCCGCCCTCAGAAAGCGAACGACGAGGAGTTGTCGATTCGATAACAGCAGGAGTTGGTTCCTTCTCGGGAACATCCATTTCGGTCTCGGGTTCTGGTTCTATCTTCTGTTCTTCTTCGGCAATACCATCTGAAATAGGAGTAGGTTCTTTCGAAACAGGTTTCTCCGGCTCCGGAGTCTGTTCTTGCTTAGGAACATCACTGGTCTTCATTCCTTGTTGGAACGCACTAGCAATGCATTGGGCGAAATTGTGCCTGGCTTCGTCGGTACTCGAACGAGGTGCCTCGGACACTGACACAGGTGCAGGAGAAGTAGACTCCGATTTCGGAGGTTCAGCTGCAGGCTTTGCATCGGCTTGATTATTAAGGGAAACCTCAGCATTAGTATTAGGATTAATAAACTTCAATATCTTCTTCTCGCGTGGCGGGGGTGGTGGTTGTCGCGTTTGTTGTGGTTGTTGAGCAACCTGAGTCTGGGCCGGTATCTGATAAGCCGAGTTTGGCTGAGTCATAGTAGTGACCACAGGCACTTGCTGATACATCGGAGGATATACCTGGTACTGCGGCATCACGTTCACAAACATCGGCCTCGTAATATAGCCACCAATGTTCGGTCTATTTTGAGGAGCGGGATTCCCATTCATAGTAATGTCAACCATTGTATGACCATCTCGGTTGGTCTCCACGAATGACGTCCCCGGTGGCATCGTGATTACAGCATTTGCGCCAGGTTGACTAAACAAAAGAACTGTCATATGAAACGGGAAATAAAAACTCACCCATATAATTCAGTCGAATACGAGTGAATCTGGTTGGGGTATTGCGCCGGAGGGCCTCGATGTTGTCCAATTCCTTGGCCATTCATCGAAGAAAGTTGGATAAAAAGAAATTGTTTTTCGCTGCTGCAAAAGAATTGATATATAAAAACCAAACTTTAGGTTTCGCAACGGACGGGAAAAAGGGAAATATACTTCAAATGCACGTAATAATGGTTTCATTCCACCCGAAACCGGCTGGGTTGAAGGAATAAATTTGATTACTCGATAAAATTCAAAAAATGTAAATTTACATGGAACAAAATCGAGAAAATCACGGCAGACAAGATTACAAAGCATTGATGGCGATTTCACTTTGCATTTGGGTTGTTTGTCCGTCGAAAAAATTTCACGCCGGTTTTCGCGATGAGACAGGGGAACACACCACCAGACGGACCACTAACGGCCAGTTTTTTTGCTTTTGTCTAGCGTTTTCTCCTCGATTGTTGCGGAAAAACTGTGCAAATGACTTTATTTAAAAAATTTAAGCGGTGGACAATAGAGTCGCTTCGTTTGCCCATTTCCGGGCTGTAGCGACTAGATTTGCGGATTTAGGTGACGGGTCTTTCTCCAGGATGTGGAGAGCTGTGGAAAGTTGATCTCTGGAAGAAATTGATATATGAAAAGTGATTTTTCCGAGGGTTTTCTTACTTATCAGCTTTTCTGATTGTAAACAGCTTCAAAACACCCATACAAGCCCCTTGTTTTGCCGCAGTGTAATCAGTTCTGGTATCTCTGTGGGAAAGCACGTCGAACGCTGTCGCCGAATATAGAAACTCCTCCATTTGGTAGCAGTCGTTGGCGATCAGCTTCAGCACTTGCGAGGAGTGCGGAGACTGCTGATTGCCCAAGTAAAATGACCACGCTTTCGACGCTTGTTTGCTTCGAATGACTGCAATTTCGAAATTATTATTGAAACTTGTTTAATCTTCCAAGAGGGGATATTCATGGAGATTTTTTATCCAGGGATAAAAAGTAGGGAAATTGTAAATGAAATTTTTTATTTTCGAAAGCTATAAAAGTGCAATTTTGTCTTTTATGGCTTCTGGAGGTCGGAATCTGGAATGATTTTTGATTTTCATTGGCAAATGAGAAGTTTGTCTTCTGGAAGGAATACAGTATCAGCTACGTCTTCAAAATCGATAAGCACTCTTGGATGCGGAACAGCTAATCCTCAAGAGTGAACAGAAACTTATACTCTATATGACCTCGACCCAGAAATCCCCCAACTCATTCAAATAAAAGTTTTCCAGAAACTGATTACGAAATCATGCGATTACGAAATAACCGCATAAAACCAAAATTTTAGGCTACTTTAGATCCCGGAAGTTCGTGTCGAAACAATTTCATAATATCATCAATTTTCGAATTTACATTATAGCGTGATTTTTTGCAACTGTTCTAGATAATGACTTCCAAAATCTCAGGGTAAAAATTTTTTCAAATTAATATTATATTAAATTATATTTTGATTAAAATTAAAGGATTAAATTTTTACGGACATGTCTTGACGAGGATTTAATGAGAAATTTAAGAATTTAGGTAACGGGAAAAAGCGAGAGGAGACGGAGCGAGTCGACTTCGACCGAATTACCAGATTTACCACTTTTTCCACTTTTGCCATTCTCGCCCTTTCCGCGGGAATTCAAAAATTTATATTAGTATGAAAATTAAATTTTTACCAAAATATCTGGATAGAAATCTCTAGAATTTGTTAAAACTTGTAAAATTTAGGTAAACAGAGTCGAATTACCAAATTTATCATTTTTCATTTTTATTTGCCTTTTGGGCGGAAATTCAGAAATTCCGAAAAGTACATTTTTGAGATTATAACTTTTACACAGTAGTTCCCCATCGGGAATAATGAACTCACGTGCTCTACAGAACCCCAGCTGGTACACCGAGGTGTTGGTGAACCTGTCGTCTTTGACTTTCCCTAAGGCATCGGCGGCCATTTCGTAGTTCTCCGTGAACAAATTAGTTTGGCCGTAGTTGAAGTTGAAACTGTCGTCATCGTTGTTGAATTGGACGATGGAGTTGTAGTAAGTCAAGGCTTGGTGGTACTCTTTGTTCGAGAAGTAGTAAGCGGCCATGGAGAGTCTTCCGATGATCGTGTTTTCCTCTTCTTTGGACTCCCCGACGGCTTTGAAGTACTGAGCTGCTCTCTCGATGTTGGGTTGTTGTCGTCGTTCGTACCCCAGCATCACGTACACCAAGGCTTTCAGCAAGTAGTCCGTCGGCGTCCGCAGACTCAACCCGTTCGCCACCCCGAACGCAGCATCCACGTCCTGCTTCTTCAGGTAGTAAACCGTCAGATTCCGCCGGGCCTCCGGAACCACATCGACCAACGACGGCAGCACCTGGAGAGCAGATTCCCCATTCCTGAAGACCACGGAATTGTGGAGAATGAGGTCCTTGGCGAAGCTCAACTCGCTCTCGGCCACGTGCTTCAGTTTCCGCAGGTGCTGATCCGCAATCTTAGGACTGGAGGTCCTGGAACGAAAAAATCATTACAAAAATCAAAATTAATTTTTACAAAATCATCTCAGGACGAATTTCAAAAAACTAAAATAATTTAAATTTTTGGTTTTATTTAGGAATTATTTCATTTTTACACAATTTCGTAATTGTACAAAATTCAAAAATAATTTTTTTATAAAATTCAAAATTAATTTTTTTATAAAATTTAAAATTAATTTTTAAAAATTTCTAAAACTTATAAAATTTAAGTTTTTTATATTTTACAAATTTCCATAAAATTTTGGAAGCTTTTAGTGAATTTTAAAATATTTTTAAAATTTTCACAGAATCTTAATTTTGAAAGAAATAATTTTGGATTTTTGTTATTTTAAGATAGTACTGTAGAATTATGAAGTTACTTTTTTAAAAATTAATTCTAAAATTAGTTATTAAAATCTGAAATTTTTTACTTGACTACTAAACGTGAAAAATTTCGTTAAAATGCAATTCGGGAAGTGTCTCGAGAGGAAAATTCCTGCGCATCAGTCAGTTTTCCTACTGTAGTTTGAAGATAATCGAACATTGGTTGAGTTGTTTTTGTATTATTATTAATGTATTAAATAATCCTAATATTTCCCTATCTTATAATTGGTCCCGGAACGAAACCCTGTGTATCAGTCAACTGTGTATTCAATTGTTAATTTAATATTTTAACTAATTATTTCTGTTTTTGTATTATTTCCCACTTATTAAAAGGTGAAATTTTTTTCCATGCTATATATGGTAATATTGTCGCTTACCTAAAGTAACAACTTGCTTGCAGGTTGATCGCCGTAGGGCTGTCGGGGTACTTGTCCAGATAGGCACTGGCACACTGGATGGCCTCCTCGAAGTACTCCAGCTTGTAATAGCAGAGCCCCAAGTACACGTTCAAGGCCAGGAAAGTCGAATGTTCGTTGATCAACTGCTTGTATGTCATCATCGGTTCTGCATAATGACCTCTGGAGAAATTAATCGCAGCATAACTCATCTGGTCCTCCAACGACGTCGTCAACAACGAATGATGGTACATGGTCTTCTTCGTGTCCCCGGCTTTGTTCGCGAGATGAAGCAGGATCCTATTCTGCAACTCGCTTTTCGGCTGTTTCTCGGCCAGTTTTCTCGCTTCCTCGTTCATCCCGAGCATCATATAAGCACACCCCAAGTACAGATTCACATCCGTCGGACAGTCCTTCTGCTTCAGAAGTCCCTCATAAACAGCAGCCGTCTTCTGATATTCCCCAGCATGATAAGCACAATAAGCCAACCAAAGACTATTTTGAAGTTCATTTTCGACTTTTTGCTTATGTTCAAGAAGCGTTATCGCCCCCACGTAATCCCTGTTCTCCAAAAATTCATCAAGTTCTTTGATTTTCTCAACTTTAGGTTTCGATGCTGGTTTTCTTCCTGGACGAAGACGTGAAAACAACTAAAATTTTAAATTATTAAAATCAATTTTTCCAAATACTTACCATTTTTGTTCGAAATTTTCGAAAATGAATTTCTTCAGTTTCCGGTTACCATGGTTACAATACCCCTGCCAAACAAACCCCACTTTGAAACTCGAATTTTATAAATTATTTTATCATGATTTCAACAAAAAACAACTATTACTTTCCTCTACAGACTAAATGACCAAGTTTTGTCATAGAAAGTCCCTCATTTCGTTACTTGATCCTTGAAATATTTCGGGAGCTGTTCTACAGTGTTGAAAGCCGTTCTATATCCTCTGAAGAATTTCGTGTAATCCTTGTCCTTCAGTCTTTTCTTGAATTCCTCGTGGTCGGCTTTGTGATAAGCTTTGAGGTGTTGTTTCTCGGCCCAGAGCTTCTGAGTGATGTGGGCCTCTTCGGGCAAATAAGGCTGTTCGTACTCAATTTCTCCAGTAACTGTATGAGGCAAAATGTGTTCTGTCGCTTGTTTCCTAGAAAAAGTTGAAAAATAAAAAAAATGGAGGAAAACAAACTTGTAAGTAAATCCGACAAAAGAAGTAATGGTTCTTTCTGGCGGATCAGCTCCTTCTCCGGTTTCTAGTCTGAGATAAGCATCATTGCGTTCATGGACGATTTTTTCGATATTCTCCATGGTCTGGAAGGAAGATTGATATATGAAATCATTAGAAAACGAACGACAAACCTCATTGACCCGATCGATCCGCTCTGGATTGGGCAAAGCCCTATTCCTGATCTTGTAGGCATGTTCCATCGTCAGAAGCATGTTTCTCTCCTTCAAGCAGACGTACCTAAAGACGGTCAATGTAGAATAGCCGTGAAACAAGGACAATAGGACATACCAAAGCTTGTGGAGATCGGTGTTGCTCTTCAACCTCAGCTCCTCCAGAGTCCAGGACCTTCCGGGCCTCTGTTTCGGCCGTAATTCTAACTTTCCAAAGTTCTCTTCTCTGTCGAAGAATTCTGCCAGTGGTCCGCCGGGCAAAGCGTTGGGATTGATGGGTTTCTCCTCGGACAGGACATCCTTCTCTTCCTTCTTCACGTTCGCGACAGCAGTACTTTCAAAACACTGTCCCACACGTAAAATAGCTCTGGAATAGTGTTATCGATGAATTTGATATATGAAAGTTAAAAACAAACCTTTTTAAAAGCAACAAACGGAGCATTTTTGAGGATCAAAAAAAATGGATTTTGTTGAAGTTGTTCGAAAATCCGGTCCCGACGCGAAAAATCAAAGTTTACTTTGCTTATCATAAACCCCCGACCGGTGCTCGTTCGTTTCGTCCTTAACTATGGCTTATTTGCCTGTGAGTTTCACATCGAAGGAAATCCCCAATGTCCAGGTTGCCGTCTAGTCTACTTGTATTTTTAAAAATTTTATTTTTATGTTGTTTCATTTCCGGTTTTGTGCATTTCCTGAGGTCGATTGTTCCTTCCTACAACGGAGAGGACGTATATTTCCCTGTACACGAAAAAAACAGTGAAAAACTCAACAACCAAAGAAGACTAGAGGAAATCAACAAATTTTTGAACGAATTTAATTGGAAAATTTTCGAAGTAAGTTTGGATTTTTAATTTTTTTAAATAATTTATTTTTTTAGTTTTAGGTGTGATTTTTCAGGTATTTACTAGGACTTTAATATATAATTATTAATCTTAGAAAGTGGATAGGAGCTTGTTTATTTATATATTTTAATCCAGAAGTTCTCAGATCCATCCAGACAAGATATATCTCTGGGAAATTAATTTTAAAATCATTCAAAATTATCAATTAGACTATTTTTAGACAATTTTGAAAAAAGTTCATTTTTGGATTTTATATATAATCGATTACAAAATCGTGTACGATTACGAAATAACCATGAAAAATCAGAATAATCACGTATTTTCGTTTTTATTTTTAAAAATTGAAAAATTCGTAATATTAATTTTTGAATTTTTGTATACTTGATTACGAAATTACATAGGTTATTTTTAATTCTCGATCGTTTATATAGAAATCACATTTTAGAGAGCCCCATTCTCCAATCTTGCGGTCGGGGTGATTGCCAGCAACCGTGGAGGCGATTATTTGCTTCAATCAGTGGGTTACTTCCTCAAACACCTGAGAAACAGGACCGTCATTCCTCAACTCAATATTTGCAACGTCGAACCGACCAGTTTTCCCCAATTGGAATTCTTCAAAAACAAAATCCCAATTTACTCCGTCAATTCTTTCAAGAATCTAAGTCAATTCAACCTCAATGTCCTCGAAGGAAGGATCCAGAAAGAGGCTTCGGATTACTGGAAGTGCCTTCAGATGCTCACTAATCTAAACCAAGATTATTTATTGCTTCTGGAAGACGACGCTGTTGTGATTCCGCATTTTTTTACTTTAATGGATTCCCTGATTTCTCAATTAAATAATTCGAAATTTTCCCATGTGGATTATGTCAAACTATTCCATCCATGGTATCTGCGGAAGATTCCCTTTATTTTCCAAGCAATGTCATTTTCTATTATTTTTTCGACTTTATTGGTTTATTTATTTACTCGCAGATTTCTAATTATTTTAATTCTAATTTTGACTGTTGTTTGTTATCTCAATTTCAAGTTTCTCCATTATGAAGTAAGTTGGATCAATTAATAACACTTCCAGGATCTAAAATTAATGAAAAATCATTAAAAATCCCAAAAAATGAAGTTATTTCCAAGATATAGAACTTTAAATTTCAATTATTTGTAAATCCAAAGTCCCTATTTTCTTCAATAATCCCATTTTTCTCAATTTCTAATGACTTTTCATATATCCAGATACCATTATTTTCCAATTTCTAAAAGAAAACTACTTTTCAGCTCCTTGCCGACATTCGATTCCACATATCTTCCTCCTCCTACCTAATCCCTCCAGAATCCTGTTGCACCCCTGCTGTTCTATTCCGAAGACGATCTGCCGTCAAAATGATTGATGAACTCTCATCTGAAAAAACCCATGAGAAACACGCTAAGGACCACATTCTGGACGAATCTAGGTTCTTCGGAAGAGGGACAGATTTCAACTACATTGTACATATCGGTCACTTTAGCTCCATCAGACAGAAGGAGATCCCTCTAGAAGCCTTACGTAAACTAAATCTCTAAAACCATATCAAATCTAGTCATTGCTCAATCCTAAAATAAACTTTATGACTAAAATTCCCTAGCTAAAACAACAATAATCAAATCAACCAGGAGAACCAACCGCTTCCTCCTCTGCCTTGTCTTCTGGCATCTCTTTCCATTTGTTTCAAAAAATTTGCTGCATATTTCTGAATTTTTGGATCTTCATCTTTCGCCAAAATTGCTGCTTTTTTAGCAAATTCTAATGCTTTCTCAATTTCTCCAGTATGAAATAAAGCTTCAGCATAGTTACAGTAATATCCAACAATCAATCCAGAACATTCATTAATGTGAAGAATTCTGTCAATTCCAATTTCTAGATACTTCTTTCCTAATTTAAATCTATTCTTGATAACACAAATAGCTCCAAAATTATTCAGAATATTCATAGAATGATATGAATTAGATCCATAAATATGTGTCGAAATCTACAAAATAATTATAATTTTTAAATTTCATTAAAAATTACCTTCATAACTTCATCCATGTATTCTTCCACTTCTTGCAGTCTGTCTTCTCCTCTGTATTCCACCAAAAAATGAGCAAATAATTCTAGGCACATTCCAAACAAGGCAACCGGATCTGAATATTCTGGACCATGAGATTCAACAAGATGACGTTCTTCAACTTTTGCTCCTTTACTAATCAGAAATTTTTTCAAATGTTCTTCCATAACTTGTAACTGTCTAGTAACACAATGTTTGTAACCTGTTTCAGCACTATCAAAGTCTCCTTTTCTAGCAAAAATATCTGCCATCTTGAGCGAAATTCCAATGAATTCCGGAGAAGAGTCGTTTTTTCCATGCATAGTTACTAATCTAAAATTTAAATTTACAAATTCTAAGAATTCTTATCGAAATAATTTCGTGAAAAAACAATTTTTTAATTTTATCCATCATCAATCACGTAAATCATTTTCATTAATTTTTAGAAACTCATTCCGAAATAATTTTAAAAAATTCTATTTTTTAAATTTACATTTCATAAATTACAAAACCGTAAAAAATGAACTTTAAAACCAAAAAATTAAAATTATTTTAATTTCTAAAAATCCATTTTGAAATAATTTTAAAAAGTCCATTTTTGAATTTTTACAATCATTTAAAAATCATAAAACTACAAAATTATTTCCATATAAAATCGAAATTTTCTAAAAATTCGTTTCAAAACACTTTTAAAAACAAGTTTCGAATTTTTAAAATCTTCAAAAATCACCTTTGAATGACGTCTCTGAAGCACTTGTCTGCATTTTCCAAATCTCCCATTTCATAATAAGTATTCGCCATTTCATCAAGAATTCTAGTCAAAATCAAAGGATTATCTCTTGCTTGAGCTTCTGGTATAGCATCATGGAGGATCTTGATCGCTTCATCGAACTTCTTATATTTCCTATTTAACCACGATTGTTTAATTTTATCTTTCAGCGGATCCTCATCCATACTAACAGGAGACAATCCTAGCCATTCCTTCACTGCCACAAACAAACTTGCCGCAAACAACGGAGTTCCATTCCTATATTTGGACCAGTTTGTCCCAGAATCTCCCTCCTTCCATCGTCTTTCCTTTCTTCCCCGATACAGTACTAAATTCGATAGAGAACATTCCTGTCTGGCAAAAACCTCTGCAATTTGTCTTCCTTGTCGTAATATCAATAACCTACTCAGCATCTAAAACAAAAAATATTTAAAAAATAAAAAAATTCAAAAATTTAAAAAATAATAAAAATATTAACTGGTTATTTCAACCATAAATTTTCAAACAATTTTTTTAAATAGTAAATTATTTCATTTCTCTGTATAATCCCTAAACCTCTTTTGGCATCAAATTTTTATGGAAAAACTGGTCCCGCAAGAACATCCTTTATCAGCTAATGGATTATCAATAATCCTAAAAGCCGCTCGAATCAGGTCTGTTTGATAATCTACCGTCGATCCTTTGATAAATTCTAATGACATCTAAAAAATAAAATTATTTTAAAAAATTATCAATCCAAACCTTATCTACTACAATTTTAATTCCATTTTTTTCTATAATTTCGTCATCTGGTGTAATTTTCGAATCCAAATCTAACTTGTATTCAAATCCACTGCAACCTCCACCTTCCACAGTTACCCTCAGGGCTTCTCCTGGTTTCGTAATTTCCTTCAATCTGTTGGCAGCTTTATCCGTAACGATTAACGAAGCTCCAGATTCAGAAGCAAAGGATCTCAAAGACAAGTGAATTCCTCGAAAAACATAAAAAATCTGACGACGAAACATTTTCAAACCAGGAAATCACATTGATATCCTAAAACTACAAAAATTTTTAGAATATTCAAAAAATTAAAATAATTTTGACGATTTTCAACGTCTTAATTTTCATAAATTTTTAAAATTAACTTTTAACATAAAAAATAAAAAACTAAAGCATTTTGAAAGACAGTAAAGCAGCATTAAAATTCGTTCACTTTGTTCGTTGTACATATAAAAATAAAAATTAGGATTGCATTCGGCCAAAAGTCGGAGATTGTTGCAGATTTCTGCGTCGTTGTTCTTCAAATCTTCGTTCCATTTCGTCCAGAAGCTGCGGAGTGTACCGAACCACGAGTTTCACTGATCCTTTGGCCGATTTCAAAAGTTGAACAGCTCTTTCGTGGCATTCTCGTTCGACGTTCTAAAAAAATTAAAAATTGAATTTTCACAAACAAAAGCAGTCTGAAATTTCGGTTTTGTACAATAATTATTCCGTGATTTTGCATGATTTCGTAGTTGATGTTTGGGACTACATTATTTCTAAATGGGAAACTTAGTGGAGTTGTATGAGATATGAAACCCTCTAGGCTAATTTTCATATATGAAATAATAGAAACCGAAAAAAGTACAACTCCACTGAAAACGAGTTCCTGTGCTTGTTTTAGCACAATAGGGTCGTGTTAAAGAAACTCACGATTCCGTTCACACTGATCAGCTGGTCTCCTCGTTTGAGGCCTCCGTGTCGATCCGCGACTCCTCCGGGGATGATTCTAGAGATGTAAATAGGGGAATTTTGTTCTTTTCCTCCCATGACGTTGAATCCAAGGCCCTGATCTGTCTTCGGGAGCTCCACCACTCGGGGATGAGCGTGGCCTTCTGCTGCAGCAAAGGCGGCCACGGTAGCCTTGGCCGCTGCACTTGCTCTCACTTCTGGAGGTCCATCGATATCAGGGGAGTTCTGATAGACGTGTTCATAGACTTCTCTGACGCAGTTGAAAAACGGAGATTGAAGGACGCTCTGGAGAGTCAGAAGCTTGGGAGAAACGATTTCTCCTGTCTTGGTCAAGTGAGCGATCAGTTCGCAGATTCGCTGGACGTCTCGTTCGACATTGATGTCGTCCATTGCACTAAAGTCAATAACCTCGTAAAATTAATGAAAAATCAAAGATAATCAAACGGCCGAGAAAACCGATATATGAAATTCTTCCGAAAATTGAAACTCAACGATTTTTTCTAAAAAAACTAAAGCCCTAAACTTCGTCGATTAATTTAAATTTCTGCGACATTTTCAAAGGTAACACGTTGTATGTCAGCTTGTAGATGCCATCGGGATGTTTTTGTTGGTAAGCTGCCTTCATCTGAGGATCTTCTAAATCGAGTTCGGCTTTTTCTCGAGTAATCATCACTATTCCGTCACAGTCAGCCTTCAACAAGTTGCAACCTCTGTCATGAATATGATGCACCTAAAATACTCTAATTTAGTCAAAATCCGTGTGGAAAATATTATAAATTGATTGAAATCTATATAAAAATAACCTATATTAAAACCTATATAAAAATATTCTAAATTAATCAAAATCCATATAAAAAATACTTTAAATTAATTGAAATCTATATAAAAATGACCTATATTAAAACCTATATAAAAATATTCTAAATTAATCGAAATCCATATAAAAAACTTACATTAGCTCCAGGATGGTAGTTGAAACGTCGTTGGGAGACTAATAACTCGTCTTTCATGACGACATCGCCTTCAGTTCTGTACAAGCCGAAGTAAGGAATGTTCGGTGACGGTCGCAACAACGACCTGGACACGAGTTTCGTGATCGAGCCAGGTTTGAGGAAATTACTCATCACGAGATTTAAGAAAACGAAATTTTACAAAGCTTCTCGGAAAATTGAAATGAGATTTTCGGGTTGGCAAAATGTGAAAGTTGAAAATTCTGTTTTGACGAAATTTGACCGTTTTTGCATAAATTTCGTAGGATTAACTGTCTTTTTGCCAAGCTTTATTTTTTCTTTTATTATTGTCAAGTTTCCCTTTTTAGGTAACATAGACTTTCATCACAACTGGTTTTGTTTGGGTTTTACTTTTCAAATTGGCAAAGTGTGACAGTTGTAATTTTTGCTTCAAGGGTATTGTTTGCCCGTTTTAACATGAATTTTATTTGATTAACTGTCTTGTACTAAGGTCTGTGATTTTTGGTTCGAAAATTTCAAAATGGCAAAGTGTGACAATTGCAATTTTCTTCTTTTAAAAAATTATTTACCCGTTTTGACGTTTCTATACTTCATTAGACCGGTATTATTACCATTTTTACACGTTCTCTGGTGAATGCCAGATTTCCCATTTTTAGAATTTAGAATTGGCGAAACGTGAGCGTTGCAATTTTTGTTTTTCATAAAGTCATTTACCTTTTTAAACGTTTTTACACTTCATTGGACTGGTCGTTTTGCCGGTTTTTTAGTTCTTCTTTGATTAGTGCCGGATTTTCCGTTTTATCTAGAGAGTACTTTTATCTCGCCCTAAGTTACGTGCATTTTTCCAATTTTAAGAGTCAAATCCGTCTGTTCCGTCATTTGGTTCTTTTTCAATCGTCCAGTTCTTCATTTTTCTCATTTCCGTATTTGTTTGTTATTTAAAAAATTGTTTATTATTTTTATTTCTATTTAATCAAAGATCATCCGAAAACGGACGGTACCAAATTCAAAGTACTCACATTTGATCAAGACGAACGCGTGATAATTTTTCTTTTTTTGCGCATTCAAACCGACCATAAAATTTTCTTATTTTTATTGTTGATAACCTTCAGTCTTAGATGCCTCCCCGTTTTTGTTTTTCTAGATCCGAACGTTTGACGCTTTTGATTTGTCGTTATTTTCGGTTCAACTTGACCTTGTTCCTCTGTTTTGCTTCCTAGCTCTGATTTGAGGATAACCCTTTGCTCAAGTTGCTCTCTAGAACTCGGCAGTTTACATTTTTTCTATTGATTTTGACTGCAAGAGGCGGTACTTTAACTCTGGTCGCAAACAACCCTGTCCAATGAGACAGCCTTAGTCTCTGACTCTCAAGGCAGCCGTTTGCCTTGTTTCTCGAATGGCTCTTTTGCAAAACCGGCCTGATGCAATTTTGCGTGCGATTCTGAATTTTTATTTTTTATCATACGTGCCGTTTTTTATATTTTCCATATATCCAGTTCTAACTTCGATATATGAATGTTTGACTAGGGTGTATTAATTCTTAATTTCTACATGTGAAATGATCTTTTAGGTAACCTGTTGCATCTCGTCAAACAAATAATGTCCAGACCAAAGATCGGAATCAACGGTTTTGGCCGTATTGGTCGTCTTGTCCTCCGTGCCGCAATTGACAAGAATACTGTCGATGTCGTTGCCGTCAATGATCCGTTTATCGACATTGATTACATGGTTTACATGTTCAAGTACGATTCCACTCATGGCAGATTCAAGGGATGCGTCAAGGCTGAAGGAGGAAATTTGGTCGTTTGTTTGAATGATGTCAAGCATACCATCAAGGTTTTCAACAGCAAAGATCCTGCTGAAATCAAGTGGGGCGAAACTGGAGCTGAAATCGTCGTTGAATCCACTGGAGTCTTCACCACCATCGATAAGGCCAGTGCTCACTTGAAGGGAGGAGCCAAGAAGGTCGTCATCTCCGCTCCATCCGCTGATGCTCCGATGTTCGTCGTTGGAGTCAATGAGGACAAATATGATCCTTCTAAGGACCATATTATCAGGTAAATTTAATTTTTTCATTATTGACAAAAGAGTCGATTTTGATGTGGGGTATTTGAGTGTTATGGTTTTCTGATTATTAGTAGTTTAATACATAGTCGTCGATCCACAAAGGTGGATAGGAGATTTCGTATCTGATATGATCCTAATTCAAAAGTTTATAGATCTATCTTGATAGAATATAGTTGTACGATAATTTATAATTTTTTGCAAGGTCAAAATTTTAAGTTACTTTGGTTTCTAAATTTGTGTCGAGACAATTTTGTGACAAGATTAATTTTTGGTTTTCAGCAATGCCTCCTGTACTACCAATTGCTTGGCCCCACTTGCCAAAGTCATTAACGACAAGTATGGCATCATTGAAGGTCTCATGACAACTGTTCATGCCGTTACTGCTACTCAGAAGACTGTTGATGGACCATCTGGAAAGCAATGGCGTGATGGACGTGGTGCTGGACAGAACATTATCCCTGCTTCAACTGGAGCTGCTAAAGCTGTCGGAAAAGTCATCCCTGAATTGAACGGTAAACTTACCGGAATGGCTTTCCGTGTTCCAACTCCAGATGTTTCTGTTGTTGATCTCACTGCTCGTCTTGAGAAACCAGCTAGCATGGATGACATCAAAGCAACCGTCAAGGCAGCTGCTGAAGGTCCATTGAAGGGAATTCTGGCCTACACTGAGGACCAAGTTGTTTCCACCGATTTCACTGGAGATTCGCATTCTTCCATCTTTGATGCTAATGCTTGTATCTCCCTTAATCCGCACTTTGTCAAGCTTATTGCTTTCTACGACAACGAATATGGTTAGTTTTTTGTATATTTCTAATGGTGAAGTTGATTTTTTAGGTTACTCCAACCGTGTCGTTGACCTCATTGCTTACATCCACTCCAAGGCTTAAGCTGGATGATCGTGTCTGAAGAACTAAATTAGTTGAAATTTGTATTAGATGCCCTTGTGGTGTTGAGGATATTTTCACAAGTAACTTTATCGTATTTATCAATAAAAAGTATGTCAGGATTGCACAGATATGGGGTTAAGAATACAAAAACTAATTTGTTCCGAATTTTAAGATTTTCATTTGGGGCTTTGGCGGGAAATGAGATCGGTATCGAGTAAGTATGGGATTTGGGGTTTATTTTTCTTGACAAGGCGAATCGAGGTCAGCTTCGAGGATGTCTGAAAAGATGTTGATTTAAAATTTTGAAATTAATTAGAAATTTAAAATTCGATTAAAAAGTTTAAAATTAATACAAAAGTTGATTAAAAAGTTTAAAATTAAAATTTAATTTTTTAATTAATTATGGAATTTAATTTGAAATTTAATTTTGAATATAATCGAAAAGTTTCATTTTGGATTTTTTTTAAAAATTAGAAATTGAAATACGTGTTTGTTACTGACCTCCACTAAGGACCAGATCATCAGCAGTTCTGGCTTGTTTTTCGGGAGAATTTTCTTCAAAACTGTTTCTTCTCGAACAAGTATTAGTTTCTTGTCTGATTTGCTGGATTTCGGATTGAGTTGAGACAGGAGCTGTCATTACTATGTACTGAGCTTGGGAGTTATCAGGAGTTGTTTGTTGTCCATTTTCGTCGACGTAAACGATGGTTTCTAATTGATTGGAATTGGGTGTGATTAATTGGTGATGATATTGAGTATCACTGGGGACCATTACGTAGGAATTGCCCGTGTTTGAAGTCACTATTATTTCGTTCGATGGAGCAAAAACGTATTTCGGATCTGATGACGTCACGACGTATTGGATGTTTGTCGAAGTGGAAATAGGATCATGAACGACCATGTGGATTGGCTGGACTTGGTCTTCGAGATCGATGGTGTGGTCGAAGTGGGAGTTTCCGATCCAGTTTTTGGACAACAAACAGACCACAGGGGTGTTCGCGACTTTGGCTAATCTCAGTTCCACAAGATGGAAAATATAATCATCAAATAACATTTTTAACAAATGGAAACTTCCGAAAGAATCTGCTGACCGTAATGTGAGATCTCTGATGATAGCAGTTCCGAAGTAACTCCAGATAAGAACCATGTTTTTGGATTTTTCGGCTTGGATCTCGAGGGATTTGTCGTGGGAATTCGCCAAAGCTTGGTCCACGACGGCCTCCATCCAGTCTGCCCAGCCCTCGAGATTTCGTTTAAGTTCAAGATTGGATTTGAAAGCGTTAAAGATGGATTGGAACAAAAGTGGATCGCATTCACAGACCCATCCGGCTTGTTCCTGGATACTTGTGACGTCGATTCTACAGAAATCAGTATACATTTGATCGATTTGTTTTGGTTGATCCAGAACAGCTCTAGCTGCATGAGCGAGATGATGGATAGAGGTGTATCTCTTGAGTCTGTGAGCGAAGGCCCTGACAGAGGCCATCTTCTGCGAGACGAACTCCGGGGGCCCCCCCACGAGGGCCTTCTTCATCACAGATGGCACTTGTTTGGCGAAATTTCTTACAGTAGTAGCGTATTTCGAATTAGACACAGGATTCAGGACATTCGGCATCAGGATATCCACCATGGCTTGATAGAAAAGCTGATCTACATGTTCGATGAATTTGCTGATTTGCTCGAAGGAGACGATCTGGAACGACTGGCCTTGGGTCAGTTTCCTGTCTTTGCCCTTTTGCCAGAAGTTGATCCAGACTTCTTCGAAAAGTTTGAATCTCAACTGCTCCGTCAAGTGGATCGTCTCGACCCAGGTGGCGATGTAGACTTCGATGAAGTGGTTGACTTGAGAAAGTTCCAAGTCTACAGTAACCAAGAAAGGCTCGAGGTCCTGGAAATTAGGTACGTTGATGGTCGGGACCTGGGCGGGACCCATGAGTTCGGAGTAAGAATCCAGGACTTCAGAAGTGACTTCACGGTCAGCGGTTTCGAGACTTCCATTGGTGGCGGAAACTCCATTAGGAGAAGTGCCAGAGGCATATTCAGAACGATGACTGAAAATGCAAAAATTAATTTTTCAACGATCGTTTTCTGAAGTCACTACTGAGGATTTCTATTGAACCTGACAATCACTATGGAAAACAGCTCTGACGAAATCCTTGGATAGTGCCGAAAACAACAAATATTAGGCACTATCCAGGGTTTTACTGTAGCTGTCAGTCACTATCCGAAACAACTGTAGTAAAAATTGGATAGTGACTGTTTTGGTTGACTAGTCGTCCATTTCAGTCACTATCCAAGTTTCCCATTGGAGCTGTTTTTAAAAACTTATTTTAGAAGTAATTTCGGATAGTGACTACAACAGTTACAGAAGTTAGTCACTATCCAAAATCTTTCAGTTTTTATTTTTCTAAATTATTTTAGAAGTAATTTCGGATAGTGATTTGTTTAAAATAAATGTCATAAAAAATAATCACTATCCATGTTTTTTTAGTTTTACGTTCCCCATTTCCTTTCTCAATAAAAAAATTCTTTTTTGTTCTTCAAAAGGTTGTTATTATCTTGTCTGCTCTAAATCCGCCAAAAAGCATCTCAAATCTCAAAAGAAAAGCTTTTATTCTTTGAGGCTTCCGTGTGGGGTCTGACAGGTGCTCCCGTCAAGCCAGGTGGTCTTCCAAAAGCGCATCCAAGTCCATTAATCGGTCGGGTGGCAATAATTAGTATCGACAAAAATTCAAAGGTTCAGAAACATGATTATTTAAAATTTTGCGGTAAAAAAATAAAAAAATAAATTTACCTATTTATGGATCCAGATTGAGCCGTGGGGGTTGGAGGAACGATCGCGGGTTGGCGATCCGAAGTCGGGATCGGCACGGAGTTTGTTGCAGCGGCTGTAGCTGCTCGAGTATGGTAGGGATTAGAAGAATGAAGTTCATTCCGTCTTCTGAAAAGTCAAATTAAAAATTTTTTTAAAATTCGAATTTCGCGCCAAAAATAAAATTCTTGGCGTTCTGTTCAAAGTACAAATTTTGTACTTTTTTCAACAATGGTACTGTAATATGTTAACAAGAGTATCAAAAAGTCCAAAAAAGTAAAATTGTTTTTTAAAATTCAAATTTCGCGCCAAAAATAAAATTCTTGGCGTCCTGTCCTAAATACAAGTTTTTAACAACTTTATTCCTTTTTAATAATAGTACTGTAATTCGGTAATTAAAGAATTAAAAACCTCAAAAAGTCCAAAAAAGTAGAAGTATTTTTTAAAATTCAAATTTCGCGCCAAATATATATTTTTTGGCGTTTTGTTCTGAACGAATTTTTACTTTTTTACTATATAAAAACTTACTGATGTCTGGGATGGTGCATTCCTCTGTCGTTTTCCATTTCTAACAAGAATGTACTATTTGGCTTGATTCTGATACCGTAATAGTGGTATTTTGAGTTTCCCCTGGTCCCTAGTCTTCTGGTCTTCAACCCACGGAAAACGGATCTAATCAGTTTCCCAAACGAAGCCGGATTAACTGGATCAATGCCACATTCAGCACAATGACGTTTGTAATGGTTGTAGAGAGTACAACGGGGCAGAGAAGACCCCTCACAAGGTTCGTAATTTTCCGACAACCAAACCAACTTAAAAAAATCAAAAATTAATCCTCAAAGAAGTTTTTGCTTACAGTCTCCGGTGAAGTCCTCGCTGTGTGGCTCAGAGCGGATTGGGCGTCATCCCCATCGGCACTGACGGGCGAGTTCTGCTGAGTCTGGATCACGTAATTTCCTTGAAAGGACGCCGGGCTTTGGATGGCTTGGTAGTGCTAAAAAGGGACCAATTACGTAAATTAAAAAGAATAAAATCCAAATTAAGATTTTCCAAATCCCAAAAATAAGGATAGCGACTACCTTTCGTAACTATTTTATTCACTATGCAAAATTACTTCTAAAATAATTTAGAAAAATAAAAACTGAAAGCTTTTGGATAGTGACTAACTTCTGTAACTGTTGTAGTCACTATCCGAAATTACTTCTAAAATAAGTTTTTAAAAACAGCTCCAATGGGAAACTTGGATAGTGACTGAAATGGACGACTAGTCAACCAAAACAGTCACTATTCAATTTTTACTACAGTTGTTTCGGATAGTGACTGACAGCTCCAGTAAAACCCTGGATAGTGCCTAATATTTGTTGTTTTCGGCACTATCCAAGGATTTCGTCAGAGCTGTTTTCCATAGTGATTTCGACAGCTGCAGTAAACTTAGTGGATAGTGACTAAAAAACCGAAATTAGTCACTATCCAATTTCGATTGCAACTGTTTTTAAATATTGACTTTGACAATTCCAACAAAATCTCGGTGTTTAGAATAGTGATTGAGATTGATTATTTCAGTCACTATCCAAGGATTTCGTCAGAGCTGTTTTCGATAGTGATTTGGACAGTTCCAGTGGGCTTAGTGGATAGTATCCAGAATAGTGACTAACTTCCCAAAATCCATTTCCTACCATCTTGACCGGGTAATAACACTCGTACTCCATCTGGGGATCCTCTTGGGCCATCATAATCCTTTTTCTAGAACAGACATAGACAGTAGTTCTGGAAGGTTCCTCTTCGTCTTCGACATCGACGACGTTTATGAAACCAGGAGAGTCTGAAGACGGTCTCTGTTCTTTTGGTGAAGATTTCAAACTTGAATTCAGAGGTGGAGGCATTTTAGAGAGCAATTGGAAGGACTGGCACGCAATCCAAAATGCCTTCGACCTTGTTGGTCAACAATTTTGGAGACTTGGTGAACCAGAATAATCGTCTGTCAAGAGTTCCGGCCAAAACCGCGGGAAGTCTTTTGAAATAAAATGGTTTTCAACTTAAAGCAGCCAAGAATAAAAATTATTTTACTGAACCAAAAAGATTCATTAAGATGAAATCAATCCAAAAATGGAGAAGACGTCGTTGCCATGACTTCAACCGTTGAAGCCATCACCATGAAAAAGAAATATTGTTTTCGTTGCCATGAGCTACATCCAAGAGTTGGGGGTTTCTGTTTCGTCACGTTAGGGAGGGGAGAACCGTGAGATTCGAACAAAGGTCAAGTCAAAAAAGTTAATTTTAAAAACCCAATCACTATCCAATGGTAGACACTATCCAAAGTCCTCGTTGCCGTTGCTAGTCACTATCCAAAGTCCTCATCAAAATTGTCAGTCACTATCCAAAGTCCTCATCGAAATTGTCAGTCACTATCCAAGATTCCTGTTGTAACTTTCAGTCACTATCCAGAATTTCCATTGAAACTATTAGTCACTATCCAAAGTCCTCATCGAAATTGTCAGTCACTATCCAATATTAAACAGTACTCAAAATTTTCATCATAGTTGTCAATCACTATCCAAGGTTCTTGTTGTAACTCTCAGTCACTATCCAAAAACAGTTTAAATAGTTTTTTAGGATAGTGACTAGAAGAGATAACATTTGTCACTATCCTGGACTCTATCTATGAATACTATTAAAGTTCTTAAAATCACTATTCTAATGCGTTTTGAGTAAAATTAATAGTGACTGAAATAACCAATAATAGTCACTATCCTAAATACTATCCAAGGTCTTTGTAAAAATTGTTAAAGTCACTATCCAAAAACAGATTCAATGAAAATTTAAATAGCAACGAATATTAATAATTATCGATTTTTTAGTCACTATTCAATTTACAATAACTGATTGGATAGCGTTTACTATTTTTATAATTTAATCATTATCCAAAACAGTTCCAATGAGGAAACTAAATCGTAACTAAAATTAAAAACTGAACATTATTTTCGGTCACTATCCACTTTACAGTTAGAACTATTTTCAGTCACTATCCACTTTATTATTAAGATTATTTCCAGTCACTATCCACTTTATTATTAAGATTATTTCCAGTCACTATCCATTTTATTATTGAAGTTATTTCCAGTCACTATCCATTTTATTATTGAAGTTGTTTTTTTAAATATAGTAAAAATGGAAAATTTGTAAAGTTTAATTATTTCTTAAAATTAAATATGAACTTAAAAAAATTATAATTTTCGTGTTGAGAGGATTTTTAGAGATTCAAAAAATTAGAAAATGATTAAACTGACCTGATAGTAAGTCGGATATCCATCGTAGGACGGTGTGACGTAGGTATTACCCCTGTAATCAGGATGGTTGTTATCTGGTAACATGATCATTTTTGACACATCCGGAAGCTTTTAGGAAGGAAAACTGACAAACAAGAAACCAAGTTCCAATTTTGGACGATTGGAGGGAGATCGTAATGGACAACAGGAACCTTCGCGCAGGAGAACGGCCAGGGGCGGGGCCGGACCAAAAAAGGAAAATAGGTCTTGATTGGTCAAAAACCGAAAATGGATTCTGAGACGATTAATCGGGGATGTCATCAAAATAAAAAAATTTAAATTAAAAATTTTAATAAAAATTAAATTTTAAATAAAAATTAGAATTTTTAATTTTTAATTACATTATATAATATGATCCAAAATAACCTCAGATCAAAATGTCAACTCCCAAAAAGTGCCATAACAACAAAATAACCATGGAAGCGAAGGGGACCCCTTGGTTCCTCGGAGACGCTGTTGTCCAAGCGACCGTCGCACCTAACAACACATCGAACTATGAGGATTTTACGGGACATTTGAATGATAAATGGAATCGAAGGAGCCAGGTACTCGAAATAAGAAGTTTTATTTATCATTTATTTTTTTTTGAAAAAATCGATTTAAAGAAAATTCAGGTCCCGAAACGAAAACTTGATCATTGTGGATTACGGTTGATGATCAGTTTTAGGATTTTTGTTTTTTGATTTTCCTTATTGTTAAAGATTTTTAACAAAAAAGTACTTCCTCAAAAAAGATCATTTAAATGGTCCCTGGGTCCCGAAACGAAAACTTGATCATTGCGGATTACGGTTGATGATCAGTTTTAGGATTTTTGTTTTTTGATTTTTCACATTATCAAAAATCTTTAACAAAAAAGTACTTCCTCAAAAAAGATCATTTAAATGGTCCCTGGGTCCCGAAACGAAAACTTGATCATTGCGGATTACGGTTGATGATCAGTTTTAGGATTTTTGTTTTTTGATTTTTCACATTATCAAAAATCTTTAACAAAAAGTACTTCCTCAAAAAAGATCATTTAAACGGTCTCTGGGTCCCGGAACGAAAACCTGAATTTTCTACAAAATCGTTTTTTTTTAAATTTTTTTTATAAAATTGATTATTTTTTTAATTTTTTTATAAAATTGATTATTTTTTAATTTTTTTATAAAATTATTTTTTACTTTTTTACAGTAAAATCAAGAAAAATCACACCAATCAGTCTTGATCAAGAAAATTTTTAAAATTTTTTTCCTAATTTAATTCTTATTTTTCTATTCATTACCGTAATTGATCTGCTTATGTCATCACAAATGTCTCAAATAATTTATACCAGCGACACCGTTGCTGGAGACCTTGCTTGCTCCGTCGACCGTTCTCCTGGCAACGGTCGTCTCGGTGCTTAATCGCCTGGGGCTACGTCCATTTCCAAAAAATTAATTTTTATAAAAATTTTTAAAATTAATTTTTAAATAATTATTTTAAATAAAAATTTACCCGGGCAACAGTTCCCCATGGTAACTATCCCCCTGTCACTCAAGAGCTGCGCAAGTCTCTTGTTTTCCGTTTTTTTCGGATTCCAATGACGACGGTGACAGTCTCCGCCACCGGTTGCCATTCAGTCTCCGTGGCAATCTGATCGAACAATTACTTTGCTCTTCTCACCAGGATACGGTCCATTACTATGGGTAACGAACAACCTCTATGGTGATCGCTAGGATTTGAAGCCGCTGATTTTCATTTTGTTGGATTCAGATGTCCAAGCATGTCTGTTTTGGCGTTGTGCGAAAATCGCCAAAAAGTGATTTTTCTTTGATCAAGTTTTGTCTTACTGTAGAAACCCCTTTTTGACTTTTGAAAACTCATAAAACATCTTGGCAAAAGGTCACATCTTGCCAAACATCTTTTTTGGCAAACTGTCACTTATTGCCAAGATAATTTTCTTCGGCAAAAAGTCACTTATTGCCAAACATCTTTTTTGGCAAAGTGTCACATCTTGCCAAACACTTTTTTTGGCAAACTGTCACTTACTGCCAAGATAATTTTCTTTGGCAAAAAGTCACTTATTGCCAAACATCTTTTTTGGCAAAAAGTCACTTATTGCCAAACATTTTCTTTGGCAAAGTGTCACTTATTGCCAAGATAATTTTCTTTGGCGTTATATGAATAAAGTAATTTCAATAAAATCCTAAAATTTTGTTTTTTTTTATTATTTTTCAATTTTAATTTTAAAAAGTAATTTTTTGGAAAATATTCTGATCATGATTTTTAACATATATTAAATATTTTGAAATTTTCTAGAATCATGTAAATATGAATTTTATCATTTTTGGTCTTGAGCGAAAAATTCTAAAATTTCGCGTTGGGATGATTTTTAAAATTTTCTTATTTTTTTACACATGAGTTTTCAATAATTTTAATATTTTAGCAATATCCTATTCATGATTCCTAGTGGCCTAATTACTCTGATATCCAGATTCCGAAGGCGTATTTGAAATTTGTACTTTGTGTTTTTAAAAATTGGAATTCAGAATTCGAGGTCGAAATTTGGATTTTTCGTGTTAAAAAATATTTATGAATTTTTTCTACTTCAAAAACTTGTTTCATCTAAATTAACATTTGAGAATTAGATAGATTTCTCAAATTCAAACATGACTCATAAGTTGCGTCTTAATGCGAAAAATACAAATTTTAATTTCGAATTTTAAGTTCTAATTTTGATTTAAAAAATAATACTTTTTCGTGTTAAGATACAGTTCATAAACGAATTTTAGATAGATAAAAGTTAAATTAGATAAAGTACAGTTTTTTGAAATAGAAAAATTTTAAGTTTTTTAACACGAAAAATACTAATTTTAATTTCGAACTTTGAGTTGCAATTTTGATAAAAAATAATACTTTTTCGTGTTAAGATACAGTTCATAAATGAAGTTTAAAAGTTAAATTAGATGAAGTACAGTTTTTTGAAATAGAAAAATTTTAAGTTTTTTAACACGAAAAATACTAATTTTAATTTCGAACTTTGAGTTACAATTTTGATAAAAAATAATACTTTTTCGTGTTAAGATACAGTTCATAAATGAAGTTTAAAAGTTAAATTAGATGAAGTACAGTTTTTTGAAATAGAAAAATTTTAAGTTTTTTAACACGAAAAATACTAATTTTAATTTCGAACTTTGAGTTCTAATTTTGATGATACGGAGCACTGGTGTCCCGTAATGAAAACATTTCTCGGTCAAAACCCGGTTAGCCAGCTGTTGTCCTTGTTTCCGTGATTCTTTTGACGGTCCAACAGGTTCATCGGGGTTCATCAAGGTTCACCGGAACAATTTACCAGCTTGCTGCCGATCGGGCTTTGAGGTTTCCGTAATTATGCATACTGCTGAATCGGACCATTTTTGTGTTTTTCGAGAACGATTATTTCAGTAACATTTTCAAAAATAAGTGGGTTATTGTGAACCAAGCAGATACTTATTTAATTTTTACTAATATGTTTTAAAAATCGATTATATTGACTTAAATAGATTATAACATATATAGTGGATTTGCACGCAATGGCCATATTTCATAAGCTTCTGAAAAACTGGAAAACCGCATTTAAGTCCGTCCTGGTTTTCCGTTAAACATTGCCAGGGATAATCAGCGAAAATTACAAAACGCAAAGTCTCCCGAGAAAGTGAAAATTGGTCCTCGCCATGCAAGGTGGGCTTTCAGGATTACGAGAGAAAGATTGACCGACTAAGCAGTCGCGTCGTCTGGATCTCGACCTAGCTTCAAAGATATGGCTCATTGTAAAATGATAGTAATTTACTAGGATAAACTAAATCCATAGCCCGTTAATCTGAATTGTCTTAGTCAGACTATGAAGTTATGCTAGAGATTCACGATTGTTGCCAAAAAAAGCAATACTATAATTTCAAGAAGAAAACTAGATGGTGAGTTAATAAATCTCCAAGAGAGAGGATATAAAAATATTCATAGAAAAGGAATATATACTACAAAAGAGGATACATAACTGGTAATAAGATTATATTTCACAGCAATAATTGTGTTTTTTGAGAGATTTTTAATTAATAATTATTATCTATTTTTATTACAGAGTAACACGATTTTTCTTTGAAGACTTTCTATAATAAGTTCACCAATATCTTTGAAATTTTTATAAAAATATTTTAATTTTATAATAATAAATGTTTTAAATATTTTAAATTTACACTTAAGGGTCATTTGGAAGATTTTTTTGTTTTTCGAAAATTTCAAACAAATTTCTGTACCGCTTGGGAGGAGACATATACTAAATAGAGTACACAATAGTACGATTCTCCCTTTTTTAATATTTCAAATAATAAGAACTTATAATCACAAAAAATAAACTCGTGACGCTTTTGTTTCTGAATACAACTTATCACATATTAATACCTCCTTGATTTATACACCAATTTCGCGCTTTTCATCTTGTAACGAAAATATGCGTAATTATAAAAATTATTTATATAATATATTTATATTTTTTAATAATTTTCTATTATTAGTTTTAAAATTGTCTAAATCTATCTCTAACGATACACGAATAATATACATCTAATGTATATTATAAATGAATTTTATAATAGTTGTTTTTCATTATATCGAGGTTACTTGTAGCTTCTTAAAAAACTTCAATATTAATTCTTTTTTCTAATTTATTTAATTAAACTGAGGTTCCGTCTCATAATTTAAAATATTCACATTTTACTAAACGGCCCACTCTTCATTTACTATATCTTTCATTTAGAATAGTATCTATCATCGTTATTAATCATTCGAAAGAGCTAGACAAGGTTTTCATTCCTTACGTATTCTCTTGCCCGAAGCGACATATTACAACGACATGCAATTACAAGTACACTAAACGATACATATATAATAACAGTGATACCATATGATATACGACAATCTACCATAACTGTTATTAAATACAAAACCTCACAGTACACTGTTATAAAATCTATGTTGATCTACAGATAAACATAGTATATTAACACTGCTATAGTAGATACATGTACTCTATTCTACCATGTTATAAAATACTATTATCGTATAAATCCTATACAGTACAAATTATTATCAGAGTATGTGTAATGGATGCTCAATACCACACGTATATCACACTGTCATTCAGATGAGACTAAAGAGAGAGACTCTAAATATTTACCATGTTTGTAAAACACTATGTTCAAAACACTTAGATGGACAGTATAAAATGATGGTTTACGAGTACTTTACTAATTATTAAGTAGGTAATATGACTGGATTATCAGTTATTATCGCTTAGACCGTCGAACTATCATTAGGGAGCAGAATCACCTATAGTACACACTATTTGAAGCAGGACGTACAGATGATATTGCTAAAATCTATTAAAACTGTACTAGTATAAGAATGGGACTACAACAAGTACATCCACTATTGAAACGTGACAAGATACTATACTTATCAATGTTAGATTGTTTTCTCGGAGTTCGACTGACATCCGTGAGGGACTGGCAGAGGATAGGTGTCCATGTTGGGGTTCCCCCTCTCTGTTGCGGATTCAGGAAGGCTCCGAAACCGGCTGCAGCTGCGTAAGCCGCTGCGGAAACGTAAGGGGTCTGTTGTTGATGGTCTGGTTGTTGTTGCTGATCAAGACCTGATCCTAAAAAATAAATATTTAAAATATTTTAAAAATATTAATCAATGAATAAGTAAAAGTAAAATGAGGCAAATTGCTCTAGAGAAAGTTGTCAAAGCTGTTTGCGCACCTAAAATGCCACTCCCTAACTCAACCTGCCTCAGGCAAGAAAGTGTCAAGAAAATTCATTTGGCTGTAGTCAGTCGATACCCATGAGCTGGCAATTTTAGTTCTCTCAACGGTGCTTCTCTAAGCTCCCATTAAGCCATATTTTTCCGTCGAGGCCAGATAATCCACAAACACAGGTAAAATGAACATCTCCTAATTACGCATAGGGTTTCTCACAACGAAAAATTAGGATTTCTGGCACTTAAAAAATAAAAAAAAAATAATTTCATTATCCAATTAATAATAATTAACAAGTGCATTTTTTTCAAATAAAAAAAATCATTTTCGTGACAAGACCAAAAAAATTATGTTTCATTTCAGGACCAAATTTAACATTGAAAATTATTTTTAATTTTGAAATACAGTAATATTTCTTAAATTCTATTTTTCCAGTCAAGACCAAAATTAATTACATTTCGTGGCAAGACCAAAAAAATGTTTCGTTTCAGGACCAAATTTAATACTGAAAATTATTTTTAATTCGAAATATAATAATATTTTTTAAATTCTATTTTTCTTGTCAAGACCAAAATTAATTACATTTCGTAGCAAAACCAAAAAAATGTTTCGTTTCAGGACCAAATTTAATACTAAAAATTATTTTTAATTTCGAAATACAGTAATATTTCTTAAATTCTATTTTTCTTGTCAAGACCTAAAATTTCGAAAAATAATTATTTCTAAATAAATTTTTATTCAAAAAATTTTGAAATTATTTTTTAAAATTTCCATGTAAAAAATTGATATTTTTCATTTTCGTGGTAGGATTTAGAATTTCAAAATAGCTATTTTTATGATTTTAAAGCCAATAGATATTCCTTATAAACCATTCCAAAAAGGGGATTTTCGTTTTGAAATAAAAAAATTAATATTTTTCATTTTCTTGTTGAGACCTGAATTTCGAAATAATTATTTTATTATTTATTTTTATTCAAAAATTAAAAATTATCGAAATTTAAAAAATTTTCGTTTTGAAATAAAAAAATTAATATTTTTCATTTTCTTGCTAAGATCTAAAATTTCGAAATAATTATTTTAAAATATTTATTGACCTTTAAAAATCTCATTAAAAATGTTTAAAAAATAATTTTTGCGTCAAAATAAAAAAATTGGTTTTTTCATTTCCATGATAGAATCTACAATTTCGAAATAATTATTTTTAAAGTTTTCGCGTTAAGACAAAAAACTGATTTTTTATCTTTTCGTGATGGGACTTAAAATTTCGAAATAGTTAAAGTTTTCGCGTTAAGATAAAAAAGTGATTTTTTAACTTTTCGTGATGGGATCTACAATTTCGAAATAGTTAAAGTTTTCGCGTTAAGATAAAAAAGTGATTTTTTAACTTTTCGTGATGGGATCTACAATTTCGAAATAGTTAAAGTTTTCGCGTTAAGACAAAAGATCGATTTTTTAACTTTTCGTGATGGGACCTACAATTTCGAAATAGTTATTTTTAAAAAATTTTCGTGGCAAGACAAAAAATAGATTTTTTACTTTTCGTGATAGGACCTAAAAGTTGTTTTTTCTCACAGAAAGTACAATTCGGAGAGACAGAAATTCACAAGACTTCATTCCAATGGAACCACCTACCTTCAGACTTAAGTAATTTTAAATTTCACTCCTAGCACAATTCCCCCCGAGACCACTCTAATGCGCAAATTACCTAATTTAAAAACTACCGTAATGACCATCAGGCTGACGATGAGTTGTTGCAGCTGCAATCATAGCCGCTGTGGCTGGATTAAGAAATCCTCCTCCAAATTGTTGTGGACAATTTCCGTACATGGTAGAATCCATGTTTATTTTCAGGAAAACTGTAGTCCAACTTCGAAACAAAGCAGATGAGGAGGAATCTCGGTCTTCGAAACAATCCATGTCCCGTAGCAACCAGTTTTGACTTTTTGCTGTGCCATCCATTTCGGATTAGATGATGTCCGATTTTTTAGGAATAAAAAATTTTAAAAAATTCAAAAATTGTCTAAAGACCAAATTCAAAATTTTCAAAATCAAAATGTGCATAATTCAAGAGGATAAAATTTATGTTTAAAATGAATTTTATACGGTATTTAGGGAACAATGGGATGGCTAACAATGGAAGTTGTCCTGACGACGCTTCTGCTTTTTGCAGGTCAAAAAGTGCTTAAAACCACCGAGTACAATGCCACGGTCGAAGAATTGAATATTTATGGTCTTCAAGGAAAATCCAATATTGTTGATGAAAGCCAAGAATTAAGAAATTTTAAATAATTTCGTATAACCCTTAACATATCGTAAAAGATCTGGTTCCAAGCACGAAAAGCTAAAATTTCGATCAACTTTTACAAAATGTTGGAATTTCCAGAATTTTAAGTTTTATATTTAACAAAAGCCAAGAATTAAGTAATTTTAAATAATTTTGTATAATCTTTAAGATATCGTAGACATCTGGCTCCTAGCACGAAAAGTTCAAATCTCAATCTCGAATTTTGACCATCAACTTTTACAAAATGTTGAATTTTCAACATTTTCTAAACTTCCAAAAAGTACAAAGTTTGATTTCGAAAATTCCGGAAAGATTTAATTCAAAAAATGCAGATTTTAACATTTTTTTCAAGATCCAAGTGAACTATTTCGTAAATTTTAAAAATTTAATTCTTCCATGAAGATTTATAACAATAATTAACAGTTTAACAAATTTAGTAAAATCTATATATTCGTGATGGGATTACTGAGAGTTTTAAAATCATTTCAAAACTAATTTTGGTCCCATCACAAGAATCAAAATTTTTAGAACAAAAGTTTCTGCTTTAATTTCATTGAATTCTTAAATTTTCAAAGATTTCTGTGTCGAGATTTTCAAAAACAAAATAAAAATAAAAACAGTATTATTGGTCCTACCACGAATTCGGAAATCTGCAAAGTTTTCGTGTCGAGAGTTTCAAAAAATAAAAACAGTATTATCGGTCCTACCACGAATTCGAAAATCTGCAAAGTTTTCGTGTTGAGAGTTCCAAAAAATAAAAACAATATTATTGGTCCTACCACGAATTCGGAAATCTGCAAAGTTTTCGTGTCGAGAGTTTCAAAAAATAAAAACAGTATTATCGGTCCTACCACGAATTCGAAAATCGATGAAGCTTTTAAATATTTAAAAATTAAAAATTATATTTAAACTACATTGTCGGTCCTGCCACGACTACTAGAAATTTGGTAAAATTTTCGTGTTGAGAGTTCCAAAAAATAAAAACTACATTTAGACTACATTATCGGTCCTGCCACGATTACTGAATTTCTGCAAAATTATTTCATTAAATTTTATGGAATCGTCGAAAAAGTTAAATTGAAATTTCCGGTTTTAATGGGCAAGGTGAGTGCCGCAAAATGAGATTGCCGTAAATCTGGGCCATGAGGTCTGAGGGAAAATTATATGTATACAGCTTCATGAGTATTTTAGCCTTATGAAAAAGCATAGAAAATGAGACCATTGATTACCACCTGGACTCTGGGGCATGTACTTGGAAAATTTACTTTCATTTAGGGATAGTTAGGAAAAGTAAAATTTACGGTAACTTGCCTGGGGTAAGCGAAGGGGGTTCCGTGTCCGAAGAAGAGTCACAATCCTGAAACCAAAAAAGTACAATAACAAACAAAAAAATTAATTTTTCGTGGTGAAACCAGGATTTTCGTTTTAAGAAAAATTAATTTGTAATCCTGACACGAAAATAAATACCTACTTTGGTCCCAGCACGAAAGTCGGATTTTTCGTCTCAAAACCGAGTTTTTTTGTTTCAGATAGAAAATGATAATTCTTTATTGCAGAAAAATTAATTTGTAATCTTGACACGAAAATAAATACCTACTTTGGTCCCAGCACGAAAGTCAGATTTTTCGTCTCAAAACTGAGTTTTTTTGTTTCAGATAGAAAATAATAGTTTTTTAAGTTTTCATTTTGAAAAAATTCATTAATAGTCCCAGCACGAAAATAAATACCCACTTTGGTCCCAGCACGAAAGTTAAAATTCTCAGTTTTCTATTATTTGTTTGTCAAAAAAGTTGTTTTTTCTTTTGTCTGAAGTTACTTTATAACGAAAATTACTACTTTTTCCGCGATGGTCCCACGACGAAAGTTTTTATTTCGAAAAACTCACGGAAAATCCCATTTCTTCTTCGCTGATCTTCGACGTCGAAGGCACCTGGTCATCTTGGATAATTTTCTGATTATTTTTCTTTTCTTCTTGTCTAGTTTCGCCTTCAGAATCCTCCTCCAAGGTTTCCTCGAATTTCCGCTTCGTCGTTACCCGCACAGCGACCGAGTTCGTCTGTCTGAGGCCGTTGTAAAAAAACTTTTCTATTAGCTGATCGATTTTCTTTAATTTTACTCCCGAAGTCATCCTGAAAGGAAAATTTTATATGAACAACAAATTACAAAAGACAGAAACGGAGGGAATTGCAAATGTTTAAAAATCGAAATTCATATATCAAAAAAATTTCCATATATGGGACACGTACTTAAAAGTGTAAATTAACATAAATAAAGTTGTTTATTAAGGAAAATAAAAGTAAATTCAGATAAAAATAATCGAAAAAGAAGAATAAAAATAAATCAATTTGAATTTAACTCAGCTGTGGAAGCCGGGTAAGCTCGTCACAATTGAGGAAAGTCGGTCAATTTGCCCAGTCTTTGCGCATCTTCCTTTTGCGGCAATGGCATCCTGGGTTTTCGGCACTTTCGCGTCGGGAAAGTCTGGCATATAAAAAAACAAAAATTCCGAAATTTTTAAAAAACTTTTTTCATTTCAAATTTTTTCTTTTTTTTATTTTAAATTTTAAATTTCAAATTTTTTCTTTTTTTAAATAATTTAATTAATTGTTGTAAATTTTACTTTTTTGAATTAATTTTTAATTTTTATTTTATAAAAAATAATTATTTTCTTTTGTATTCAAAAATTTTATAAATGTCAAAGATTTGTAGTTTTTTATTTTTCGGAAATTTCTAAAATTTTTTAAAATTCTTAGAATTCTATAAAATTGTCTGAAATTCCTAAAATTTTACAAATTTTTGGAAACTTAATTGAATTTTCTGAAATTTCCTAATATTCTTAAAATATTCCAAATTCTAATTTATTTTTCTGAAATTTTTTAAAAATTTTTCGAAATTTTCTGAAATTTTTTTAAATTTTTAGAATTCTATAAAATTGTCTCAAATTCTTAAAATTTTACAAATTTTATTTTTAATTTCTGAAATTAAATAAAAATTTTGAAATTTTTAAAAATATTTTGAAATTATTCCAAATTTAACGTAGGTATTTACTTTTTTTGGAAACTTAAAAGCATTTTCAGAAAAGTTTGAAAGAAAGTGGAAATTCTTAAAACAAATATTGAAAACTCAGAATTCTGGAGATTTTTAAAAATTTCCAAAAATTAAAAAAAATAAAAATTTGATTTTTAAAATAAAATAATTTTAATAAAAAATTAATTGATTATAGTTTTTTCAAGACATATATTAGCTGATGATCCCACAACGAATATTTCCAAATTTATTTTTCATTGTCAATTTGATTATTTTAATTTTTAAATAAAAATTTTTTTTTGCATTTTAATTTTTTTCTAAATTGTTGCATTTTGAAAAAATTACTAGCTGATGATCCCACAACGAATATTTCTAAATTTATTTTTCATTGTCAATTTGATTATTTTAATTTTTAAATAAAAATTTTTTTTGCACTTTCTATTTAAATTTTTTTAAAATTGTTCCATTTTGAAGAAATTATCAACAATTTCACAAGGAATGTTATTAAATTTATTTTTAATTGTAAATTTAATTATTTTAATTTATTAAATAAAAATTATTTAATTTCTGTGTTCTGTATTTTAATTTTTGATTTTTGATTTTAAAAATTATTTCAACTCAGATTGTTCCCGAAATTTCGAAGTTTTAAAACCACCGAAACTACCATTTCATTGTTTACTTTATTAATTCTGAAAAATTTCTTTAAAAAAGTAAAAAAAATCATTTTTCTCTAAAAAACTTTAAAAAATATTTGTTTTTAAAAAAGTAAAAAAAATCGTTTTTCTCTAAAAAATTTAAAAAAATCATTTATCTTTAAAAAATTTAAAAAAACATTTTTGTTTAAAAAATAAAAAAAAATCATTTATCTTCAAAAAAGTAAAAAATATAAACAATCAATAACTTTCGAAACCTGTAATTCATCCCGATCACGGTTTCTTGATTCCTGGAAGTGCATGACTGGTTCTGGAAAATTCCAAAAATAAAATTCACGCAAACTTGACTCGCTCACCTGGGATCATGCCTCGAGACAAGCTTTTGAGGAAAAACTGGTTTCTGAGATAAAAGAAAACTGCATTTGTTTGAACAGGAAATAAATTAAGAAAGTGGAAAAATTTGCTCAACCTCGGTCTTGACACGAACGCTGGTTCAAGTACTTATTACGTTGTTTTTTCGATGGATTATAATTTTTCATTTTTTATTTTTTATTTATCAAATAATAAAATACGTAAGAAATTCGGACAGTATAAGCAAATAAAAAAATTCAGAAATCATGAAAAAAATAAAAAAAATAAAAAAATTCAAAAATCATGAAAAAATAAAAAAAATAAAAAAATTCAAAAATCATGAAAATAATAAAAAAAATTCAAAAGTCAAAAAAATTTAAAAAATCATTATTCGTTCCAGGACCAAAATTCAGAAATTCTGTATTTTTTTAATTTACTGATTTTTAAAGAAAGTTATTTAATTTAAATTTTGATGTAAAAAAATTGAATTTTGTTTTTTATAAATTTTTTCGAAATAAAAATTGTATTTTTTAATTTAAAAAATAAAAAAAAATAAAATTATAATTTGTGACCATTGTTCGTTCCAGGACCAAAATTCAAAAATTTTGCATTTTTTAATTCACTGATTTTTAAAAAAAGTTGTTGTTCAATTTCGATACGAAAATAACCTTTCTTAAAATATAAATAATAACGAAATCGAATTTCATTATTTTTTGTGAATTTAAAAAAAATAAAAATAATTTAATTTAAAAATAAAAAATTGAGATTTTTACAACTATTAGGGTCAAGAAAAAAGTTAAACAATTTTTTACTTTTTTAATCTGTTGATTTTTTAAATTAAAAACAATAATTAAATCAGATTTTAAATTCTTAAACTTTTTTGAAACAAAATTTTTTTATTTAAAATAAAAAAAATTAAAATTATTCAAAAATTAAATTGAATTTTTTCACTATTATTGATATAAAGATAAAAATTTATTTTTTTTTATTTTTATTTAAGAAAAATTTACTTTTTTTTATTTTTAATAAAATTTACTTTTTTTTATTTAAAAAAAATTGTTTTTTATTTTAATAAAATTTATTTTTTTTATTTTAGGAAAATTTACTTTTTTTATTTTAAAAAAATTCCAACGGTTATAACAATACTTCTATTTTGTGTTTGAGTAGGTTGAATTCGATGCAAGAACAAATTTCAAAAAGTTTACAAAAAGCCTACTCGTTTCTCCTGTACAGGAGGGTCCAACCAGGGGCCAGAGGTTGAACTTTTGCTACTCTTGAATTTTACGGAATGAAAAATTTTTGTAGTTTTGTTTGTAAAAGTTGTCTTCATTGTTCTGGATTTTCACTAAGACCCGAAGTCAACAAAAAGAGGATTTCCGGTTTTTGAGGCGGAGTCAAAGTTCAGGATACATAAGGCCCGGATCGGACCTGGTGTGTCGTTGACAACTTTATTTCTTAATTGACCATGGAGCTTCAACTGTTGTCTTTGGCTTTGCTCGTTGTCGGTGCCTCGGGCCAGATGTTCGCCTCCACCAACGGCAGAGTGCCCCCTAGTTCGACGGACTTGCTGGGACACCAGTCGGGTACCTCGAGACCGACGAGTCCCGGGTCCTCCTACCAGCCAGGACCTGCTTTGATTGACGAAACCTCCAGATGGAAGACTTGTGATAACGCCAATCAGTCGATATACGACTTCCAAGTGGAGACCCTCAACGGCACTTACACGGATTTGTCCCAGTACAGAGGACAAGTCCTCCTCGTCGTCAACGTGGCCACCTTCTGCGCCTACACCCAGCAGTACACCGACTTCAACCCCATGCTGCAGCAGAATTCAGCTCAAGGATTCAAGATCGTCGCCTTCCCCTGCAACCAGTTCTATCTCCAAGAACCTGCTGAAAATCACGAGATTCTGAATGGATTGACTTACGTCAGACCTGGAAACGGATGGAGACCCCATAACAACCTCCACATATACGGTAAACTGGAAGTCAACGGAGAAAACAACCATCCGTTGTATGAATTCTTAAAGGTGAGGTTTCAGCAACAGAACAAAGATAAAAATTCCAAAAATATTAAAATATAAAAAAATTTCTTTAAAATCATTTTTGAAATTTTTATATTTTTTAAAAAATATTGCTAAAGTTACAGTAGAAAAAGCGCTTTCAAAATAGTTTATTGAAAATTTAATTGATGAAAAGTGACTTTGGAAGATGAGTAGGCTCGCTTGATACATGTGTTCGCTGGATAAGTAAGGGAGTTCGCTTAATAGATGAATGAGTTCGCTTGATAGATGAGCGAGTTTGCTCAATAAGTAAGGGAATTTTCTTAATAAAAAAGTAAGCACTTGATAAATACATGAATTTACTCAATAAGTAAAGGAGTTCGCTTTATAAAAAAGTGATCGCTTGATAGATGAGCGAATTCGCTTAATAAAAAAGTGAGTTCGCTTAATAGATGAGGGAATTTGCTTAATAAAAAAAGCGAGTTCGCTTGATAGATGAGTGAATTCACTTAAAAATAAGCGGATTTATTTACAAGTTGTTTTAAAGCAATAAAATGATTAAAATTCTCTTGTTAGATCACATTCTTCTCTCAGATTGTCCATTGAATATTCATATATTTATTTCTCAACTTTATTTTTCAGGCAACTTGTCCTCAAACCGTCGACAGAATCGGAAAAGGTTCAGAACTCATGTATGACGTCATTGGCAAGAACGACATCACCTGGAACTTTGAAAAGTTCCTCATCGACAGACAAGGCCGTCCGAGATACAGATACCACCCAACCGCCTGGTCCCACGGCCAAGTCGTCGAACAACACTTGCAACAACTCTTGAACGAACAGTGAAAAAATTAAATATTAAACGTTCGGGTTCTCTGAAATTTTTGATGAAATCTTAAATGATTAATGATTACGGTATTTGGATAGTGCCTATGGAATCAGGATAATAAACTTTTCAGTTTTATTCAAGAATTAACAATTATGAAAAAATTAAATTGAATTTTTTCACTATTATTGATATAAAGATAAAAATTTATTTATTTTTATTTTTATTTTAGAAATTTATTTTTTTTATTTTTAATAAAATTTATTTTTTTTATTTTTTTAAATTTGTCAATTTTTGAATCTTTAAAAATTACAAAAATTTTAGAAAACTTGACGAATCTAACATCACTTTAATATGATTTATGTAAACTGTAAAACGTGAAAAATTCAAAGGTTCGTGGAATTGCTGCACTTCATGGATGTTGATTTTTAACATTCTACTTTATGTTCTGAGATGACTAAGAACAGCATTGAAATTTTGCTCTCTGTTTTATTGTAAAACATTTTTCACGAGTTGACGTAAATCGAGTTTCGAATTTTCAGATTTTTTCGTACTTAGAAAACTATCCACAAGAATTTTATGTAAACACAAATGACAGAATTTCCCATCTTCGACAATTTTCAGAAAGCCTGCGGCATCGTTCAATCAGTGTTGAAAATTTTTATCGATAATTTTAAATTAGAAAAATTTTTCACTTTTGGTCTTAAGTAGAAAAAAAATTGTAACTAATACCGTAAGAATTACTATTTTTATACAAATTAAAAATAATTTTAAAAAAAATAAAATTTATACTGTATATAAACAGAAAAAATAAAATTTAACATCTTCAACAACCGACACAGAATCCAAAACATTATTTAGTCGGTGTTTTAACAAATTTTTTAGCAGCATATCTAAATTGAAAAATCTCTTTTTAGTCTACTTATCATAGTTAATACAGTAAGATTTACTATTTTTATGCAAATTTAAAAAATTCCTACTATATATCTGTAAATAGAAAATCCTTTTTTATCTTAATTTTCATAGAGAAAAAATGAATTCATATCTAATACTGTAAAATTTGCAATTTTTGTGCAAATCAAAGACCTGACAAGATAAAAAATTTCCGCAATAAAACTGTAAACAAAAACGACAAAGTTAAACCTTTTTGATGTTTTGCAGAAAACTTAAAACTGTTCAGTCGGTTGCTTCTTTAAAAAACTTGATCAAATAGTCTGAACCAAAAAGTTTAATTTTTTAACTTTTATGAAAAAATGCATAAAAAAGTACAAACTTTCAACTTATATAAGAACCGAAAGATCTTTCATCAAGGGTAAATATTCTTTTCCTAAATCCAGTTTAGGAGACATTGTGTCCCTGTATATCGGGATCTTCTCTCCAGAATCTTTACTTTACTTTTACTTTTATTCCTATTTCGCACTATATCAAAATTTATAAACAATACAATTTCAAACTTAAAAACAAATTAAATTTTCAATTTTAATTGTTTGCTTTTTTGATCCATCTGTTTCGTTGGTGACGTGCGTAGGTGTTAGCCCGGGTTGGTAGGAGGGTCTGCTTCGTCACATCGAAAATTGTCTTCCAGCATTCAACTTCGTCAGCTAGGTCATCTGTCCAGCGTGTTCGTGGTCTTCCAAGTGGCCTGGTCGTCTTCTCTCCAGAATCATATAACAAAAATTTTTTTTGATCTAGATAAATACATATCTTCATCTAAGATTCCCCTGGAATGGCCGATGTTTGAGGAATCGAATTTCAACTAATTTTTATCTTTAGCTATTGCCGCGGAAGAAGAAAACAACTTCATCACGAACCTCCTGAGACGTAAGAACGCGACCTGTGTGCCAAATTTCGTAAAAGATTCCAGAACACAGTAAAAAGAGCCATTTTTGTTATTGTTTTTTATATATTATGTTCTACACACAAAAAAGGGATATCAAAAAACTTTTAATGTATCAGATAGATTATATTCAATATAGTATGGTTCTTCGGGGTTATGTAGTGTTGAGTATTTAATGATAGTTACACAGCTCCGAGAGCAGGCGGAGGATTGAGGTTCCTACCATAAGCAGTTGCCAAATAAGTTTATTCAACGTTATCAAGCGAATAGAAAAGAGAGATCTTCCTAAGTTTGTCAACACGAGTCGACGGAGCTCCACAGAAATCCAATAGATTTAATAGACTATCTGGTTTTTTTCCTCCACGGGATTCAGTTTTCCTAGCCTTATATTGTGATCTGGGCACGTCAAATGATAGGGTAGGGAGTCCCTGGGGACCATCGCTGTGCGGACTTGTGCTCAAGTGGATAGGTACACATTCCAAAAATTATGTTTATTTCAGATCCAAATTTCTAAAAATCTGTAACTTATGCAAAATAATGATCCTACTGTAAGTTCACTACGAGCATTTTTAATTCATTTTTATAATAATGGATTTATTTCAGATTCAAATTTTCATAAAAATCCTGAATTCATAAAATATAAAACAACGATCTTACTGTAGTTCGAATGTCCATTTTTTATTAAAGCTTAAATATAATTTTTTCATTTTTTTAACTTCTCATTGCAGATATTCTCTGACAAGGTGTACCGTATCCCCGTCTAGTGGGACTTTTCGAAGCTGCCCCAAGGCACTTCTAATTTCCTCTTCAGCTACAGTATTTCTCTTTTTCATCACTGTCAAGGCCAAAATTATTCTTTCGTCGAAATTTTTCCTTTTTAAATGTTTTTCAAGTTGGATAATTATGGATTCCAGAAGTTCTGTTTTTTCTCGAACGGCAGATCCTGGGTCTTCTGGATGAAGAGCATGTTTTGGATGATGACAGATGAATGAAGCTTTATCGTAGTCCTTCGACCTACAGTAACAGACAAAAATTAGTCTTCCGGCGAACTTGATCGAAACAAATTCGCCGCAATCGACGCAGATCCATCTTCTTCGAACACTGCTACATCGCCTCGGGCATTCCTCCAGTAGTACTGTGGTGTTTTTTACTTCGTTATTAGGTGTCCCGTTTGACATGTCTAAGAATCCGAAGAAAATCTTCTCTCCAGAATCCGAAACAATAACGGGTTCGTCGATTTTGTAATTTTCAAAAATTTCGACATTTTTGAATTTTTTTGTTTTTTTAAATTTTTGCAAAACATGTTCGAATCCGGGAGGGGAGGAAATTGATTCTTTAATTTTCGCCTCAGGAACCCAGGAATTCAAGTCCCGTAGCCAGGACTTAAGTTGGTCCATGTCCATCGGGAGATAATCCCCTTCTTCGATGTCACAGTTGTGGTCCATACAGTATTCCAAATAAGATAAATAAGAAAAATATAAATTTTTCAAAATCGGATACAATTTTAGAAAATCAGTAATTTCTGAATTAAATTCGTTTTTGGCATACTGTAGATTTAAGCAAATTTTTATAAATGAATTTTTTTCGGATTTGACTTTGGAGATTCTGTATCCGGAATCCCGTAATTTCAGTTCTATCTTACGGTAAGTACAGTATAGGTAAGTTAGAAATTGTTGAAAAACAAATTCGTTTTTTATTTCCATCTTCGGAGGATTACTGTGGATCCTCTGGATGTCGACCATGATCGGAGATTCCAACAAGGTCGAATTTCTGTTTTCTTTCAAATTTTTCATCAAATCAATCAATTCTTTGATTGACATAAGTCTCAAATCGTGGTTGTTGATAAAAACTTTACAATTGACGTTTTTCTGAATTTCTGATAAGTTTCCATCCTGCAATAGCTCAATCACCTAAAAGATGACTGTTCAATCGAAAAAAATCATTTGCATTATAAAAATAAAATTAATGTAATGAAAAGTTTTAAAAATATCTCGAAACAATTTTGAAACTTTCCAGTCAAAACAAAAATTTACGAAATTTAATGTTCATGTAATTATAAAAAATTTTAAACAACTTATAAAAATAGAATTTTTATAAAACTATTTTTTTAACTTTCTAGTGAATACAAAAAATTGCGAGATTTAATGTTTATATGATTATAAAGATTTTAAATAGCTTTTATAAAAAATTAATGTATTTCCTATAAAACGATTTTTTTTGAAACATTCCAGTCAAGACCGGAAATTGAAAAAAACCGACGTTTGCGTACCTCTGGAGTTCTGATAATCAATCTATGATTTTCGACTATGCGTTAAAAAAATTGAAAATCTATAGATTGACGCCAGTGAAATTCACTGATAGCCAGATTAATTGTTTTATTCCGGTTCTGAAAATCAACGAGGAAGTTTACTCGATTCTGTCTCATCCCGACTCGCACTGGTCTTGAGATTTTTTTTTAGATAAATCTTGATTGATAGGTACGGTAGGTTATTTCAGAAAAAAACAAAGTTGATTTAGAAACGAGAAATAAAGATATTACGAAATCTGGGGAACAAATGCCCTTAGGGAATAATCGCCGCTCAGTGCATTTTTGTTTTTAGCTTAGTCTTTTTAACTACTTGACGAATACGGTAGATCAATCAAAATGTCATTAAGATTGATCTAAGACAAAAATTGAGACTGTTACGAAATAGGAAAACAATTATCGTACGATTCATTTTGTTCGTTTTTGGATCAGTCTTCTTAGTTATTAGAATTGTACAGTAGACCATTTCGAAATCTGAAAAATTGATCTGAAAACAAAATACGACTTGCGAAATAGGGAAATAATATCTTAATAGAGAAATTGCCTCAGGGGAGGAACTGCTTCAAAGCCGTTCATTTATATAGACTCTTAGGGATTCATCCTATCTTGGCACTTTTCGAACCGTTTCCAAAGCAAAATAACAAAGTATGGTTAGATTAGATGTACAATAATTAACTTATGACTAGGGTAGGTTCATCCTTAAGTACAAAAAATAGGTGCATTAAACTGGTTCTGATGTGTCGGATACATTAAGTTGATATTAGTGCATTATATTTGATGTTCTGATACATTAAAACGGATCTGATTTATTAGATACATTATATTCAATGTGCTGATATATTAAATGTGATATCGATGTGTTGTATTTGATGTTCTGATACATTAAAACGGATCTGATATATGAGATACATTGAATATAATATATCGATATATTAAGTGTGATATCGATGCATTTATTTAGTGTATAGATAGATTAAAAAGGCTATAATGTATGAGATACATTGAATATAATATATCGATATATTAAGTGTAGTATCGATGTATGGTACTTAATGTATGCAAAAATTAAAAAGATTCTATTGTATCAGATACATTGAATATAATTATCGATGTATGGTATTTAATATACCGATATATTGGAATACTCTAATATATCAAATATATTTAATATATCGATATATTAAATACAATATCAATGTATTTTATTTTATTTAATAGTATATTAAGTGTAATGTATTCAATACGTTAGAGCTGTTTTAATATACCTTTTTGTGTGTAAAGTACGGAACATACATGATACTAAAAAATAATAAACTCTAGAAATATACTGTAGATCCACTATTAATCGATTCACAATTTAATTTTAAAAAATAAATTAGGATTTGGCAACATTTGAAAATGATTAAAATAAAAAATATTATTATCATGAGCGATCTGAGGCTTGACAGTTATCTCGTAAAAAACAAAAATATTTTCCTCAAAATTCTAAAAATTGTTTTGACATAAATTTTTCAGTTAAAATCGAAAATTTTAGAAATTTGCTTTTATGCGATTTTAAAAGTTTGAATCATTATTGTAAAAAATAATTATATTTAACATAAAAATTCGAAAAATTATCTTAACGCGAATTTTCGGAACTTTCCAGCCAGGACCGAAAGTTACGGAAATTCATAATTAGTGATTTTAGAAAGTTTCGAAACTTATCTAGTGAATTCAGAAAGTATTCAGAATCTTCTGTATTTTCCTGCAATCTTATTCAAATACTGTAATTAAAAAAATTTCCTCGTAAAAAAGTTTAAAATAAAATTTTCTTATCTAGTAAAGATTCTACCGTATTTCCAAAATAGATATATAAAAATATATTATATTTGAAAAAAAACTAATAAAAAGTTATTTTAAATTTTTCGAGTTTTTTAAAGTTATTTTAAATTTTACAATTTCCAAATTTAAAAAATTTAAAATTTTTCGAATTTTTAAAAATTATTTTAAATTTTTCGAATTATTTAAAGTTATTTTAAATTTTACAATTTTCAAATTTTAAAAATTTTAAATTTTAAAGTAATTTTAAAAAAGTTATTTTAAATTTTTCGAATTATTTACCTCTTTACTTTTTCCCGGCAATTTCGACTTCGGGATCAGGATATCCAATCTGATTCCATGAACAACTTTATTGACGAAATGATTAAAATCAGAATCCGGATATTGCGGAGAAGAATCACATGTTTCAGTTCTTTTTTTAACCAAAAAACGGAACTGCCAATATTTTTCGTTATCGAAAATAATTGAAAAATCAATATACTTCTCAGCAACGGTAGAATTCAAATAACTCAATGGCTAAAAAATAAAAATTACTGTATCTGAGAAAACTCAAAATTACTTTATTAAAAAAAGTAAAAATTATTGAAATAAAAAAAATAAAAATTATTTTATTTTAGAACATCAAAAATTACTGTATCTAAGAAAGTTCAAATTACTGTATTTAAGAAAGTTGAAATTACTATGTTTGAGAAAACTCAAAATTACTTTATTTTAGAAAATTAAAAATCATCATATTTAAAAAAGTCAAAATTATTTTATTTTAGAAAATCAAAAATTACTGTATCTAAGAAAAACAAAAATTACTGTATTTAAAAAAGTTGAAATTACTATATCTGAAGAAACTCAAAATTACTTTATTTTAGAAAATTAAAAATCATCATATTTAAAAAAGTCAAAATTACTTTATTTTAGAAAATCAAAAATTACTGTATCTAAGAAAAACAAAAATTACCATTGAAATTACTTCATCACAGGATAAATTAGAAACCCAAAGAAGATCCCATTTTACAGTACGATTGATTGTTGTGATGATATCGGATTTCGAATCGACTTTGATGAAGGTTTTTGAAAATTCGTCAAAACCCCATCCGAGTTTGCAAAATCGACCGTCAAGAAAAAACGACATTTTTTGAAATAAAGAAGAACGAAGAAAATTCACTTTTTATCAGTTTTTAAAAAAAATTTTATTTTCAAATAAATCGTATAATTGATAATAAATAAAATTCATGAAATAAAAAATAAAATCATTATTTAATTTTAAATAATATTTTGAAAATTTTTTAAATTTTTTAATTAAAAATTTTTTAAATTTTCGAATTTAAAAAAATAAAAAATAATTTTTGAAAGATTATTTTATTTTTAAAATTCCTTATCTACAATTAGATAAAAAAGTCGCAATATTGAAAATAATAAATTAACTTTTTTACAAAATTGTTTCGACATGAATTTTCGAAACTTTTTAAAAATCAAAATTTCAAATATTTTTTTATATTTTTGAAAATTAAAAAAATTTATTCACATTATTGTAAAAATAATTAATTTAAAAAAAATTATTTTAATACGAATTTTCGAAATTTTATATTTTTTTAATTTTTTATATTTAAAAAAATTTTTGAAAGATTTTTATTCACATTATTGTAAAAATTATTTTTTACGAAATTATTTCAATTTTCAAAATTCGAAAATTTAAATATTTTTAAGAAATTTTTATTTTATTTTAAAAAATTATCAAATATTTCGAAATTTTTAATTTTAGGGAATTTTTAAAAATTAATTACAATACAATACAATAAGATCTGGTTCATCCGCCGTTGTGGTGGAGCAGATCCTTCAACCTCTTTCTATATTCCTCGCGGTCCATGGCGAGTTGATGCCACTCTTTCCCAATTTCCTTTTCTATTTCTTTCCTCCATCTGTCTGGAGGTCTCCCTTGTGGTGTTTTGTAATTGTAGGGCCACCAGAAAAATTAATTAACAAAAAATATTTTAATTATTGTGTTACTGTATTGGTGTTTTTACTATTAAGTAAGAAATATGAAATTATCCAAGACCGTCAACTCGCCACAAGCTACCCCTACAGACTCCGGAGTAGTTTGTGATTTTGTCAGGTGTTAGGTTAAAAGAAAAATTGAATGCAAAAGTCGACAAACAACCGAATTCACTTGTAACAATTTCTGTTTCAGTTAAAAAATGTCTCAAAAATTCTGTGAAGTCTGCAGATGTTCCGCAACGAGGTTTCATTTCGGGGCATTGGTTTGTAAAGTAAGTAAAAATAATTTTATTCAGAAAATAACTATATTTAAAAAGTAAAAAATCCGATTATTTTATAAAAAAATTAACTATATTTAAAAATTTTTTAAAGTTTATAAAAAATAACTATTTTAAGAATTTTATGAAAAAAAAATATATTTAAAATAGAAAAAATCCATAAATATTTCTTAACACGAGAAATCCAAATTTCGATCTCGAACTCTGAATTCCAATTTTGATAATACGAGGGATTGTATAATTAAGCTTGGGGATTCTTTTTGAAGTAGTACAGTATAACTTGGATATAAGGTAACGTTGTTATAACATATCTCTTGTTATAGCATACTATCTGAGTGAGTTTGGTTAATCTGCCTTCAAATTTACCCTCGCTATGATATATCCTTTCTCATAACATACACTTTCCCCTGTCTCTATGGGGTATCTTATATCCGAGTTCGACTGTATTTAATGTATCGATACATTAAATGTGATATCAATGTATTATACTTAATGTACCAGCACATTAAAAAGGTTCTAATTTATCAGATACATTATACAGTAGAGCTTTGATATAAGATATCCCTGTTATAACATATCTCTTGTTATAGCATACGATCTGAATGAGTTTAGTTAGTCTGTTTTCAAATTTACCCCCGCTATGATATATCCTTTCTTATAACATACACTTTGACTGATCCCAAGGGGGTATCTTATATTCAAACTCGACTGTACATAATCTTTTTTTATTGCTCTCTATCTGGATTCCAAATCTGATTTACACTTTGGCGGCCAATGTTTTTCTCGACAGAAAACGCAATACAGTTCTTTCAGGTGTTTATTACCTTTACCTGATCTGAACGAATATTTACTTAATCGAAGAGTGTTATATTTGTTTAAACACCTACTGTTCTGGTGTTCTTTGTATGTACCATAGGTTCTCTTACTTGAATTATTAATTTCCTGAGTAGAGTAATAGAATTCAACTTCAAGACCTATCTGTCCTAATGTCCCTATTATTGTTCTTTTTCCAAAACACTTTCAATTTTATCTTTTGTCTGCTATTTGATAATTATTTTCCCTTATATTTGGTTCTTTGTAAAGTTTCTAGAAAAATCTTCATCTTTTCTGTACCTTGTGTATGATCATAGGTACTTTCATCATCATCACTACTATCATCATCATTACTATCATCATCACTACTATCATCATCACTACTATCATCATCACTACTATCATCATCATTACTATCATCATCACTACTATCATCATCACTACTATCATCATCACTACTATCATCATCATTACTATCATCATCATTACTATTATTATTATCATCATAATCATAACCATTATTATCATTACTATCATAATAATAAGCATTATTATCAGTGTTGTTCTTTTATTTTTGGAAAGATGCTTGATATTAATATGTAAATCTTCTATGATTGATTTTATTTTTTCTAAAATGAGTAATCATTTGTGACCTATCTTTCGCTCTTGTTCCTCTATCACTAGCTTTTTTCTGGTTTTCTATTTTGTCCCCAGGTTTTTGCACTTGAATAATAATTTCCTGGTGTTCTTTGTCGATCTTAGTCTTAACTGATTCTGTTCGATCTTTCATTATTTCATTGGATTTAGTTTTGAATACTTTTGTTTAAGATTATTTCCAAGATGTATCCAGATATCTTCAACTTTATTTTGATAAATTCGGACATCTCTTTGGTTCAATGACAATAGTCTTCATTAGTCACCTCGGATCTATCTGTATTGTGCTATAAAAGAGCTTTTCTTTGTAATCTTTATGATATATCTTGAATTCAGATAATTGAACGATAATCAAACACACGTTACTATGATATTACACGAAAATCACAAAGCGCAATATGTTGTATGTTGAGTGATGTAATTTTCGTTAAATCCAAAGTACTCATTTCTGCTTTCTTCCCACAGCGTGAAGACCGGTTGATTAATTTGTTTATTTACTTAAATCTCAAACTTGGATAATTAAACCAATTTTATAACAGACACGATACAATATGAAATCAAGATTAAGAGAAAAAAGTTTTCGCCTTTGAGCAAATAAAGAATGTTTTTCTTTTTCTATTTGACAAAGTGGTACACACAAACAAATGTAACTTTTGGTCCAGTAGCAAATAGAAATTGTCATTATTAAGTTACAATTTTCGTGATAAATGTCAAATATTCATGAAAAATATGACGATTGTAGTACATTTCATAATTGTTACAAAACCAAAAGTTACACTTTTTATACAGTAGTCCGTTAATGGGGCATTTACCGTATTTTTTACACACAGAAAATCTATTTTTTATTTTCAGTCGATCAATGCACATTAGGCTTAGATTAATAATATACAGTAGAACTTGGATATAAGATACTCCCACTATAACATATCTCGTGTTATATCATAGGGTTTGATTGATCCCAGGGGGGTACCTTATATCCAAGTTCTGCTGTATATGGTTTTGAAATTTCGAAAATTTTTAATACAGTAGAACTTGGATATGATACCCTCGCTATAACATATCTCGGATTATAACATACGATCTGAATGAGTTTGATTAGTCTGTTTTCAAATTTACCCCCGCTATGATATATCCTTTCTCATAACATACGCTTTGACTGATCCCAAAGAGATATCCTATATCCAAGTTCTACTGTATACTTAACCTAATCATATATGGTTATCTTGCTTTGAAAACTGTTCAACAAAGTTCTAAAGTACAAAATCGATCAATGTCGTCTTTTTCAACATTGTTTTATATATTGAATTTAATCATAAAATTAAAAAGATTAACATCAATAACAAGTTGCAAACAAAAGTTAAATTTAAAATCTCCACTGAAATTACTGTAACTTTCAGGCTTGTTCGGCTTTCTTCAGAAGGACTTTGGCCGAAAACAAAAAATACAAATGCCGAAATAACAACAATTGTGACATTTCGTCCTCCAGAAGAAACGACTGTCGAAAATGCCGATTGAAAAAATGTTATTCAATCGGAATGTCGAGAATCCCAAAAAATAATCTTCTTCCAATTTTTCCGTTCGAGACAATCCTACCAACTTTGGCATCTGCTTATGAAAATTTTTGTTCTTCACAAAAATCAATTTTTAAAATTCAAAATATTAAATCTACTCTTCTGACTTCAGAATCCAACTTCAAACCTATGACGAAAGCAGAACACAACAGAATGGAAGCCGCCAATGCCGGTCTTATAGCGGATTTTTTGAAAGAAACTTTTCCGATTTTTCGGGATTTTTCGATCGAAGAAAAACATAAAATTTTCGCCAATTTTGCATTGAGATTAAATCAGCTTCATCGAGCTCTGATGACTGCTAAACACTATCCGAACAGAGACGACGACAGGATAGTGTTTCATTACGGATACTATTTTGGAAAACAAGGCCTCAAAATTTTTTACGGCACAGAAGACAACAGTGTGGAAGACCTTCACAGGTAAGTTTCTACAGTCATACTGTAATAAAAATTAAAAATAAATTTATTACGAAATTGTCTAGAAAGAAATTTTATTAAATTTTAAAAACTACAGTAACCTGAAAACTCGGTTCAAGATGATAATAATTTTAAAAAAAATCATAAATAAAAATTTTATTAAATTTTAAAAACTACAGTAACCTGAAATTTCGATTTAAGATGATAATAATTTTATAAAAACAAAAAAATTATAAATAGAAATCTTTCTGCAAAATTATCTCGACACGAATGTTTAAAAATTTCGAAAACTACAGTAACTTGAGATTTTACTTTGTATGATAGCAATTCTGTAATTGATCATCTACAAAAAATAAAAAATAAAATTTTCTATAAAATGGTCCTAACACGAATTTTGGGACCTACAGTAATATTCAATTTTAATTCCTCAAGAACTTAATCGTCTAATTTATACTTTTTAAACAATTTTATAAAAATAAATATTTCAGAAATTACATCCCGTTCGGTTTTGCTTTAAAAAAGTTCTCCACGAAACTCGGAGAATTAAATTTATCCAACAACGAAATCGGCGGATTAATCGGATTAATTTTCTATTCTCAATGTAAGTTTTCAATTTTTAATATAAGTTTTCAATTTTTAATATAAGTTTTCTATTTTTAATATAAGTTTTTAATTTTTAATAACTTTTCTATTTTTAATATAAGTTTTCTATTTTTAATATAAATTTTCTATTTTTAATATAAGTTTTCAATTTTTAATATAAATTTTTTACTTTTAATTTAAGTTTTTAATTTTTAATAAGTTTTCTATTTTTAATATAAATTTTCAATTCTCAATGTAAGTGTACTGTAACTTTGTCGGACCGTAATCGAAAGAATAAACGACTAGGTGCAATTGTTTTAATCTTGATGTGTTTTGTTAACTTTGTTTTAAAAAACATTAATTACAGTAGACGAATTGGATATTTATTCTTCCCAAGCCTCCAGATTCAAATCCGACATCATGGGACAACTGCACCAGGAGATAACAAATATCCACGACAACTACTTCGGAGGAATTCGTTTCGGGACCATTATCCAATTACTTTTCGATCTCGAATCCGTCATCCAAACCTTCAAAAACAGTCTCGTAATAGGGGATCTCATCGGTGGCGGTCACTTCAACGATATCGTAATCTTAGGACGAAATTAATTTTCTTATTAAATAATAATCAATAATAAAATCCACGAATCAATCACAACATCAAAGTCAAGTAGAATTTTCACATTACAATTAAATATTCCATCTGCTTAACCATTGCAAGCAACCTGCAGATTCAATCTTGATTTATCCATCCAGACATTGCAAGCAACCTGCAACTTTTATTTCGAAATCTTGATAAATCAAAAAATCCCGATTATTTTACTTAAAAATTGCAACTTTTATTTCGACATCAACTTTTTCATAAACCTCGCTACAGTTACAAAATACTCTTAAATATACTTTCTCCTATACCAAATCCCTACCAAAATCAGCTTTATTTAAAAGCTTGAAGTCCAGTAACTGTTTTTCCTAGAATCAAAGCATGAACATCATGAGTTCCTTCATACGTGTTGACCGATTCCAGATTAGTTAAATGTCTCATAATATGGTACTCATCAACAATACCGTTACCTCCAAGGATATCTCTTGACTTCCTTGCAATATCCAATGCTTTTCCACAAGAATTTCTTTTAACAAGAGAAATTTGCTCCGGCATAACCTTCCCTTCATCTTTCAATCTAGATACCCTGAGGCAACCTTGAAGCCCAAGGGTGATCTCCGTCAACATATCTGCAAATTTCAATTGAACCAATTGGAATTGAGCCAGTGGTTTCCCAAATTGCTTCCTGAAAAAAATAAAATTAGAAATTTCCAAAGACATATGCTTGTATCCATGGAAACGGTATCTTGGATCTCATGGTCAAGCAAACAAAAATAATATTTTCAAACTTCTACTAACTTAAAAATGAAACTATTTTTATTATTTTGTTATTTTATCATTCCATCAAATGCTCAAAATCAATTCAGCACAGCTGTCGCTTACAGAAGCATTACAAGTTGTACAGCCGCCCAGTACTTCAATTCTATTAGTCTATCTTGCGCCAGTTGTCCAGCAGGCCAAATCCCAACTTCAAACAAAGATGGCTGTCAATGTACCCCAGGATCTAGGATAACAGGGTGGACAGGAGGGGAACTCCAATGTGTTCCCTGTTCTAGAGGTAAGTTATCTCTCAACAGCTATAAAAAAACCGTTTTCGGAGGTTGTTATGATTTCTTGGACATTCATGAATGATTTGATATATGAAAATTAATCCTAAATAATACATAGAGGGTTGTGTAGTTCATCTACTCTAATCCAGAAGGTTCTAAACCTATCTAGAAAGAAAATGTTTAAAAAATTAATTACGAAATCATTACTGCACAAAATTAAAATCCCAGATTACAGTAACTTCCAGAAATAAACTTTGAAATAATTTTTAACAAGTTCATTTCTAGCTTTTTGTATTTAATTGGTTGCGAAATTACTGTCATTTTAAACTAAAATTTCTGACTAATTTAGTTCCAACGACTTAGGAATTTACTTTGAAACAATCTTCTAACATTAGTTCTTATCTCTTTATAATCTAATTTTTCCAGGATTAGCAGTTTCTCAAGATGGCTGGAGTTGTGTCCAATGTCGTTCTTCCAACAACACTGATATCCCTATGAATTCAACAACTGGAAAGTGCCCAAAATGTAAAACAAACGAAATTTACGAAACCATTCAAAATACTGATCCAAACGGACCTGAAATCGAACGATGTAGAGCTTGTTTTGAAGGTACACAACCTACATCCGACGGCTCAAAATGCGAAACATGTTCTACAGCTTCTTGTTTTTGTTCTACCGTAAGAGATAACCCTTATATAACTAATGTATCCGACATCTTCAGAATCCCACTCTTTGCAATTCCACCACAACCCAATCTGCTGGATCGATAATTCTAGAAAATGGACAATCTTTCAGATCTTCGTACATATCCGAAAATTTAGCTTTCGCAGAATCCCAATGTCGAAGTGGTCAAAAAAAAGAATGCCAACATTTAGCGAACATGTGTGTCCTTCAAAACTACGACAGAAATCCTGAAGGAGCTTGTATGTTGTTAGAAAACATAATCAAAACTACTGTAAATGGCCAGACATCATTACCAGTTTTATTCTACTACAACACCGAAGCTCCTATTGAATTATCCAGAGAAGCCGCAATTGAAGCAGTTTTCAACGTTGATGAAGGACTTCCTAATCGATATTTAGATTTCATCAGTGTCATGTATTCTCTCAATGGCACATTCTTAGGAGTCGAAGAAGTCCAAGGAGGATTAATCCAAATCTGTCCCACAGAAAGAACAGCCGTCGACGGAACCTTTCTTTTTGGAAGAGAATACTATCAAGAATGCACTCTGAGGCTCTCTGAACTCGTCCAAAACATAGACATGAAAAGAACATACTTTACAGGGATAACAGAGACTATCTTCCACGAGTTGTACCTTCGTTATGTCGATAAAAACAACCAACTAATGGTAATATTTAAATTTTAATCATATTGTAAAAATCAGAAATAGCAATTTACTTTGAACTAATTTCGTAGAAATTCCTAAGTCGTTGGAACTAAATTAGTCAGAAATTTTAGTTTAAAGTGATAGTAATTTCGCAACCAATTAAATACAAAAAGCTAGAAATTAACTTGTTAAAAATTATTTTAAAGTTTCTTTCTGGAAGTTACTGCAGTCTGAGATTTTAATTTTGTGCAGTAATGATTTCGTAATTAATTTTTTAAACATATTCTTTCTAGATAGGTTTAAAACCTTCTGGATTAGAGTAGATGAACTACACAACCCTCTATATATTATTTAGGATTAATTTTCATATATCAAATCATTCATGAATGTCCAAGAAATCATAACAACCCCCGAAAATAGACGTCGGCACTTACATCATCTAATCGCTATACTTTCAGCTCTATCCAATACCTGTTCGGAATCAAGATCTCCGTCAAAATAATCAATTTATCAACCGTCTAGATTTTACTTCTTATGCTCGTTGGATCCTTACTCGACGATTTTACCTCATTGACATTCAACAAGAAACCAATACAGGCAACGAAAAAAAACTTATCCGAGTTCCAGCATTATTATCCTTCAAAATCAACGTTCAACCATCTAGAGATGGACATATATTTCCACCGTACCTCACAATAAAACACACAGAATTCCAATCATCCGGAAACGCTTCTGCTTTAACAGAAGAATTCAATTCCAAAACTCTCGAATCCATCTTCAAAGTAACTTACGAAATCGACAGTACCCGTCATGACAAAACAATCGAAATCCTAATGGCTGTATTATGTTCAACAAGTGTACTATGGGGCGCTTTGAGGGCCTATTCCTGGGGGAAAAGAGCAGGGAAACAAATAATCGACATAGTCACTATCCTAAAACTAGTCCTATTCATGACAGAAATAATTTCCAACATATTCCTTTTAATCATCGGTTGTATGGCAGTTTGGATAACATTTGCTTACAAACTACAACGACATTTCGTTTATGTTCTTCTAAGTCATGATCAAGAATGGGTCTTCATAACTTACGTCAGTGTCGCCTTAGGGCTAAAATTCATCGCTTTGCTTCATCTCTATGCTTCTTTAACATTGACAGAAACGTTTTTCATCGACTGGGAAAGACCTCGAACAACTTTCGAACCTTCAAAAACAATAATCCCAAGTAATCAAGAAGAAAACGTCCAACAAACCCCCATCGAATCCAAGTTATCCTCTGTCGTCATCTGGAGGACTTATCTCATCGCTAATGAATGGAATGAATTACAAAATTACAGAAAAACCAGTATTTCTGTCCAAATGTTCTTCATCATTCTGCTTCTAGAATTCTTCAATTTCGAAGACTATGCAATCGTTCAACCAGGATTTGCCAGAGGTAACATGCCACATGAATTTTCCGAAAGTAGATTATCCCGATTTGCCGTCAATGTATCCTTCTACTTAATTATCGGTCTATTTCAATGGGTTTTTCACGTTTTAATAATAGAAAAAGTAGTCGATCCATTCAGAAATTTCATGGATCTTTGTTCCATGGCCAACATCAGTGTTATAGCTTTGACACATCCTCAACGTGGATACTACATTCACGGCAGATCTGTTCATGGATTAGCCGATACAGGAATACAAGAAATGAATCAATTTCTAAAACGCGAAAAAGACAATCTCTGCGGTTTAAGAGGTCTAGAAAACGGAAACGAGCTCCAAACCTATGTCATGAACTTGCCTAAGGCATTTAGGGATAAATACGACGAAATTACTGCTTCCGTCCGAAGTCCAGCTCAAGTGATCAATGTAAGATTAACAACTAACGACACAGTCACTTCTAAAGTCGAAAACACCGCTACAGTATATGAACAATTAAACCAATACTTGAAGGACGTCATTGATCATGCTGTTCCTGATGCAGATTACGTCATTACAGATTCCAAATTCATCGAAGAAGTATTAGGTCTGGAACTCGCCGACACGACAAAAACCGGAAATTTCACAAGGTAAATTTTCAAAAATAAAACAAAGTAATTTCCAATTTTCAGGGATCCTTCAGAAATGGCCTACAGTAACGTCTTCGTTTACGGAAACGAATGGCCTCATTTAAGTTTCGAAATGCTTCTTTTTTGTGTTACTGATCTCGTAATCAACAACAGGATTTTCGCCGCAACACTTACATATTTTGTTTCTTCTATTATCCAAAAAATCGCCAAAATCTTCTTCACTAGTAATCTCGTTAAATCTAGTTTTGTTGATAGTAGGTTTTTGATTTGAAAAACAAAAATAATAAAGATTAAACTGACCTCTCAAGAGCATATTCCCTAGCATAGTGGAAACATGCTTCAGCAGCTCCCAAAGCTCCCCAGGCAATTCCAAGACGGGCATTGTTGAGGCATCCAAAAGGTCCACCGAGACCTTCGGCATTGGGAAGCAGATTCTCTTCGGGGACAGCGACTTCATCCATGGCAATCTGACCAGTGACACTTGCCCGAAGTGAGAGTTTGCCAAGGATTTTAGGAGCAGTAAGTCCCTTCATGCCTTTCTCGAGGATGAAACCCTGAAACAGAAGAATGAAAATCACCACTGCAAAGAACGGAAATGAATGTTATAAAATTCTCTCAAAACGAATTTGTTTTAGAAATTAAAATAGCCTAAAATTTTGGTTTTGCGGAGTGGTTATTTTGTAATCTTATGCTATTTCGTGATTTTTCGGAGCTATAGTATCTGGATAGATCTAGGGATTTCTAGACTAAGATATATGGGGTAGATAACCTCCCATGTCATTTAGGATTAACTTTCATATATGAAATCGTTAGTAAATATAAGTCATAACATCCAAAGAACCCCTTGAAGACGAGTTGCTTTTTTATTCTTGAAAAGTACAAACTTGCCTTGATTTTGTCGTTGTGACGGTCGCTTCTGGCCCAGACGATGAAGACGTCGGCGACGGGAGAGTTGCTGATCCAGGTTTTGGTCCCACTCAACTTGTACGTCTTAGAACTCTCATCCCACTTGGCTCTGGTCTCCATGCCAGCTGGATTAGATCCATGATTGGGCTCAGTCAATCCGAAAGCTCCGATTTTCTTGCCCGAGGCCAAATCAGGAATGTACTTTTCTTTTTGTTCCTTGCTTCCGTAATTGTAGATAGGACCAATCACCAAACTCGTCTGAACGGACATGGTTGACCTGTATCCACTATCAACTCTCTCGATTTCCCGGGCTATTAGTCCGTAGCCGACAGTAGAGACACCTGCACATCCGTAGCCGCTGTAGGGAGCCCCGAGAAGCCCCATTTGGCCCATTTCTGGGATTAGAGTAGGATCAAAGGCTGGAACGAAGCAAATTACTACATGAAGAAGGAGACACAAGGGGTACAGACTTACATTCATTTCTGTAGGCTTGGATAACCCTCGGGAGAAGTTTCTTCTGACAGTACTCATGAGTCTGGATTCTCAAGGCGTTTTCCTCATCTGTCAATTGTTCATGAAGTCCAAAAAAGTCCTGATAATCATAAGTACTGCTATCTGGAAAAGTTAAAAAGTCCATATATGGAATCTCGGAGCAACTCACTTCTGGCAAAAACCGGACTCAGAGCAAGCCGGGGAAGCTTCGTTATGGATCTGCCGATCAACATCCTGGATCTCCAGACTGAAACGATGGATTGCTATTAAAAACAAAAGAAAAATAAGACCACGTGTTTTTTGAAAAAGTTGAAAGCGATCGTCGGTGTAATCAAGGTCGTCGAAATTGAAAAAAGTTAAACTACAAAGAACACAACGCCAAAGATCTTCAATCTTTGATTTTCAAATTTCCTCGAAGAATATCATTTTCCTCATTTTCGCAATTAAAAACACAAAAAATAAAAAAACTAAAATTATTAAATTTTCGATTAAAATGCCACTTTTTCCGTTTTTTACTAATGAAAGCCAAAGGAACACAACGCCAAAGATGTTTGGTTTTTAATTTCCGAATTATTTTTCTATTTTTAACCAAATAAAGAATAAAGAAATTTAATTTTTAAATTTTCCATAAAAAGTCACGTATTTTTAAAAATAAATTTACAAAGAACAAAATACCAAAGATGTTCGATTTTTGAGTTTTAAATTTCTCTGGTTTTTTAATTTTTTTAAATACCGTTTTTTACAAAACAAAAGTTTCTCTTCGAAGCCGATCATCCAATTTTAAACCAAAGGCCATCTGTCAGGATTTCCTCGGCCAATTTTCCCACTTTCCAATTAGTCTTAAACATCTGCGTTTTCGCCGATCGATCCTGTTCAGTCCTCAGTAATTATTTGTTGAATATCCTTTACTTAACAATAATCCATCTAGCAATGTCCATAGGTGTCAATCAAGTTGAAAAAATTCCCAAACTCGAGTGCAAATTGAGATGGAACAAGTTTCACGACCATTTTTTCCAATTCGGCAAACGCAACAATCGGCAGTTGCTTTGATCTTTTCTCTCGCTCTGACAGCAGGGGCTCGGTGCCAGTTTTAGTTCATCATTCTTCGTCATTCGGGGCCGTGCGCGGTCGCAGACCAGTCCAATAGGAACGGCAGGGCTTTGAGTCAAAATGGCCAGTTTTTCCTTTTTGCCTGAAAATCGATCAATCGTGCTTTTTTAGGTCCTTGTTGTTAAAAAAACCTTTTATTTTTTGTTGTTTTTATATAAATTTCGCATATATTCTATTCAATCCCCACCGTGAAGTATTTCTTCATATATATTGTTCATTATTTGTTCATTTAGAAGCCGGAAAATCAGGCCTATGTTATTAGAAAAAAACCTTTTTATTTTTTGTTGTTTTTATATAAATTTCACATATATTATATTCAATCCCCACCGTGAAGTATTTCTTCATATATGTTTTTTATTTTGGGATCTAAAAATTATGTTTTTATTGTTAGACAACTTTATTTTCTGATTTATTTTCCACCATTTTTATATAAATTTTACATTTAATTTATTCGTTTGCCACCGTGAAATATTTCTTTACACATGTCCATTGTTTGTCCATTTTAAGGTCGAAAAAAGTCCAAATTCTCATTGCAGCTGCGCGGTTTCGTTATCTCCCCAGGATCTTTGGCCTCTTTGTTATTCATTGAGTTTATGCCCGTTACGCCATCCTCTTTTTCGCGCCCATTTCGTCCTTGTTCCTCGTATTGGTGCCAGCCATAACCTTGGAATTGCAGTTTCTGTTTTGGAATTTTATTGATTGGATCCATTGCAGGCATGTCTGTGGTTTCTGCCCCTTCCTCGAGTTCTTACAGGAACCCATACAGATCCAGAAGAGACTACAGACCTCCCCCAGCCGCGGGGTCTGGGTTCGGGAGGTTGAGATACGATCAAGACAGGGCTGGACTATTGCCTCATTCAAGAAGCTTCGATAAGGTTTGTTTTTTATTTTTTGTAAGTTTATGAACCCATGTCGGAGGACTATTTAGGTGCTAGTTGTGATTTTTAAACTCTCCATTAGTTCATATATTTTTTACTGACCCTCGAAAATAGGATTTTTTGCAACGCAATCTAAAAGTTCCTATATCTAAACGGAATATATCTTTGAAATACTGATTACGAAACAATCATCGCGCAACCTGGAGTTTTAGGCTGCTTTAGTTTGTAAAAACTTCTGGAAATTTACTTTGAAAAGATTCAGGGAAAAACTATTTCCGGCTTTATAATGTTTGTTTTTTAATATTTTCTGCTTTTAGAGCTCGAATTCTTATCCTAAAGAAGACAGAAGTTATTTCAACGATAACGACAATGCCACAGTCGTTTCTGGTTGCACTTCCGTTTGCTCATATAGTGCCCTAGCTTCCCAGCAACAAAGATTAGAAAAGGAACGACGAGAACAACAAAAATTTCAATTCAAAGAAGACAATACTCGGCACTGTTGTTGTTCCTTATCCTTTCTCTGCAGATTGAACTTTGCCGGGTTTATTTCGTTTTTGTCCGTCTTGGCAGTTCCCAGTATTGTTGTTGCCCCTTTTATTGCCCCGTATTTTGGTTATGACTGGCCCGGAATTCAATGTGATCTCAATTCGCAGGTATGTTTTTATTTATCGATTTTATCGAAAATAGCATTTCAGAGGTTTTTACTGGTTATCGGGATATGTCTAGTAGTTCAAATTATCATTGTGTGGAAAGTTCACTCCAGGAAACCATCAGCAAGATTACCGAGGATAGTGCTATCTAGAGTTGCTTTCACTCTTTCTTTAATCTTTGTATTAATCGGTTTTGGACTCTCATTTGTGGCTAATGATTTTATCCCGAGGAACCCTAACTACGTGGATATTCTTCTCCATGCTCTATTGCTTCTAGTGACGACGTTCTTGATTCATTCTCTATGGTACTTCTTTGAACTTAAACAACCCCAAATTCTTGTTACTGTTCATGTCACTAGAGATCCAGACGGAGAGTCTAAATCCTTCTCAATCAAGGAATGTTGTATCCAAGAAGCTGTAGTGGAGATTCTGAGCCGATATACAGCAGAATTCCCGAGTTTTAATCCTTACAAGTTCAGAGCCAAGAAGGACGGACAAGGGAGTTTTAAACTCAATGGAGCTTCCAGTGGAATCGCTACTGGATTCAAGGTTTATGCTATTGAGGAATTCGAAGGACCAGAAGCAGCCGCAGAGCCAGATGGAGTGATTTCTGTAAATAATGCTAAAATTTTAATTCAAGCAGCAGTTAGACGAGGAAGGAAAGACAGGAGTGAAAATTTTCATCATAATTTAGAATTTGAAAGGAAACTAGAAAAAAGGAAGTGTGAATTGATCCTAGCCACAGAAGAGGCCTTTGCCCATGTAAATGCCATTAACACGAATAACGCTAAATTTAAGGTTGGTTTTTAATAAGTAATGGGTGATAGGGGAAATGATTTGGAACATTTGGTATTAATAATAGTATAAAAAACCAAAACAATAAATCATGAAAATGAAATTGACACAACTGTTTTTTGCTACAGTAGTGCAGCTAATTGATACTCAGGGTTGTTTGCTTTGAGGTCGTCTTTTTGAGTTGGTTGTGCTTTAATAGGATTGGTTTTAGATTTGTAAATCATATTGATGAATATTTTTCAGGTGAATCCCATGGATCCCTCTGCTACGGCTAAGATAATTCTGGCTGTGATATTTCGACCTCTTAACAAATACCTCAAAATTACGCAACAACATAACTATTTCCACTTTTCTGATGTCGAGGATCATCTGAGGAACTGCTTAACTCATGGATTTACAGCAGACACGTTCCTTCAGCCCTTCTTTGCCTCGAAAATCCCGATAAATGAGGATCCTCCGACATCTTCGAAGTGGTCTCTTCTCTGTGATATTCATCCAGCGAATTCAATTGCACATGGACAACAGTTTGTTCTTCGCTGCCTTGATCAAGACAGTAATTTGAATGTCAGGCTTTTCTGTAAAGTCGACGCTAATCCAGTCTTCAATGTTGTCCAAGAAAGGAGTAGAAATTCGGCTTATACTTATCAGTTTAATCTAGCTCCTAGTCCTGGACAAACATCCCCAGTCTGATCTGAAATCGTTTATTTTATCGATTTTTTGCAATTCGTTATCGAGAGATATCCTCGGGTAGTAGTTTTCCGAGATGAGTCAATGGGATCAATAAAAATCGAAATTAAAGTTTTTGAATGTGAATTCGCTTAACTACAGTAATAGTCTTTCGTTACAGTGTTGATTCGGTGAAATATGTTTTTGATTTTTTTGGAATATCTAGAGTTGAGATTTTTTGTTTAAATTTATTAACAAAAAAGTGTGACTTTTGGTTCCGTAATAATTGCGAAATGTAGCACATTCGTGACATTTTTCATATTTGATATTTGTGATGAAAACTGGAACGTAATAGTGACGATTTGCATTTGGTATTGAGTCAAAAATTGTGCTTTTTTGTGTGTCGCTATCGATTAATATGGACTTAGAACACTATTAGAAAAATTTAGGGGTAAATAATTTATCTTCTTTAATATTTTTGAAAAAGTCCGCAATTGAATCTGATTCCTTCTTTTTCAACAAGATCTTCACAATCTGTAGTTACTTGTTTTAAATCCATCTTTTTTTAGGCTTATCTTTAAAAGTGACGTCAACCATTGAAGATTGACAGATTCTTGAGGGTATTAAGATTTCTTCTTAGCGTTTATCCCACACTTTGGTAGGGTTCATTTGTTTAATTTTTGCTCCTTGTTTAGTGTGATCGGCAACGTTATTTGGATTTAATTGCGCTATCCTCGTATCTGCCATCATCCTATCAAATCACCGAGTTTTTGGACAGTCTGGTAGTCGCTTGTCTTTTACGTGTAGGTCCATCGCTGTTTGGACCACAGAGTTCTATCCCTACGTAGGACATGGCCATACCAGCGAAGTCGTGCTTCTTGAAGCTTCTCAGTTATAGACACAACCCCTATTGTCCTACGTACGTCCTCATTTCGTACTTTGTCCATCCTCGTTAGATCTAGGGTCCAGCGAAACATCTTCATTTCCATAGTATGTAACACCTAATCATGTTTCTTTGTAGACGTCCAATATTCCGAGCCATAGATTGTCAACGGCCTTATGTACTTTGGATTTTAGTTTTAAAGGTGTTTTGTGATCTTGCAAGATGTCCGAAGCTTGTCAGTATTTTAATCAAGCAATATTGGCTCGTTGTTTAGCGTCCACTAAGGAACTACCATCTGAGGCAATGTACAACCCCAAATATTTAAAGTAATTTACTTCAGGTAACTCCTTCAATTTGCAACGATTTGTCATCAGTCTCTTTGCCACACTCTATGTACTTTATTTTGCGGATATTAAACCTCATGCTGTATTTTTCTAATTTTTCCTTCCATTTGTGTATCAACTGTAATTTCTTTTTGTTTTTAGCAGCTATCGTAATGTCATCCGCGTACAGTAGAGTCCATAGACGTGGTTTTTTGATATCCTTTGATAATGTATCCATGCAAAGAATGAAGAGTAAAGAAGAGAGAGCTGAGCCTTAATGTACTCCTACTCGGATAGAGAAAGTGTCTGATATTCCACCTGAGACATTCCTTGAGGGTATAAAAGTAAGTCTGGAAATGAAGAAATTACCATTTAAGTAATGAATAAATACATATTAAGCTTATATCTGTCTTCTTTTTAGTCAAATCTAAAATTTCTTCTTGAATATGGGTCAGACGAGCAACTTTATTTTCTAACTTCACGATTCTTTGCTCTAATAAGTAATTCGAGCTTGAGAATAGACGGTTTCTAAAGCTCCAACTCGAGCTTTTAAATTCTTGATACGTTCATCATTAGGGACATGAATCTAAAAAAGTTTAATTAGTAAGTAAAAAAGTAACCAAAATTACTGTCCTAGAAGTCAGTGATCAATAGATAGTCAAATTTCCAAATAACGAAGGACTATCGTGCAATTGGAAATTTCCTGAGGAGCAGAGAAAAGCATAGAACACTTTTTTTTACTTTTTATTCCTATTTCGCACTATATCAAATTTACAAACAATACAATTTCAAAATTAAATTAAATTTTCAATGAGCATAGAACATTTCATCAGCTTCTACCGTCGACAAGATGCCTTGCTTTACAGGTTAAAATAACTTTGTTACGCTTTTCCATCGTAAAGTGAAGGTAGTAGTAATTTTGAAATTAATTGTAGAATTATAAAAACGAATAAAGTACGTATCACAAGTGCAGCACAATCAATATGTTGAAATCATATTTTTCTTCCATTAACTCGGTTAGAATCCAATATATAAGGAGTGTACTCAGAAATTCTTACATGTTAATTACATTCAGTCAGATGTGATTGTGCATCGCCTATGATAGTCGTGTCATGTAGAAAAAAAAGCAGAAATGATAATTTCAAAATCAAAAATAAATAAATTTGTTACATAAATACTCAACACGATTTTAGGTATTCGTTGCGGGAGTCAACTGCGTCTTTTGTGAAATTTACTCGTTAATTGCGCTCGGATATTTCTATTCAGGAAAAAGTGGCACAAAAATATTGATTGCATTCAATTAGACGTGATTGCAGAACGACGATGGAAGGTCTCATTCAAGCTCTACAGTATTTTACGGTCCCTGATATTCAGACTATCTCTTCAGGTGCTCTCTTTCTAGTACAGGTTTTGTCCCAGAAATGACAGACCGAGTATTAACTAGTTATTTAATATATCATTATTACAAAAAGAAGTTTACGGAGTCTATACTTCTTCTACTGGACGGGACCAGATGTAGATAGTAGCGAGTCGCAGCCAAAATATATAAAAACGCCAAGCTTTATCTCTTACAAAGTTGATAATGATAATTACGAAAGTTTTCCCACCCACGCCTTTTTCCTTTCGTTGCGAGACCCTTCTTTCTCCGTTTTTCCTCTTTTACGTGGGCGCAGAACATGCATTTTTTGGCCTTCTCTTTATTTTCTATTCCTCTTTCTTTCTCCGTTTTTCCTCTTTTACGTGGACGCAGAACATGTATTTTTTGGCCTTCTCTTTATTCTTATTCCTCTTTTTTACCTTAGATTTCATCGACAAATGTTATTACTTTTTTTAAATGAGAAACTCATATCTCTCACACTACTGCATCGCTTCACAGAGATACAACATTAGGGACTTTGGATTTGTTCTTACGTTATCTGAGAACAACCAGAGTTCTGGAACAAAACAATATTTATAAACAATCAACTAGCATGTATAAATCGTGAAATGAAAATCAAAAAAGTCAACAATGGAATCGAGAGATGAGTAATCTTTTTTAAATTTTGTACATATTTATCTTTTTTCATATATTTCGTAATCTAGCAGCGTTCTTTTACTGTTTTTCATACATTTTACGATTTAAGAATATTCATTTAATTTTAAAAAATTAAAATTTTATTTATTGCATAATTTATAAATAATTTTATTTTTCCATATATTTCGTAATTTACAAATATTTTTAATTTTTTACATATCCCGTACACATTCAATGTGGAAGACAAGGTGAGTCCGAGTGCTGCTGGCCCCGGCGAACCCGTAAAGGCCAAAGTTGACCCTAGGGGTCAAGGTGGCAAGCCCGTTTTCGCCACACCCAGCAGCTTGCCAGACCTTCCGGATACCTGCGGATTTGGAAATTTCCATCAAGCTCGATTACTAGGTCCCTTCTATCTTTTTATCTTTATCTTACATATCCCGTAATTTACATTTGCTCTTTTAATATTTCTTATATTTTGTGTGATTTAAAATCACTTTTAATGTTAGAAAACTATAAATCCGATATGTTTTTTATATTTTGTAATGTTTTTTTGCAATTTTTCGCACATTTCGTAATTTAAGAGCGTTTCCCTAATGTTGATGAACTACAAATTTGCTGTTGTTCGTAGATTTTATAATTCATAATTGTTTTCTTGCGTTTTTCGTATATTTTGTAATTTAAAACTTTTTTCCTAATATGGAAGAGCTGCGGATTTGCTATTTTTATATATTTCGTAATTTACAATTTTCGTTAAAATTAAAAAAGTGTAAATTTATTTATATATATTCATATATCGTAATTTATGAGTATTTTTCTACGTATATTTTACAAATAATTCTAATATTGAAGAAGTATAAACTTGTTTTATATATTTCGTAATTTATGAATTTTCTCTTATTTTTTGTATATTTCTTAATTTTCAAATTTCCTACTTTCGATAAATTTTAGTTTTAAATATTTTTATTATTGATAAATTGAATCTGTTGTTGTCCATAAAGAGAAATTTGGTTATCTTCCAATTCTCCTGAGTGGAATAATCTTCGGAAAATTTAAAGCTCACGTTCCACTTTGTTCCTTTGTTTACGTATTTTTTTCTTTTCATTCACTGCAGATTTCCACATTTTCTAGTCATGGAGTCAGTACCGGACATGGACGATCTTCTGGATTCCCTGGAGGATCCACCAAAAACAAACGGGAGTACTAACGGTGATTCATCATCTATTGATCGGCCAGTTAGAACCCGTGATGTTCCTTTGTTTATAAGTTCCAAAACTACTATGAAGTCTACTTTGGTCGAAGAAAGTACTTCAGAAGTCAAAAGAAAACTGGTCAGTTGATTTTTGATATATGAAAGTTTGTTGAAATGTGGAAATTTTATTTTTCAGGACGATGTTAGCATGAGTTTTGATTCTGATTTTATGGAGGAGAATCCAAAAGTAAAGAGATTAGACAGTGTTCAGAGATCATTTGGAGAACCTTGTAGTCGAGACTTATGGAATACAGATTCGTCGAGGAATAAGGTCCAGGGGAAAGCGGAGAACGTAGAAGTTGAAAGAAAAGTTCCGAAATTTGTAGATAATAAAACTTCTAGTTTGGATATCGGATCCTCAAGTCACATCCCGACTATTTCAAGTACTCCTGCTTCAGAATCTGTAAAAAATGAAATTCCTAATGCACCAGCTGATTCTCCGAGTTATATTCCGTCTTTTTCACCCAGTACTCCTGCTTCAGAATCCTCAAAAAATGAAACTCCTAATCTAGGTTCTGAATCTTCGGACCATATTCCATCTACTTCACCCAGTGTTCCGTCTCCAAAAGAAGCGATTCCTTCAGAAGACATGACTGAACAATTTGAATTCACCACTACCAGTCTTTCTGAATCTGTAAAAACCCCAGATGAAACCATGAGAATAACTTTCAACGCCGCAAAAGTGACTTCAGAAAAAGCTCCAGATGTATTTGTTGGTGAGAAGCCAAATGATTTGTTCGAAGATGATTCTATGAAATCAGATTCACCAGAAATAAGGAGTTTAGAAGGCACTGATTCTGGAAAATCTGAAACAACAAAACTAGAAGAATTAAGTAACGACAGAATCGGGGTTATTTCTGTCGAAGCTGTTCCAGATGAAGCTACAGTTAAAGAAAAAGTTAAATTTGAAGAAATAACTGAAGAAAGGAATCCAGAGACAACTGTAGAAGTTACAGAAGAGGATATATCATCTGAAAATCAAATAACCAAAGAATCTGTTAAGGAGGAAGTTCCTGAAGAAGTATCCCAAACAGATCGAGATACTACTGTAGAAGTTACAAAAGAGGATATATCATCTGATAATCAAATAACTAAAGCATCTGTTGAAGAGGAAGTTCCTGAAGAAGTATCCCAAACAGATCGAGATAGTACTGTAGAAGTTTCAGAAGAGAATATATCATCTGAAAATCAAATAACCAAAGAATCTGTTAAGGAGGAAGTTCCAAAAGAAATATCTCAAAAGACAGCTTCAGAAATTCCAAAAGAAGATATATCACTTGATGGTCAAGTAACTGTGGAATCTACTGAGAAAGAAGGTCTGAAAGAAGATATATCATCTGATAACCAAATAACTAAGGAATCTGTCCAAGAGGAACTTCAAAAAGAAGATATACTAACTAGTAATCAAATAACTAAAGAATTTATTAAAGAAGAAAGTTCAAAAGTAGATATATCACCTGATAGTCAAATAACTGAGACTTCTACCGAAAAGGAAATTCCAGAATCACGATCTGAAGTAGTAAGTCCAAAAACAACTTCAGAAATCCAAAATGAAGATGTGTTTTCTAATAATCAAACAAGTGAATCTATCGATAAAGTTTCTCCAGAATCAGGTACTCAAAATTCAGGTTAGTTAAAATTTTTACTAAAGTTTATATTATTAAAGTTTTCAGAATTATCGTCTTCCATTAATGATCCTTCAAAGCCCGTTGGATTTGATTCAGATTCTAAACCATCTGAAGAAGAAGACCTTCAACTTCAAAAAGAACTAGAATCTATGGAGATGGAAAGCATCCCGGAAGACGTCGTCGTGGCTGTGACTGAATCCGCAAACGAGCCGACTGGTGATCGAGAAGCTCAATTTAGTTCTGAAAATATGCAAAAATCTGCTGTAGAAATCCCTCAGAAACCGGCTTCGGTCGTTCTCAGTACTCACGATCTTTCGGAATTTAACTACAATCCAGTCTTGACGGAAAGTGAACGACAACTGGGGAAAACGAAGCCTTACTGGATCCCGGACGAGGACTGTAATTCCTGTATGTTGTGTTCTTTGAAGTTTACAGTAATCAATAGAAGACATCATTGTCGTTGCTGCGGGAGAGTCCTCTGTAATTCCTGTTGTTCTGTCAAGAGGCCTTTACCGTATGTTGAAGATCCAGAAAAAAAACAAAAAGTTTGTGAACCTTGTTCGAGGACTCTGGACAGAATTGAAGAATTTGAAAAAAGACAAACTGAAATTTCCAGTTTTGATGATTCCAGGACTTCAGAAGGCAGAATACGGTCGGATTTTCATGATAATTCTGTGGATTTCAATGAAATTGGATCAAGTAATTCAAGACAAGAAATTTTAACTAGGAAAAAATCAGTACTAAAGTCGAAAAAAACTGAATCTAGTTCGGAAGAACCAACGGCGGACAAAAAAAGGAGTGTCAAGTTTCTCGATGGAGTTCATCCGGGTCATGAAACAGAAGCAAATGAAGCTGGTCCTTCCAGGATTTCTGGAGTTGAACAAAGAACCGATCACTCTAATGAAAATGTTAAAAAAGTAAGTTTTATATTTTTATTATTTTTAAACTGGATCAACTAGGATGTAAAAGGTCTTAGAATCTGGAATTTCTGGAATCAATATACGAAAACTAGGGTTCTAGAAGGTCTTAGAATCTGAACTTTAGTATTTCAGAATGTTCTAGAATCAGAAACTTTTAAAATTGATATATGAAAATCAAAGTTCTAGAATCTGAACTTTAGGATTTTAAAATTTTCTAAAATGAACATATGAAAACTGAGATTTTGGAAAATTTGGAATCAATATATAAAAACCAGGATTCTAGAATCAGAAACTTTTGGAATCGATATATGAAAACCAAGGTTCTAGAATCTGAACTTTAGGATTTTAAAATTTTCTAAAATGAACATCTGAAAACTGAGATTTTAGAAAATTCGGAATCAATATATAAAAACCAGGATTCTAGAACCAGAAACTTAAAATTGATATATGAAAACCAAGTTTCTAAGACTATTCAGGATCTGGACTTTAGGATTTTAGAATTTTCCAAAATTCGAAGTTTCTAGAATCAGCGTCTGAAAACTAGAATTTTAGGACTTTTAGAAACTTATATCTGAGTGCTTTTATGATTATTTTTAATTTTTGTAATGTTATTTTTAGATTCCAAAAAGACCAATTTCCAACAGAAGATTCCGTGAAAAAAGAATCGAAGAAGAACAAATTTCTTTGATCAAAGACGACACTCTTTATCTGGCTGATTGTGATGCTCAGTTGACTAAATCCTCAATTGATGTAGTTTGTGAAAAATTACTCAATGGAGAAAAATTAACTTTTGGGATTAAGAAAAATTACTATGTTGTAAGCCAACTTGTCCAGACTTTGAACGGGAAAGTTTGGTGTTTTTCGACGAGAGGAATGGCAGCGATAGGGGCGGATGAACTGTTTTTTGCTTTCGAAGCTGGAGAAGATGAATTTAAAATTTTGGAAGAAACGATAAAAGAAGAAAATAAATCAGAAATTTCGGATGAAGAAGAAAGAAAAAAATGTTTTATTCAATCTATTCTTTATTTATTTGAATATTTCTTTGTTGAATCCTTGATTCCTGCGAATGATAACTTGGATGAAAAAGTTGGAATCAGAAGATGTGGATCTAGAATGTGTAAATGTTATAATGTTTCTTCTGGAGAAATTGGAGGAATTCCGACGGCTGTTGTTCTTTTTCACAGACCTCAAGGCCAGGATTTTTCGAGTTTCCCGATCCCTTTCAATGTTCCGTTCCTTGTTGGGACGTTTATTCTCAAACAAGAACTGATTTGGGCTATGACGATTCCGAACAGATTGCTATTGAGACTTGGACTTCAATCTTCACGTGAGTGTTTAGTAATTTTTACAGTTAAAATTTTGTTGATTTTTTTTGAAAAATTATTTGAATGTTTTTTAGGATATTTATTAATAATTTCATATATGAAAATTAATCCTAGAAGATTTTGTACTTTTTATACCATAATCTAAAAGATTCTAAATCCATTTAGATAGAATATAGTTTCGAAAAATTGCGAAATCACTGTCACGGATAAACCTAAATTATCACCTAAACTAATTATAGAAAATCTTAGAAATTCGTCTTGAGAGTACTTCATAACAATGTTCGTTTTTAACTTTTTACAATAGTGGAGATTCTGTAGATGATTCTAGGATCTTCCGGAAATTCCAAATTAAGACTCGAAATTTCTAAAATATTCTCATAAAAATAAAAAATTTTTAATAATATATTTTTTTCAGATTTCCCGATTCCTATTGTAAACAAAAGAAACAGAGATCCAGTGTATTCCGATTCCTCAGAAAACTCAGTATTAAAAGTTTTCAATGATTTTAGAAATTGGACTTATCGACTTCCTAAGATTATGGGATCGACTGTGGAGATTGAAGATGGATGTGTTGTTAAAGTGTATATTCCTAGTTTTGGAATTGAGGAATTGAAGCAAGTTATTGACTCTAATAGGAACATGCTAGCTTGGTCCACGGAATTGACGGATCATCCGGATTCTCATCTGGTGGCTATCCAGAATATGGATAATAGGACATTTAGAACGGAAATTTTCACAGATGTCGGAGGAACGAGACAAACTATCGGAGCTAATTTTGTGGTTATTGATGGTTCATTGAAAAATAGTACTGAGAAATTTTTGATGACGATTATTGAAGATGGAGTGGTTTTGAGGTTTCCTTCAGAGACTATGGAAGAAATTGTAAAAAATCTACAAAACAAAGTACCGTTTATTATCGACAGTAACTCTATGAGTGTCCAGATTATGTTTGTGGATCCTTATGAACCTCAATCAAAAACTGGAGCTTTAGTTTCTCCGATTGATGAAATGTACTTATTAGTGAGTAATTTTGTAAAGTAAAGTTTTGTATTTTTAACTTTTACAGGGACATTACCAATATGGCCTCACTTTGGGACGTCAGTTTAGGTCCCAGATCCCCATCCCTAACACTACAGAATGGGCTCTTCGTCTTTCTACAGTGATCAATGCAGATAAAGGCAGGTTTCCGTTGCAGTTACAACCGAGGTATTTTGAACTTTGTGAACAAATAGGGATTTTGATTGCTTCCACAGTGGAACAGTTTATGAGACCTTTGACGTTGAGTGAACAGAGACAAATATGCATCCGGATAAGGATAGAGCCCGAGTCTGCTACGTATGAAACTGCGAAATGGCAGGGATTGGATCAGGAACAATACATATGGACGGAGGTCCTCGATGACAAGTTGATACCGTACTTGTACCAACTGTGTCCGATGATTAGTTCTCAACTGTATATTGAACTGTATTTTTCCATAATTTCCACACGGTTATTGCAAAATATCGATTATTGAAGTAATATACGGGTCCAAGTCACTTGGGCCGTTCACTTGTCAGATATGTATAAACTTTATTTACTGTAAAACTTGATCTAAGGATAACTAATGGATAGAAGAAATAAACCAAACTTCTAAATCATAAATCGGTCTATTTACTAAATACAATGATCTTTGTTAGTTGGAAGTTGTTAGATGGTGGTTTAAAGATCTTCATTATCAGTACCAAACAGCGGAAGAGGAACCGGCGATATGGAGTGATGGTCAGAATAATGACCATGTTGTCGATTAGTGGGAAAGTCCAGAAAAATATTACTGCGATACGATAGATATACAATGATGGTGACAATAATACGATGATTACAAAAATCAATGCAGGAATTATAATAAAAATAAGAATAGTTAAGAATTGGATACAGATGCTGGTGAGAAGCATTTTGTGAATTTCTTTTGTTTTAATTGATAATATTGAAGATTGGTTTTTGTGTCTGTAAATACAAGCAATAAAATACATCAGAAGGATCATGATGTAACAAAATACTAAAATTCCAAAGACGAAAATCATTTTTTTAAAAAAATTTAAATTTATCCGAAGGGGATTGGAATCATATTTGAGTAATTTTTCACCACCAATAATAAAATTTTCGATGACTGTTTGAGTTTCCTGAATGGGGCAAAGTGATGGAGAAATGAAAACTCCAAAAAACATATTAATCATACTCGTACCATAGATGACACCAATAAGGATAATATGCACTGTCGGATGTTTGTAGAAATTTGTTTTATTAACTGCATCCATCATTGTCATGGCTGAATATCTTTCTATCAACATTATCAAAAAAAACAACGCAAGTCCAAGAGCTGCCCACAAAATAATAAACATGAATATTTGTCCAACAATGGGATTTACGGGACCTAGAAATCCTCGAGGGTGTACTATACCGAAAGGTGTGATGTAAACCGGTTCAAAACAAAGAATAGCTATCTCGAGAAAAATAATATGAACAATATAACAAAGTAAGTAAAATCTAAATTTCCTCATAGATAGAGAGCTTTTGAAGAAGATAATGAAAAATACTATAATAGAAAACGATAAACCTATCCAACCGATGATGGATAAAGCAATAACGAAGACATCAGTGACTTTTTCATCGTAGACGTCTTCTAGTTTCACTTTCTCATATTCTGTAGTACATGGAAATAATTCGTAAAATAATTGATGAAATAAAAAATCATCAAAATCAAAAAACGACATAAGAGCAAACTATTTCTTCTGTGTAATTTATTTAATATTCAATTTGACGAAAATCTGTAAATTTTCAATTAGTGTAAAATAAAAGTTAGTAAAAATTCAATTAATATTTATTCTAAGCAGTTTAGACTTTTGGTATAACAAAAAATATGGTTGTTTTCAACTTTAAATAAAACCAAACTACAAAGTTATCTGGAATTGAGTGTATTGGAAACTAAGGGATTCAAGATAACGTGATAACTGGCATGAACTTAGATATTAGTTATTCTCGTAATTAATGACTCATAGTGAAGTATAAAAAAGTGGCAACATTTTGAGCTTCCACATATCACCTGGTAACTGAAGTCAAAAATCGTTAAACAAAAACATCTGTCTAAGATAAGTAACCTTCTACTCAGACTAAATTCGGACCAATCCTGATGTCAAACTCCCACAACGAGCCGATGAAAAAAGAGAAGTTGCATCAATACAATATGATTAAGTTCTCAAAAACAATAATGAGAAGGGCCGGGGCGTTTCTCGAAAGCAACGCGCATCAACTTCGTCCGAATGACGCAAGAAATAGGTAAGGGGTATCGGCAGAGAAGCTAAATCACTTGCATAATCTTCAACTAGCAATAATAAATGTAAAAACACTAATGGAACGAGGGCGAGAACTTACAGATGTCCTTCAACACAGAAAGGTCAAAATCGCATGTCTACAAGAAACCAAATGGTCTGGAGCTAAATCAAAAGATATGAACTCGTATATTACAGAGAAAGAACAGGCCACAATGGTGTGACAATAACTGTTAACCAACAGTATTGAGATTTCATCAGAGAAGTATGTTGGATATCCGATCGCCTGATATCAATCCAAATGGCAATAAGAAACAATAGCATTCGTATAATCTCTGTATATGCATCATAAAGCGGATGCTCAGAGAAAAAAAGGAATGAATTTTGGAATGAAATTGAAATTCAAAAAAAAGTTACTTTAGTCGCAGTGGCTTTTTAAAATGAATTATATATCATTTTGTAGCTCTTAAAATACGAATTCAGAATCTGTATTCCATTTTCGCTAAACGCTTTTGTAGAATGAGAAAATGAGATAAATGTGTAAAATTTCATATATCGAAAGTTGGGAAAACATAAGATTACCTTCTCGCCTTTTGTTAAAATTTAGTGACTTCGTTTTGAGGATATTCGTTTTTCACTTTAACTAATTTTAATAATTTTTTCGAAATCAGAAGTATTTTTTGTACTGCAGCACCATGGTGCGGTGATTGTGGCCCCAGCGCAAACACAAAAAGGGTCCCAAGTTTGACTTCCGGTGCTAGCAGATCCACCCGAACCCAGGGGGTTAAGAAATTCAGGGTAGCGGCATAACGAACCACGATTTCCCCCACCTATGAGCCACATTCTTATAGAATGCCAACAGTGGCGGTCCATTGGGATTCAGAACCAGGATAGGACGACAGCCAAATCAGGGGGGATCCAACCCTGACTCTAGTCGGGGAAACATGGGTAGAAAAAGAAGAAGAAACACGGGCTTATACGCGAAAAAGAGTTGGCCGAATGTTGGACACCGAGACCCACCGTGTTTGTACGCGAGCACGTTTATATGGGTAAAATTAGGGTATATATCTCGCACTGTGACAAAAAAACCGAACTTCTTACTCATGCTCTACAGTACCCCACACTCCCTGATATTCAGGCTATCGCTTTGGGTCTTTCTTTCTAGCACACAGGTAATTTGCAATCACCACTGAATGCAATGAAACACCTTCGATTGCTTCCATTCATAATCAACCTTTGCTTGATTGCAGTCATTGCCATCGATTATGCTCACTCAGAATCCAATCTATTGAAAATTGCATTCAAAGGCTCTCATGCGTTGATTATATTCAGTTAGCAGTGATTGCAAATTACCTCTGCAGGTTTTGTTTCAACAATATCCAAATCCCTATCAAAAATATGGATCAACAATACTTAAAAATTGAAAAACTCTAAAATTAACAATAAATCAAAAAGTTCATAAAGACAATTTCTCATTTTTAAATTAATAAAAATCATAAAATATATTCTTGTCAAAACCTCAATAAAGATACAAAATTTATAAAAGTTCAAAATAAATAAAACAATTTACCATAATCCTACATAAAGCGAAACCACACAAGTGATGTTCACTCGGATGTCAGGAAATTACAGAAACAATTACAAATATTTTTCAATATCCTTGACCATGTCCTTGGGTTCGGTCGTTGGAGCGAATCTCTTGACGACATTGCCTTGTCTGTCGATGAGGAATTTGGTAAAGTTCCACTTGATGGCGTCGATCAGAGTTCCTCCTTGTTCCTTCTTCAAGAACTTGTACAAAGGATCAGCTCCATCTCCGTTGACGTTGATCTTCCCGTAGAGCTCCGGCTCGAACTTAAACTTGTCCTGGACAAAGTTCTTGATGTCGATTTCACAAGCTGGTTCCTGGAGATCACATGGATTAAACAAAGTTAAAAAAACAAGCTTACTTGGCCTCCGAACTGATTGCAAGGGAAAGCAGCAACTTCGAGTCCTTTGTCGTGGTACTTATCCAGGAGTTCCTTCAGCTGAGTGTAGTTAGAATTCGTCAAACCACATTGGGAAGCAACATTGACGACAATTACGACTTTTCCTCTGAAAACGAAGACGTTAGAAAACACGAAAATACAAAATCACAGAAATCCTAGGTAGTTCCGATTTCTTATTTTTAAAAGTTGTTTTATTTTAGAACAGTCAAAAACAAAAAGGACTCGTTGCTGTTCATCAAAATATATGAATTCATATATGAAAAAACTAAATTTCAAAACTAAAGAAAATTAAAATTTCATATATGAAAAATGATTTTCGTTGGATTTTCATATATGAAAATTTACTTTTTAATGATAAAGATCATTTTAGTCACAAATATGTTTAAAAAATAGCATTTTAGGTTTGTGTTCATATATGGAAATTTTTAATAAATTATAAAATTCCGACTTACTTGTACTTTTCCAAAGAGACATCATTTCCATCGGCATTCTTGACGACAAAATCATAAAAATGTTTTTTTTCTCCGGCCATGCTGCAATATGAGCAACTAATCAAAAGCGGTTGGAACAATCGATGTCCAACTCGAATCATTTCTATAAATACGCGATAAGCGACCCTAAAGATCGCGAACAAAGAACAATACTACAAGATACAGAAAATAAAGCTTCACTCCTCAACGTCACTTCATGAAAATATCTCACAATTGATGAAATAGAAAACCTCAAAGATCGGCGAGAAAATAAACAAGTTTGTCGATGACGAAATATCCTCAAGTCCGGAAAATCGCCGAACTCCGCTGGTTCACATATCGCGTCCCGGGATATAATTGATACAGATTACATGTATCCAAAGCCCTGATGGATTTAGTGGACAATGTGCCTGAAATAAAAACTATTGGAAAATAAAAAGACGGAAAGTAAGAGAGCAAACAAAAACAGCCTTCGAATTTCATTTCAAAACTGTCCTTTCTGAGTTTCAATGGGAAAAACTGGCTTTATACTTTGTAGTTTATATCCAAAAATAGAAACTATCGAATTTTCTGATAGATAATTCGACAAAAGTAAAAATTACAACTAAATGACAGCATTTATGACAAAATCGAACTTTTTTAATTTTCCAATTACATCCTCAGGCAGCTTATTACGAAATAACAGTAAAAACTCAAAAATTAACGCAATTTTGTAATTCATATAATCGAAATCGATTTTTTTCGGAAAAAATTTTGCATATTTAAAACAAAAAAAGAATTATAATAATTCATAAATATTTTAGAAAATTATGAAAAATTTTAAGATTATAAAAAGTTTAGAAATTTATATAAAAATTCAAAAAATCAAAAAAATTAAAAAATTTCTAAATTCAAAATTATTTTAAAAAATCGTATAAAAGATTTTTTTAAATTATGAAAAATATGTAAAAATCATAAAAATAGAAATTTTTTAAAATTTCATAATTATTTTAGAAAATTATATAAAAGATTTTTTTATTATATGGAAAATATATAAAGAATATATAAAAGATTTTTTTAATTATATGTAAAAATTATAAAAATTAAAAAATTTCTAAATTTATAATTATTTTAGAAAATTATAAAAAATTAAAAAAATTATGGTGTTCGACGACCACAAAATCCTAGGGATTACTGTAATGGATGTTGCTGTAATTATTAATGAATATTTTATTCCTAAAAAAACCCATAAATTACTGTAATAAATGTAGATTACTGTAGTGCCATTCTTACAGTACCCTGTTATTAAATGTATATTGTCTGTTTTTTCAAAAAATTCTGATTTAAAATTTACCGAAAATCATTTTTCACATTTGATTTTAAAAATGTCGTTAAATTTTTCATAAAATCGGACAAATTGGCAGTTATTGGTTTTCCTTTTATGGAATTGTAAAAACTGTCAAAAATAAAATTATAATTATTTTCAAACGAGTTTCTAAAAGAGAAATAGCGGACATTTCTCCTACAACAAAAATGACTGAATTACAGGTAAGCTAAAAAATGATCTACTGGATCGGGCACCTAGCCTTAATGAGAAGCGCAACCAACCGGGAGCGCTTGGTCCCGAACGGATTGCCTTAGTACCAATAAGGAGCGCTCGGTCCCGAACGGATTGCCTTAGCACCGATAGATAGTGCTTGGTCCCGAACGGATTGCCTTAGTACCAATAAGAACGTTTGGTCCCGAACGGATTGTCTTAGTATCAATAAGAAGTTCTTGGTCCCGAACGGATTTTCTTAACACTGACAAGAAAACATACAGTTCCTCTTGGCGGGAAGTTGGATTAGTTTTTTATGTCGAGTTCGACATAGTGTTTCTTTGTACTGTGCCTAAGGCATTTATTTAATAAACCTTTTCTATACTATTTTCCCTCCTCATCTAGACGTAGATCACTCGGCGTGACAGATACAACACAATCGTTTTGAGACCATTGGATTCTTAATTTTTTTTATAAAAAGTTTTTAAATCAAAAATAAAAATTTCTACTTTTTCTATTTTTTTATAAATTAGAATTTTTTATATTTTAAATTTTAGGAAAAGAAAAAACGACGAAGAAGAACTTGCTTTACCCTCTGGCAACTCCAGAATCTGGAGACTATTTTCCGGTCCCAGAAGTACCTGGTCGGAGAAGCCAGGATTCAGCTAGCCACGCAGTTGGGATTGAACGAATTTCAAGTGAGTTTTAGTCATCTTCTCTGCCACTACAGTATCCCTTGCTTTAGATAAAAATCTGGTTTCAAAACAGAAGAATCAAGTGGCGGAAAGAACAAAGACAACTACAGTATCTCGACCGTATTTAAAAACTTTTCTCAGTAAATTGTAAAAATAATAAAATACGCAACGATTGGTTACGTCATAAATTTTGGATTATCTTAGATTTCCTTTGAGATAAAATCGGGAACGACACAGGATTTGGTTGATCTCAGATTATCCCGAAAGTGGTCTCGATGAGGCCTACTGATTCCTTTTCATTTTTGATTATTTTTTGTTTCGTTTATTTTGTGGATTCTGAAGCCATAAATGAGCCGGATTATCCTGGGACGAACGATACGGAATTTGAATGGATTCAATTTGACCACGATGTGAGGGTAAGATATCTTTAATTTTGGATAGTGATTAGAAGTATTAAGATCAGTCTCTATCCTGGATACTATCTAAAATTTCACTAGGACTTAAAATCATTATTGAAAAATAACTCCAATAATGATGTTGAGTAGTTTGAAAGTATTAATGTTAGTCACTATCCTAGACACTATTCAATATTAGTATTGGAGCTGTCAAAGCCACTATTCAAAAATAGTTCTAAAGCGATTTCTTTTAATTATTTTTTGCACTTCTTAGTCACTATCCAATTCTCCTCTTTAGTCATTATGGATAGTTACTGGAATAGTATATATCAATCCCTATCCTAGACACTATCCAACATTAGTATTGGAGCTGTTAAAAGCACTATTCAGAAACAATTTCTTTTAATTATTTTTTGCACTTCTTAGTCACTATCCAATTTTCCTCTTTAGTCATCATGGATAGTTACTCGAATAGTATATATCAATCCCTATCCTAGACACTATCCTTTGAGTTTACTGAAGCTGTCAAAATCACTATTCGAAATAGTTCTAAAGCGGTTTAGGAGAGTAATTAATTTTAACTATTTTTTGCGTCTCTCAATCACTATCCAATTCCGCTTTAAAATAATCTAGAATAGTGATTGGAGGTGTAAGTGTCAATCACTATCCTGGACACTGTCTAAAATTCCGATTAGAACTGTCGGATTTTTTCACAAATAGCTCTAAAAAGATAATTTTCTGACAATCATTGATTTTTTTAATCATTATCCGCAGTTTCGACTGGAGTGATTTCCTTTGTTTAGTTAAAGCAGTGTTTTTAAATTCATTTTTCTAGCCAATTCGTCGATGTTCGTGCTCGGAAGTGACCGAGTGTGGCTCCAGAATCCCTTCTGAAAGTTGTTACTCTCTTTGCCGACCGTATCTGCTCTCTGTCAGCTCGAACACATCCGACATTTTCTCCTGCATCAGTGAAGGCTTCAAAGAAGCTGATTTTATTCAATCTTGTCTGATTCAAAAATACGAAGATTACTGTACAAAAACCGATTCTGTCGATGTCTTCATATCCAGGCCTAATTACAGAACTTTCACAGAGCAGTTTGAACTCAAGGAAGAATTCAAAAAATCGCCAGTGGAGAAAATAAATCAAGCGAAAAATTTATTTATTATTTTTCGAAATTTTCAAAATTGTTTTGTTTCTTGTTCGAAGAAAAAAAATCTAAAATGCTACCGACAGTACTCTTGTGGAGTCCAGATCCCTCGTGAAGACCACCTTTCCCGGATTTACAAGCAATGCGAGTTCATCAGAAGGTTCGTCCATCTCCAGGCCCTCAGGGCATGTCAGTGTCTGGTCCTCCGGAAGAAAATTCACTCTTTTATTGGTGTTTGTGGTTTTCTGGGGAATTACGAAATCATGAAAGACGTCTATGATGGAAGACATTGAAGAAATAAACAAACATTTTTTATAATTCGGATTATTTAAATCAATGTTTTTAGAAATTTTTAAAAATAAACGAAAAACAACAGAGAATTCAAAAAACATTTTATCCAGAGCGCGCGTGAGTGCGACACCTGATCCTGTGGCCTAATGGCTAAGGCGTCGGTTTTCGGCACCGAAGATTGCAGGTTCGAATCCTGTCAGGGTCGACACTTTTTTGATAGTTGAAGGTCAAAGATATGTGCGGGGGAGCAATAACCAAATAACGTCCCTATTATCACCGGTCTCTAAAATACGAGAAATCGGGGATTTTTGACGGGTTATTTTAACAAGGAAAATTCCAACTTTTGTCTCTCCAAAATTGAAAGAAACTTCCGCGTCTATTTTTATTCGATGATATTACTTTGAAAACAATCATCAAAATTGTAAGAAGTTGTTTTGACAGAAGTTTGTAACTTTTCAACTAAGATCAAAAATCACAAAATTCCACTTTTTCGTACTCCTAAAACATGATTGAGAGTTCGCCGACCGGTAAGCGAAGTTTTAATTTTTCTACACAGGATATATGAATTTTTTAATTTTTGTTTTTCCTACTGTAGAAAAGTGGAAATATAAATTATTATTGAAAAATATTAAATTCGGTATATTAAAGTAGAAAATAAAAATAGTTTATTGAAAGTTCGCTAATCTGCAAGCAAAGTCGCTTTCGTTTCGACATATGACATGAATTTTTTAATTTTTATTTTTCTTACTGTAGAAAAATGAAATATAAATTATTATTGAGAATTATTAAAGTAGAAAATAAAGGTTTAAAAATAGTTTATTGAAAGTTCGCTAATCTGTAAGCGAAGTTGTTTTAATTTTTCTACACAGGATATATGAATTTTTTAATTTTTGTTTTTCTTACTGTAGAAAAGTGGAAATATATGATTACTTGTAGAGAACAGGAAGTAGCTCCCGCCACGAAGGTCCTGAAGAAGATACGGTAGCAGTTCGCGTGGAAGTTTTTAATTGACGCATAATTGTTTTTTAATGGTTTATTTCGCATTAAATTCGGGCTAATCTTGATCACCTTTCGAGAGCGTTTGGTACTTAAATAATTATAAAAATATCAAAAACAGTTAAATTAAAATAAACTTTTTTTATTTTTTTGAAAATTCATTTTTTTCGATAAATTTCATAAAATTTTGCATTTTTTAATTTAAAAAAAATTAAACAAGATTCTGAATGTCTGTTTCGCAAGCACAGAATACGGTATATTTCGTTTCAGAAAAATATTTTCAAATAAAATATTTTTTAAATTTTTATGATTTTTAAAAATTCCAAAAACACATCGAATTAAAAATCGTAATTTAAAATTTTTTCGAAAAATTACTAATTTTAAAATTTCAAATAAAAACCACTAATTTAGTTAAAATTTTTTCTAATATCTTTAAAAATAAAATCACAGTAATAATTACATTTTTAAAATTTTTATTTTTGAACTTTTTAAAAAATTTTTTAAATATTTTAATTTTAATTTTTTTTAAATATTTTTATTTTTGAGTTTTAAGTTTTAATTTTAATTTTTTTTTAATATTTTAATTTTAATTTTTTTAAATATTTTTATTTTAAATTTTTAAGTTTTTTAAATATTGTTATTTTTAAATTTAAATTTTTATTTTTAAGTTTTTTAAAATTCATATCGTCTACATGGCCGTTTATTAAAAATTATTTTTTAAAATTTATATACACTCAAAAAGGTTTTTCAACGAAAATCCCGTCTATTTGACTTATCATTATTTTTATTTTTATGATTGATGGAATCGATCAATGATCCTATACCCAGAAAAACGTAACTTTTGGCACAGAAAAAAAAGAAAATCGTCACTATTAATTTAAAATTTTTGTTATAAACTAAATATTGATAAAAATATGACGATTGTGCCACATTTTTGTTATATTTCGCGATTGTTACAGGACCAAAAGTTATTTTTTTGTGTACAATATCAATCAAGATTTAGTTTTCTACGTGGAAAAAAATTAAATATTATTATTTCAAAAAAACGTAATTTTTGACACAGAAAAAATTGTCACTATTAATTTAGTTTTAGTTATAAAGTAAATATTAATAAAAATGTGACAATTATGCCACATTTCGTGATTATTGTGGAGTTGAAAGTTACGCTTTTTTTGTGTGTACAATATCAATCAAGATTTAATTTTCTATCTGAAAAAAAAATTAAATATTATTATTTTAAAAAAAACGTAATTTTTGATACAGAAAAAAATCGTCACTATTAATTTACAGTTTTCGTTATAAAGTAAATATTGATAAAAATGTGACAATTATGCCACATTTTTGTCACATTTCGTGATTGTTTCGGAGTTAAAAGTTTTTTTTTTGTGTACAGTCTTACTCGTCATTAAAACGATCAATTTTGCTTTCGAAGAAGAGAGTCAATATTGGGCTGTCGTTACTCGGGAATTTGTCTCGAACAAGAAACCTCGTGTTTTTCGAAATTTCTATTTTTGAGTACCTTCAGGAATGAAAAATTATTGATTGATTAAATTTCGAACATGTCTTGTTGTCTCCGTTCTGTTTTTTGTTGTTGTTGCTGTTGCCAAGGGCAAAATGTCGAAAGCGAACGTTAGTTTTGCATTTCCTTAAAAAATTAATAATATTAATTAAATAAACAAATTTTAAAAAACGTTCAAAATTCGAAATTATTAATTTTTCAAAAATTTAAAATTATATAAATTTTAATTTTTATGAATTTTTAAATTTTCTAATTTTATAAATTTTAAATTTTTTAAATTTTATGAATTTTATAAATTTTAAGTTTTTTAAATTTTCTAATTTTATAAGTTTTAAATTTTTAAATTTTATAAATTTTCTAATTTTCTAATTTTATAAGTTTTAAATTTTCTAATTTTATAAATTTTCTAATTTTCTAATTTTATAAATTTTAAAATTTTCTAATTTTATAAGTTTTAAATTTTCTAATTTTATAAGTTTTGTAAATATTTAAATTTCAGTAGTACGGGTGGATAACCCCAATGGATCCCTGCTTATCTTCGTTAATCCCCAGTCTGGAGCAGGAAAAGGCCTCGAGCTGTTTTCAGAAAAACTAAAACCGAGGATTCTGGAGGCGGGAATCTGCTACGAATTAATAGTTACAGAAAGAACGAACCATGCCAGAGATGTCGTTAAAACCAGACTCGATTTGTTCACTTTCAACGCTATCGTGATTATTTCTGGAGATGGATTAATTTTCGAAGTTATCAATGGAATTCTGGAGAGGGAAGGAGGAGACGAGTTGCTCCAGAAGATGCCCTTAGGGATCTGCCCCACCGGCTCCGGAAACGGCTTACTAGCCTCCCTTTTCCACGCCAAAAAGTAAGTCGTTGATGAATTTCCAATTTTTTATGTTTTCATGACAAAACAAAAAAGTATAAAAATAACAATTTAAATTACTCAATTTTGGTCCTGACACGAATGATGCTGAAATTGTTTTTAACGATTTTTTCGGTGAATTTTTTTTAATTTTTTTATTTTTTTTGTGTTCGTTAAGTAAGTAAAAATGTGAACTTTAATTCAAAAAAAAATTTATCAAAAAATAATTAATTTTAGCCGAGTTGTGGATGTTCGAAATTTTAAAAATCATCGTTCGTGTCAGGACCAAAATTGAATAATTTAATTTTTTTCAATTTAAAAATTAATCCATTAATATTCCACTATGAAAATTACATTATATTTTATCAAGTAATTTTTGATAAATTTTAAACTTTCGTGTCAGGACCAAAAATTCGAATATTTTCTGCATCTTGACAAGAAAATTACCGTAAAAAAAATTGAAATTTTTCTTTGTAGTTTGCCTCAATCGATGCCAATGTTCTTCGACAACGCGATATCCATCATCTGTAATCTCCAGGCCCGGGCTTATGCGGTAAATCTGACTCACATAGAAACGGATAAAAACCACTTTGGTTCCTTCATGTCGATCGGCTGGGGTCTGTTGGCCGACATAGGTTTGTTTTATTTTTATTCATTGAAATAATATAAATTGAGGATCATTTCAGATATCGAAAGCGAAAGATACAGGAAAATCCTGGGGGGTAATCGATTTGTTTTAGGTGCAGTCGTGAGAGTCTTTGGATGTAAGTTTCGAATTTCAATTATCACCTAAGAAAAATCCACTTTTTTGAAGTAATTTTTTGAAATATGTTATATCATTTTAAAATTTTCGAAAATATATTCAGAATCTATGTTCTATTTTTAATGAACACTATTCTGGAGTGAGATAATCTATAAAAACTACGAATTTTTAACATCTTGAATTTTTATATTTTATTTTTTTAAATCAACTGGATAATCTCAATTAATTTGTAATCTACGTTTAACTATAGAAAATAATTAAAATCGTTATATTTAATGCAGAAAAAGAATGTATCAAGAACGGAATCCAGACACCAAAAAAAGTCCTTCAGAATTGAAAAATTTTATATTTTTTTTCTAATTATCTTACTTCAGAATAATACTCTATAAAAATAGAACATAGATTCTGAATGTATACTTCGAAAACTTTAAAATTGTATATAACTCATTTCAAAAGACCGCTTCGAAAAATTCACTTTTTCGAAAGTAATAAAATCGTGACTGAAGAATTATTTTTCAACGTCATTGTTCAAAAAATAAAAACGGAAAACCTTGAATAGTGGCTGATAAAAGAAAAAAATCACCGAAAAATCGTTATTATCCCAGATTAGTGTTGGAACAATTTTTGTGTCATGATTTTGAGAACTATAATTGGAAAGGGAGAATGGCAGAAAATCAGTCACTATCCATTTCTTATTGAAATTTTCACAGTAATTTTGATGATTAATTAGAATCTAAGATAGTGTCTAGAGCAACGAATGATAGTAGTTCTTTTAGTCACTATCCAATATTATTATTGGAGCTGTTTAGGTAGTAATTTTGACAGCTTTAATAATATTTTGGATAGTGTCTAAAATAATAGTTAATAGTAGTTCTTTTAGCCACTATCCAGTATTGTCCAAAATGAATTTGCATAGTGACTAGAAAAACTGAAAATTATCAAAAAGAGTCACTATCCAAATTTCCTACTAAACCTGTTAGATAGTGATTAAAAATGATAATTGATGGTTCTCTCCAGTCACTATCTCAGACCTTTATTGGGGTTGATTTGGGATAGCGACTGGCAGCTCCACTGGGATTTCTAGATAATGTCTAGAAATTGAATAGTGACTGAAAATAGTAGTCATTCCTTTTAGTCACTATCCTAGAATTCATAAAGTTGACTTTTGATGCCTAAATGTGAATTTTAAGAACAAAACCAGAAGACGGTTAAAAGAATAACCTTCAATTTTGCAGCTCTTAGAAGTTACCGAGGAAAGCTCTCCTTCCTCGAAGCCGGGCCCTCGGAAGCCACTCCAGAAGAGTCCTTTCCGGTGTTTGACAGAGGGACCTTGAATGAAGACTGCCCTTCATACAGGTCTCGGAAATCAACCATCACCGGATCTACAGTATCCGTGAACGGGGCTAACTCCGAAGGCTATCTTTGGAAGAAGTACGAGAAGCAAAGCGGAAGGATTCCCGGGATAAAAGAAGATGTTCCAAGTAACTGGACTACCATTGAAGATGAGTTCCTCTTCGTCTACATGGTATGTGGAAAAATTTAAATTACAGTAAATATTCTTAACACGAAAATTTGATTTTTTATTCAAATTAAATTTTCTAAATTCATGTAATTTTCTGTAAATGGTTCCAGCGCGAAAATTAGAATTTTATTATTTAAAACTTTTTCAGTTTTTTTTCTGTAAATGGTCCCAGCGCGAAAATTAAAATTTTATTACTTAAAATTTTTTCAATTTTTTCTGTAAATAGTCCCAACGCGAAAATTGAAATTTTATTACTTAAAATTATTTCAATTTTTTCTGTAAATGGTCCCAGTGCGAAAATTGAAATTGAATTTTCAAAAATATATTTAATGTTTTTTATGCAGATGGTCCTAGCACGAAAATCAACAGATTTTTTAAATTTCTTTATTTTCAGACTAGTGTTACCCATATTTCCCCAGGCAATAACTACAATCCCAATGCTAAACTGAAGGACAACCGACTCCACTTGACCTATGCCCTCAGGAAAGACGTCACTTCCAGGGTCTCCCTTGCCAAATTCCTGGATTCCATCTCATCCTCGAAACATTTAAGTTTCGATTTTTGTAAATCCGTCTCCGTGACATCCTTCAAATTGGAGCCTATTGATTCCGGAAGCTACATTGTCGTCGATGGAGAGGTCGTGGACTGCAAGAAGATCCAAGCAACCGCAAGCGACCTGAACATGTATCTCATGTGCAACTGAGTCAACCCACTTGTCGAAAGTGTACATTTTACGAATTTACGTGTTTTTTTCAGAGCTTTTGTAAAATTTTTAAAACAATTTCTTGCCTTTCACGAATTAAAAATACTTTAACATAACCTCGGGCGTTTTGGATATCTTGAAGTCACTTCCTGAAAGATATTTTAATATTATTTAAAAATAATAAAAGTCATTTATAAAATTAAAAATTTTAATTTTGAGGATTATTGTCAAATGGATGGAAAATATTTAAAAATCTACAGTATTTTTTGGGAAATTTATCAGTATAGATTATCCACGTCGCGGAAAGCAAGAAGACTCTCAGCACGAAAATCCCTGAGGCACAGAGATTCTACTTGCATGCCAACTCGCGTCAATGACGTCATTTAGAAGTTAAAAAAGACGAAATTGTCTCATACTGTAGAAAATAAACAGAATAAAGTAATTTCGTATCAATCAAAATTCCACATACAAGTTGTTTTAGAATGTTAAAAATAATACAGAAAAATCAAAAATTAATCATTACGAAATTTTTTTAAGCCAAATTTTCAGAACATTCAATTTTAGATAATTTTGGGGAATGTTAGAATTCTAAAAAACTTGAGAATATTCAATTTTAGATAATTTCGGAGAATTTTAGAATTCTAAAAATTCCAGAACATTCAATTTTGGATAATTTCGGGGAATTTTAGAATTCTAAAAAATTCCAGAACTTTCTTCAGAATCTTGGTTTTCAAAAAATTTAAGTTTTTAATTAATTTGTTCAAATTTCCAAATTTATAAAAAACTTTAAATAATTAAAACTTACAGTACTTTGAGGTTCTTCTCTAACTGGACCAGACCCGCTGGATGAACCCCGATCTGCGTCGAATTCGCTATTCCTTGGATATTCTTCTTTCACTCGAGATATCTCCATCTTCAGTGCCTCCAGGGGATTGACTGTGGAAGTGGGATCCTTGGAATGAAGACTTGTAGAACTTCCTTCAGATTCCTCTATCCTCGAAGATCCCGGGATTTTGGACTTGAAAGAACTAAGATCAACCAACAACTCGTCGAAGGCCACACATCCGCGGTGTTTCAGATTCATGATTTTACAGTAGAAATTGAAAACTTGGACAGCTTCCGGAGGGTAGGCGATGCTGAAGATACGGTAGACGGACAAGAGAGCATTTATAGCTTTGCTTAAAGTTTTGGATTTCAGGACGTTACTGTAGAGGACCACATGGTAAGAAACATCTTGATTAACATCGTTCACAACGGCCACGAAGGGATATTTCATAACATCGGATGAGGTTAATTCTTCCAATTTCCCAGGACGGTAATCCCAAACTGGATAATTGTAATTAATCTCTCTTTTTTGATTTTTCTGAGTCTTCAGATGAAATTGGAGAAGCTTCACGAGCAAAGTACTGGCCTTGATATCCAGATCTGTAAAAATTATAAAAGTTTAAGGAAATTTCTCAGATTTTAATTTAAAAAAATTAAGAAAAATAAAATTTTTCAAACTAGAAAAATTAAAAAATTTTTAAATTTAAAAAAATAAATTTTTTCAAACTAGAAAAATTTAAAATTTAAAAAAAAATAAATTTTTTTTCAAACTAGAAAAATTAAAAAATTTGGAAAATTTAAAAAAATAAATTTTTTCAAACTAGAAAAATTAAAAAATTTTGAAATTTAAAAAAAAATAAATTTTTTCAAACTAGAAAAATTTAAAATTTAAAAAAAAATAAATTTTTTCAAACTAGAAAATTTTAAAAATTTGAAAAATTTAAAAACACTTGCCTTCGGATCTTTCTAGATCATTTGGATCGAAGTTCACAAGTTTATTTCTCCTGGCGGCTAGAAGGATATTGATGCAGTTTTCTTCTAAGAAAGCTTCGAAGCCGTAATTCGTTACTTTCGTCTTGATGAATTGGTTGAGGATCGGCTGGAAGTAATCCACATCTTCTGTCAAAGACGGAAATAACTCCAGAATTCCATTCACGGCAGATTCGTTGTTTTCTGAAGTCCTGACCTGATTCTCGATCCATTGTTCCAACAACGCAGCTGAATTTTCGTAAATTTCCAAAATTTTTTTCGATTTTGACGGATCTGTCTCCCGAATTTTCGAGCTAACTTCCAAAACATCTTCCATCTTCGGATTTCCTTTGGCATGGTTCACATACTTAGTATCCACGTAATCTTTATCCTTCTTCGCTCGACGAAACCTCAAGGATATAGCTGTCCAGATTCCTCTTTTGGAATTTCTGAAATAATCCGTACTCCAGGCGTTCGACATGGATTCCAAAAATTCGAAAACTTGTTCTTCGTCGAGAAATCCAACAGATCTGTAAAAACTTTAGATTTCGGGATCTCGATATATGAACTCACTTCTTCTCCATCATAAAATCAATCAGACGTCGCTGGACTTTCTTCCGATCGACGGCGATGTCGCTCCAGGGCCGTTCTGTGTCGGGGAAACAGGCGTTCAGAAGTCGTTTTTTCCATTCAATAGGCTGGAATCGACTCAAAACGGACCATCCATTGAAGGATACTTCTTGATTGAATGCGGATCTGAATTGTTGTTCAACTTTTTGTTCTTCCTGATCGTTGGAATCTGGTTCTTCCGGAGGTTCTACCGATTGAATCCTGACATCTTGGTAGTCAAAAGATGGATATTCTTCTCGACTTTCTAATTGAGAAGGTTCCTGGGTTAATAATATTCCTTCTGAAAAGTAGTAATAAACGGAATTGATATATGAAAAACCCACGTTCTTCGAGCTGCTCTTTCGGCACAAACATGACCATATAAGTACAGTTCGCCAAAATCGGCACTAATCTGTCATTGATGACGATTCCGGATTCATTGTCCAGGAGGATTTTCTTCACCCATCGATCGTACCGAGTTTCGTCGATTTGCAAAAATCTCGAAAACACATCAACGGCTCTTTCTACGAAGATGGATCTTCTTGCTGAATCAATGGTTCTTTCGTCGATGAAACATTCTTGAGCTCCTTCTTCCGTCATCAACAAAACAGTGAAACTTGCCGGAGCCATGGAAGAACAAGGAGAATGTTTCGGACGAACAAAAATGTCGACTTGACCGAATGTCCGTCTGTCCCGTTTCTGCTCAATGAACGTCCGTTCGTCCACTTGTTCGTTCGTCCATTTGTTCGTTCGTAGTTTGCTACATTATACATCATTATATATCGATATATCCGTTCAAATATATCTTAATCAAATGTTCCCATGCAATATTAAATGCACCTAACATCTCAGATTCATTATGAAATATTTATTTAGGAATTCTCCGATCATTCAATATACATTTATTTTTCTAGAATTCTCACTAGTTTTTCTTATTTTAAAAAATTTCAAAATTACAGTAATCTTATAAAAGTCAAGAAATCTGTTCCTGAAAGTCGGAGAAACACAAAACAAGATGACCATCCCGGGATAATGATGCAAGAAAAAAAACAAATTGTTCAAGTGCTCCAACATGATCAGTATCCTGTGATTATCCGTAAATTTCGTGGAAATAACCATGGGAATATACAATAATATCATAAAAATCGACGAAACAAATGTTTGTAAAATTAATTTTTTTTCGATTTTCGTTATTTTCGAAGAAATATTTTGATTTTTTCGAGAATAAAAAACAGCAAAAATAATTGAAATAAAAGTCAAAATTCCGAGGATAATATTCGTGATGGAGGTGATGAGGATGTTATCGAAGCGAAATTTGGAGCAATCTTTGTCCAAAGCCCACGGGATAAAGCGACATTCCCTGTTGAACCAATAGTACCCGTTGAGAACGAAGGGGAACACCGTGATGCTGAATATCACGCAGACCGTCGGGAAAGGAGCCCAGATCTAAAAGCATATTATTACGAAAAACAGAACTTGATATTGTTATGGAATCATTTTAACAGTAACTTCTAGGAATATTCAGAATTTTTGATTTTAGACGGTTCCAAAAAATACGCACAAAATTTTACAAAAATTCGATGTTTTCTAAAAACCATAAGTGAAGAACTTGTTTAAAGATGAATTTATTTGTTGTGGACACGTAGTCTCCACGATGGGGATATTCAGAACATCCAAGACTAATCAATCTTTTTCTTTACTAAGGAGATGAAAGGAAATATATCACGTTATACAGTGTTCTTTGAATTTTACATTATTATATCACAATATTGTTGTTCTAAGTACATAGTCTCCACGATGAGGATATTCAGAACACCCGAGACTAATAGGTCCTTTCTTTTTATTAAGGAGATGAAAGGAAATGTATCATGTTATAGTGTTCCCTGGGTGTTGCACTATTACATCACAATATTGTCGTTCTGAGTACATAGTCTCCACGATGGGGATATTCAGAACACCCGAGACTAATTGATCCTCTCTTCATTGAGAAGATGAAAGGAACATATCACATTATAGTGTTCCCTGGGTGTTCCACTATTATATCATTAATATTAGTCTATTACTGTTCTGTATTATTCTATTTCTCTAGACAGAAACAACAGTTTCCTATTAATTTTACATTCTTGGATTTACTTTTGTATTTTTTATATTATTGTACTCAAAAATTACATTCATAATTTATCTTCAAATACAATACTTTGATTATCTTTTCAAACCTACCTTTGCATGTAACCTAGGGGATGTTATCGCTGTACATCTGTTCAATCCCAAGAATAAAATCCAGATTCCTAGTGAATTCTGCGAGTACCACTGAGAAGTACTAGCGAAGACGGCTTTCCAAGTGATTTCGGAAGACATTTGGTCGAAAACAAATATGAATCTGATGGTCACGGAAGCAATAATCACTCCGAGGCCGATAGTCAATAAGATAAAATAAGCGCTTCTAAGAGGAGATTTGGGATTTCTGAGTTCATGCAAAAGGAAAATCCCGCAGATGAAATCGAGAAAAATCCCCAATCCTCCGAAAACACGGAATAAAGTAGTTTCGATATGTGCAGAATTGTCAAATTCTACTTCGGGCATTTCTTTGCCTCCAATTCTGTTGAATTAAAAATAAAATAAAAAAGTAATAGCTTCTTGTGACTGTAATTCAATTTTTGTTCTATAAGTAATTCAATCTTGAACGAGCTTTAGTGGTCTATGCTACGAATATTGTAATTCACACTCTTAACTCCGCCATGGCCGGTCCTAAGCCAGGATAAGGAAGTGTTGGATCGTCGCTGGGGGCTCCGGATCTGTGTGTAGACAAAAATATATGGAAAAAACTTTATGGAGCCAAAGGCACGAAATAAATCACAACTCTACAAAATTTATTGCACAATCGTACACCTTTCGTTGGTCCTCAGGGTATTTCTCTTCGGGACCAAAGTTATACAAGTTTTCACTCAAATAGATAAAGATAAAAAGGACCTAGTAATCGAGTTTGATGGAACATTCCAAATCCGCAGGTATCCGGAAGGTCTGGCAAGCTGCTGGGTGTGGCGAAGACGGGCTTGCCACCTTGACCCTTAGGGTTAACTTTGGCCTTTACGGGTCCGCCGGGGCCAGCAGCACTCAAACTCGCCCTGTCTTCCACATTGAATGTGTCCCCATTTCGCCACAAGATCCCCTAAGATAGGGTAGCTCTACGACCTTGGGTTTGGGTCCACCGGCTCGAACAGAACAATACATAATGTTAATGCAAATTGTCTAGCTAAACATACGAATTACTAGTCTAAAAATATCTTTTTTAATTTTTATTTAAGAACATCAAATATTACAAGTATCTAAAATTCTTCAGATTTTATCTACAAAAACAAGAAATACTGTTAATTTTCAATCTTTTTTGACTTTGGACTTGTAAAATCTAACAGCTTTTCTGAAGACCATTCTGATAACTAAATATGACAAGATCAGCATCCCGATTACTGTAGTTCCGAAAACGAAATACACATCGATGTTGTAAAAAGTAACGAAATCCAAATCGGCTCCGACAGGTCTCAGGTTATCCAGAGTCTGGAATTCGCCTAAAAACCGGGTCCATTTGACCAGTTTTTCCTCGGCTGGGAAAGGGTCCATTTGGATCATCTTCTTCATCCTCGAAATTGCCTCAGAATAACTTTGATCTTCAAGGATTTTCCTGATCACTTCGACAACGGAGTCCTTGTTGAGGCCATTTTTGGGAAGGATAATCCCTAAGTTGTGTTTCTTGATTATCTGAGCGTTTTTAAACTGATCTCCAAAAAGAGGAATCGTCACCAGAGGGGTCGCCGAATTGATGGCTTCCTGAAGGGAGTTGAACCCTCCATGGGTGATGAAAGCCTTGGTTTTCGGATGATCTATAAAATAATCATTATTAAAAAATCCGAAATTAATCTAAAACTTCAAATTTTAAAACTATTATCCAACATTTTTTTCCTAAACATTTATATTCCATTTTCAGAGCCAAAACTGTCATTAGGATGAAATATAAAAATAGATAAAATATAAGAATGGATAAAATATAAAAATGGATAAAATATAAAAATGGACAAAATATAAAAATGGACAAAATATAAAAATAGATAAAATATAAGAATAGATAAAATATAAAAATGGATAAAATATAAAAATGGACAAAATATAAAAATGGACAAAATATAAAAATGGATGAAATATAAGAATAGATAAAATATAAAAATGGATAAAATATAAAAATGGATAAAATATAAAAATAGATAAAATATAAGATCGAAAATATGCTTTCTTTACTCTTTAAAGACATTTCTGTATCCATATCTGGATTTACCTAAGCCCAAATCTAAATCCAGCCTAAAAAAAGCAACAGGAACTTACTATCCCCATCTTATATTTTCGATCTTATAGTTTGTCCGCTTTTATATTTTATCCTTTTATATTTCCGCCGTTCAGAGCCAAAACTACAAGGAAATTTATAATACTGTAAGAAAATCCATAAATCCTGAATCTAGAACCAAAAGTTGATTTTTTAAATCCTGGATTTTGAAAATTAACTTAAAATTTTAAAGATATTTCAAATTTTATGTCGAAATTATAAAAATATAAATTTACCCAAAGTGATTTTTGAAATATTATATAATAAATATAAACTTATTTAAAATAATTTTTAATTTAAAAAATTGTAAAAATTGAAAAATGAAAATTCAGAATAGAAATGTTCAACTATGTTTGGAACTTCCAAAATTACAAAAATTCGTGTCAAAAAAATTTCCGAATAATTAATTTTTTTCTGATTTTATGATTCTAAAATAATTTCGAAACTTACTCAACAAATCGACCTGCGGAAGCCACTTGAGCAACTCCACGTTCTTCGGTTTGAAGTCATCCATGTCATCTATGGGATATCGCATGAAGAACTGGGTCCTGGGGAACTCCCCGAAGGCCTCCATGAAAGCCCTCTTCCACTCCATCGACATCAGTGAGGCATTCGCCACGGAACCGAAACTGAAGACGATTACACTGTCTTTTTCGTCGATTTTTTTCTGGACATCTTCGGACAGAGGCTTGGCTTTTTGGGGCTTCATCCCGATTCCGCCGATGTAGAGGATCTTCGTGAGTGTCGGTCTGGGTAGATCGTAGAGTTCGTTGGAGTTGGCCAACAGGAGGGGGGCGGATTTGGAAACATCCGCAAGATGTGGAAAATCCCGTCCGAAGGTTTTCCGGAAAATTTCAGTTTCTGGTTCAATGAATAAGTTATTAATGAAAATCGGGGTAATAGTATGTCCCACTACAGACTTGGCTCGTTCGAAGAAAGTCATCCGATCTCCAGAATCCATCAAAACGGCTAAAAATTAAAAAATAAAAAAAATAATAAAATTAAAAAAATTTAAAAATAAAAAAAATTTAAAAAATTTAAAAATAAAAAAAATTCAAAAATAAAAAAATTATAAAATAAAAAAAATTCAAAAATAAAAAAATTATGAAATTATGAAACTTACGAGCTGCGTAACTAGCCGGCAAAGACAACCCCATGAAGTACGCCATGTGATCCATCACAGGTCCACTGGTCACCCAAGCCCAAGATTTAGGTTTCACAACATGAATCAACCCTATGGGACAGAAATCCATCATGTGAGCGAAAATGACGTCGAATTCCGAATTTTTCAATTTTTCCACAAATTCTTTATTGTTGATAATTTCTGAAAAATAAAAAATTAATTAATTAAATTTCGAAATTACGTATTATTTCCACTCGGAACCAGAAAAACGTTTTTTAGATTGTTGTTAATTTAAAAAAAAATATTTATAGTCTTAGGTTTAGTTTCCATTCAGGACCAAAAATCATTTTTGAAGATTTCCTTCATGATCTTAAATCGAAATTACATCTAATTTCGTACATTGAATATCATATACAGTAGAACTTGGATATAAGATAACCCCGATATAACATATCTCTTGTTATAGCATACGGTATGAGTGAGTTTGGTTAGTCTGTCTTCAAATTTACTCCCCTATAATATATCTTCTCTTGTAACATACGTATTGCCCAATCCTAAGAGGATATCTTATATCCAAGTCCTATTGTAATAATAATAATAGTAATACAGTAAAACTTAGATATAACATACCCCACATAACATATCTCGGACTATAGTATACGGTCTGAGTGAATAATTTTGGTTAGTCTGTCTTCAAATTTACCTCCTCTATGATATATCCTTTCTTATAACATACACTTTGCCATATGCTAAGGGGGGGTATCTTATATCCAAGTTCTACTGTATATAAAACTAGGTATTTTGTAATTACTTTAAAAAAATATAATACAGTATAACTTGGATATAAGATACTCCCGCTATAACATATCTCGGGTTATTACATACGGTATGAATGAGTTTGGTTAGTCTACCTTCAAATTTACCCCCTCTATGATATATCTTTTATTAAAGATACGCTTTGCCCGGTTCCAAGGGGGTATCTTATATCCAAGTTCTACTGTATCCTTTTTTGTGTTTTTGGTCAACGTATCGGTACTTAAGTGTAACATCGACGGATATACATTTACCGTATCCGGTAAATAGCACTTTGATGTACCTTTTTGTGTAGTGTTTATATCTTAATGAAAAATAAATAATTCGACTCACTTTCACATCCTTTGGTAAGAGCAAAACTGGTGTTCCAGAGGATTTCATTTTTTTCTTTGGTGAACAATCCAAGGAAACCTTCGTCTGCGAAACCGAGTTGGGTTTGAAGTTTGATCATTTTTCTGAGGTCGTAACCGGGCACATAGCCGTCCACAGTCCATTCGTGGATGTCCTCTCGAGTTTTAGCCTTGACATCGAAGTACTCCATGTAGCGGAATCGGAGGAGAGTCACGTTGTGGCCGGCATCTGAGAGGGTCTCCGCGATTCTTTGATTGAAAAGAATCTAAAAATTTAAATTTATTATCTGCTTTTTCATTAGTCCTCTTTGATAGTGGTTTTAATGGCCTTAAAGAAATTTTGGATAGTGTCTAAGATATCAATCAATATTCGTTCTTTCAGTCACTATTCAAAAATTTTATTGGAGCTGTTTTTGGATAGTGACTTTGATAGCTTGAATGAGATTTAAAAATGGTGTTCGGGAATTGGACAGTGACTAGAAAAACTGAAAATCACCGAAAAATCAGTCACTATTCAAAAATTTTATTGGAGCTGTTTTTGGATAGTGACTTTGACAGCTCCACTAAGACTTAAGAATAGTGTCCAAAATAAGGAATAACATTTCCACTTCCAGTCACTATCCAAGATTCTTCACAAACATAATTAGGATAGTGACTGACAATTGTGGGAAAATTTCTAAAACCAGTCACTATCCAAAATTTTATTGGAGCGGTTTTTGGATAGTGACTAAAAATCAGAAAATGATCAAAAATAATTTTTCATGATCTTCATTAAAACTGTTTTGGATAATAAATTAGACATTTTCTGTGAAAATAAACAGGGACTAAATTTATTTTTTTGGTCATGTTTATTTTTTAAGATGAATAAAGAAAATTAAACTTGGATAGTGACTAGAAATATTTCCACGAATTTTTTAAAAATCAAAAAGCTTACCTGACTTCCAGACACATCAGGAACACAAATGCCGATTTTCAAACCATCAACATTAATTAAAAGCAGAATTCCGATGACGAAAAATAACTTTATCATTATCATGTTTTTTTGCGGACGAATGTTTTCTTTTTTCTCTTCTTTTATACCACTCGGGAGACCTGTACGTGCTCTGTGATTTCAAAAAGACCACGAACAAGCTACGAAAAAATCACAAATTTGTGACATTTTTTGTTCTCTCGGTGTTTTTGAATTATATTCGACCAAAAAAATAAACAAATCAATATTGAAATTTTGATTTTTCTCATTAAGTGAAATTTGAAGTTTTTAATAATGATGAAAAATAATAATTTCGATTTTTATTCACATAAGAGATAAATTCGTATTTTGGCCATTTAGACAGATGACGAAATCTTAAACGAAAATAAAATTTCAATGAAAATTGATCTTTAATTTCAAAAAACAAGTGACCTCTGATTAAGATAGAAAAGTACATGTTTATTATTTCCACTCAAGACCAGATGGAAAACCTTCAAAAAGAAATTTCTCGTGATGTTAAGTGAAAAATCCACACAAAACTAAATGTTTAATTTCCACCCAGGACCAAATGGAATGTCTTCGAAAATATTTTTAGTGGTCCTGAATGGAAATTATACCTAATATTAAAGATATTTATTTTCCACTTAGGACCTAGAAAATTTTAAAAAAATATTTTTAGTGGTCCTGAGTGGAAATTATATCTAATATTGAAGATATTTATTTTCCACTCAGAACCTAGAAAATTAAAAAGAAAATATCTTAATAGTCTTGAGTGGAAATTATACCTAATATTAAAGATACTCACTTTCCATTCAAGACCGAGAAAATGTAAAAAAATATTTTTAGTGGTCCTGAGTGGAAATTATATCTAATATTAAAGATATTTATTTTCCACTCAGGACTTAAAAAATTAAAAAAAACACTTTTAATGGTCCTGAATGGAAGCAAAATCTGGATTATTTTGGACATTGGTCAAGTGACATTCTTTTTTTAAGTATCTGAAAATATAAAACATAATTTATTTTCTCTAAAGTCATCGAAAATAGTCAAAATTGAATTATTTTTATTTATTAATTTTATCAACCATATTGACTGTGTTGTACAATTTTACCTCCTCGAAGACCGACAAAATTGAATGTCCGGATTCCTTCTTTCACAAATTGAACGCCTGCGGCAATGTCCGAACAACGAGTAGTCGGACAGAATGGGAATGAATGTCTCTAGGTAACCGAAACCTCGCTCTCGACGAGCTTTGGACAAAAACGGCTTCTTTCTAAACCATGTTTTCCATTTTTTCGGAATCTGGAACATTCCCCAAAGTCACATCAGAATCATCGCTTTTTTATTACTGTAAAATAATTTTTTTGGATTGTGGTCTTTGATGTCGAAAATGAAGTTTTTAAATTTCGAAATTTTAAAATTAATCCTATGATTGTTCAGAGTTGTCAGAAATAGCAATTTTCCCTGAGAAATTACAAGATTGAATGTGACACAGGACGTAAACTAGCTCCCACGGCGATAGTCCCTGAAGTTACCGTAGAAAGATATTTATTTTTTATTTTCTTGGACAGTATCTGAATTGAGTAATTTTACTGTTTTTAATTGCTATTCGATTTTTATTAGAATATTTCGTCATTATTTAAAAAATTGTATTAAAAAATTGGATAGTGACTAATTTTGAACATTATCTGATACAAAACACGATCTAATTCCTGCCACGATAATCTTTAAAGTTACGGTAAAAAGATATTTGTTTTTTTAAATTACTTTCTTCAGATTTAATTTATTTTGGACAGTATCTTAATTAAATAATTTTACCGTTTTTAATTGCTATTTGATTTTTATTAGAATATTTAATTATTATTTTAAAAAATTGGATAGTGACTAATTTTGAACATTATCTGATACAAAACACAAAATAATTCCTACCACGATAGTCTTTATAATTACGGTAAAAAAATATTTGTTTTTTTTAAATTATTTTCTTCAGATTATTTTTCGGAATTTTATATATTGTTTAAAATAAAGAAGTTCGGAAAGTGAATTTTCAAGAATCCGGTCTGTACCACAGTAAAATGAATAATAATGTTTCATTTGTATTTGATTGTTTTTTTTAGTTACGTTAAGTCAGAAAATTAAATGCACATTGCTGAAAATTCGTTTTTAAATTTTATCTTCAATTTTTTAAAATTTTTTATTTTTTATCCTGAGAAAAATTTTTCGAACAAATTCTTGGTCAATTTTTAAAAATTTTTATTTTATTATAAAATCCAAAAACATGTTTTGAAAAATTAATTTTTTAATTAAAAAATACACGAAACGTACTTTATTAATGAAATTTGTCTTGGATTTTTTATTGTTGGTTTTATTTTATCGTGAAAGCAAAAACGCGTTTAAATGTGTTTAAAAAAAATAACTTTTTTTATTCAAAAAAAAACGCGCGCAACGCGCGTTATCAATGAAATTTATGTTGAATATTTTTATTTTAAAATTATCTTTATTGTTATTTTGTAAAAATAAAAACGCGTTCGAATGCGTTTACGCGCGTTTTAGGAAAAAATTAATTCTTTTTGTTGAAAAAGAAAAAAACGCGCGTTATCAATGAAATCTATGTTGAATATTTTTATTTTAAAATTATCTTTATTCTTATTATGTAAAAATAAAAACGCATTCGGACGCGTTTACGCGCGTTTTAAAAAAAAATAATTTTTTTGTTGAAAAAGGAAAAAAACGCGCGCGACGCGCGTTATCAATGAAATATGTTTTGAATTTCTTCATTTTAAAATTATCTTTATTGTTATTTTGTAAAAATAAAAACGCGTTTTGGAAAATAATTTTTTTGTTTAAAAAAACGCGCGTTATCAATGAAATATGTTCTGAATATTTTTATTTCAAAATTATCTTTATTATGATATTTAAAAATCGTCTACATTTGTTAAGAAAAAAGTAAATTTAAATTTTTTAAATTCTCGAAAATTTTGATTTTTTAGTTTTTTACAGTTTTTAAAAATTAAAATTTAAATATTTTTTTAGAATTTTTGAAAATTTTAATTTTAGAAAAATTTTTTTAAATTTTTTAATGTTTTTGAAAATTTTAATTTTTTAAATTTGTCTTTATTATTTATCCATTGTCGTTCTGTTTTGTTGAACTACGTCAAGCTAAACCTCAACTTAAGCTGAGGACAATTTTGAATCCGCACTCGAAAGGTCAATTGCACCACTGGCAACCGACAATTTGCCTCCGGCTGTTGTTTAAGAATTATAATAAAATCGATATTTTTAATTTTATTACAAAACAAGTAATCCTCAGAGTCGTCTTCTGAAAACATGAAAATCGAGATTCCGAGGATTAGAGCTCGGATTTTCTTTGTGGAGATTACCTGACAAAAAATATTTTTTAAATTTTATTTTCGAATTTTCTTGTTTTCTATAAAGTAAAAATTTTGAAATTCAATGTTACTGTAAATATTAAAGTGAATTTTAGGCAGTTTTTTAATTAATTGCCCGAGGGCATGGATTTCGAAAATAAAGAACTTTTATTTTTTGATTTTTATAGATTTTTGTAGAATAAAAATTTTGAAATTTATTGTTACTGTAAATATTAAAATTCATTTTTTGTAATTTTTAACAATTTTCTAACTAATTGCCCGAGGGCATGGATTTCGAAAATAAAGATTTTTTATTTTTCTTAAATTTTTTATTTTTATAAAGTAAAAATTTTGAAATTCTTTATTATTGTAAATATTGAAATTCATTTTTTGTAATTTTTAACAAATTTCTAACTAATTGCCCGAGGGCATGCATTTCGAAAATAATTTTTATTTTTCTTAAATTTTTTATTTTTATAAAATAAAAATCTTGAAAATTGTCATTACTGTAAAAACAAAATTAGTTTTTTCAATGCCTGAGGGTATGGATTTTAAAAAAATAATTTCTGTTTCAAAAATTTATTTTAAAAAAAAATTATTACTTTCAAACAAACTATCATCGGGATTTCGTTTTCGATAATTTATGCCCTGAGGCGTTCGTGTGGTTAAATTATTACTTTTATTTTTGAATTTCTTAAATAAGTTATTTTCAGAAAAAATGCCAAAATCAGAATCGAAACAGACGAAACGAAGTCTCTCGAACGGAAAATCGAATTCTAAAATCACCCAAGTTTTTCCCGAAGTGGGTCGTCGGATAAAAGTCTACCGTAATGGCGATCCTTATGACGCCGGGATAAATGTCGTTTTAAACATGAGGAAAATCCACGATATCGGGACATTTCTGGATGTCATCAACGACCGTATTTCTCTCGTGAACGGAGCGAAGAGACTTTACACAACTAATGGACAACTTGTTCGAAAAACTTCAGAACTCCAGAATGGAAAAGAATACGTCGCTTCTAGTGGTCAATTTACTCCGTTAAATTACGGTAAAAGGGCTCTTCAGAGGGAACACAGCATGAGCACCTTGAGGGCTTCCGCGAAGACTTCATCGACGACCACATCGAGGTCGAAGTCGATGGAACCCCCTCAGAGGAGGAAGAAACCCGAAAAACCTAAGGCTCCTACAGTATCCAACGGCACCAAACCTGTCGTCAACGGCGGATCAGCGATGCAGAGATCGAAGAGCTTCGTTCAGCAGAAAACACCCAAGGAGGTCCCGAAGGTCACCAGTGTTCCTGCGAAGAAACCCAAACAAGTGCCCAACGGGTGAGTTTCCAGCAACAGTAATAGTACATCCAAGTCAACATCACACTGAAAAAAAATAATTTTTAACAAAATTTTCAAAAAAATTCAAAAAATTTTCAGAAAAATTCAAAACTTTTTAAAAAAATTCAAAAAATTTCCAAAAAAATTCAAAAAATTTTCAAAAAAATTCAAAAAATTTTCAGAAAAATTCAAAACTTTTTAAAAAAATCCAAAAAATTTTCAGAAAAATTCAAAAATTTTTTAAATAAATTCAGAAAAAAAATTTTTTTTGCAGTTAAAAATCGTTTTTAATTTTTTAGTCCATAATACTGTAGCTTATTGTTTTTAAACCAAGCGAACTTTGAAAAGAAAAAAATTCAGTTAAATGGGAATTTATATTTTAAAAAAGTTTTGAATTTTTAAAAAGATGTTTTAAAATTATTTTTATCAATATATTTTGGTTCTAACAAGAAAATTTCAAGTTTGACGATCTTAACACGAAAATTTATTTTTTTAAATTATTTAGTTTTATAACGAAAATTTTTATTTTTAGCAAGAAAATATTATTTCAAAAGTTTATTTGGTTCTAAGAAGAAAATTCAAGTTTTATGGTCCCAACACGAAAATTTAAATTTTTAAATTTCAGTAGTTCTAACATGAAAATATGATTTTAAAAATTACCTGGTTCTAAGAAGGAAATTTCAAGTTTTATGGTCCCAACACGAAAATTTATTTTTTTAAATTACTTAGTTTTATAACGAAAATTGAAATTTTTAGCAAGAAAATATTATTTCGAAAGTTTATTTGGTTCTAAGAAGAAAATTTCAAGTTTTATGGTCCCAACACGAAAATTTAAATTTTTAAATTACTTGGTTTTATAACGAAAATTTTTATTTTTTAAATTTCAGTAGTTTTGAAACAAAAATCTATTTTTTCAAATTTTTTTAATAATCTAATATTTTTAGGATTCCACCAAGTCTTGCTCCTAAGAAACCTCCAACGGCCGTCAAACAAGAGGTCAAGAAGGTCAAAAAAGAAATCAACGGCGTCAAGCCGAAAATCGTTAAAGAAAAGAAAAGATTGCCCACTCCAGGAGTCGTAGCAGCTCCAGAAGTCCACAAGAAGGAAGAAAAACATGAAAAAGAAGAAGAAGATAAAAAAGAAAAATCCGAAGATGAATCTGAAGACCACAAACCAGAATCCAGAGAATCCAAAAGACCAGAATCCGGACACCACTCAGAATCCGAAGAATCTGAAAAATCCGAACACAGCGCCGCTTCGGATCGCTCCAAAAAGTCCGTCAGAAGCCAATCTAAGGAATCTAATCCTTCCAAAACTTCCTCTCGGCATTCATCCCCCAGGTCCTCCAAAAGCCGGACCGCTTCAGAATCCTCCGAACCCGCTTCAGAAGAATCCCGAAATTCTTCGCCTGACAGACCATCGTCCAAGCAGTCGAAGCATTCCAATTGAAGTGAAAGTTCGATTTCGTGGTGAGAGTCGTCGTAGTAAAAACAATAATAACACGGTCTTTCTGGAAATGATATTCATACAGTATTTTTATAAATATTTGGGAAGGAATATTACTATAAATAATTTACTACGAATATTTTAGAAAAATTAGAAAATTCCCACAAAATCAACGTTTTGAAAAAATTAAATTTTAAAAAAAAGTAATTCCCAACACGAAAATTTGAATTACGGTATGGCGGGAGTTTTGAAAGTTGATTTTTAATAAAATTTAAGTTTCACAGCGAAATTTTGAATTACGGTATGGCGGGAATTTTCAAAGTTGATTTTTAATAATGTTCGGATTTTACAAATAAATTTCAATTACGATATAGTGAGATGTTCTGAAAGCAATTTTTTATAGTATGAGTCTTGTGATCAATATATGCTTTGCAGTACGGTAAGATTTTTGAATTTTAATTTTTCCGGATTTTATCACGGTTGTAAATTTCATTTTTTAATTTTTTAAATAATAAAATTGAAATTAATTTTAAAAATTTTTTAAATAATAAAATTGAAATTAATTTTAAAAATTTTTTAAATAATAAAATTGAAATTAATTTTTAATTTTTTTTAAATAACAAAACTGAAATTAATTTTTTTTAAATAATAAAACTGAAAATAATTTTTAATTTTTTTAAATAACAAAACTGAAATTAATTTTTTTTAAATAATAAAACTGAAAATAATTTTTAATTTTTTTAAATAACAAAATTGAAATTAATTTTTAATTTTTTTTAAATAATTTTTGGCGCCAAGATTTTCTAAGTCTCGACAGGTCAATAGCTCTCTTCTCGAGTTGCTGATCCATCTCAATCTCATTACGCAACCGGAATGACGGTCCAAAACATGGCCTCTCAAATTGAACCTTTGATTGGCCGTAAATCAGAAACAAATGTCAACGAAGAACCTCATTTTGCTTGATAACGATCGCGCGGTGGAAACTCATCAAATCGTAAGAATTGTTTTCGGGTGGTCATTTAGAGTTAACGAGCTCTGAGGACACACAATAAGAAACACCATCTAAAATCAGCAACAATCCCAAACTGCCAAATCCGAGATCAAGTTGTAATATAAATAAAAAAAAAGCAAAAATTAATCTGTTCAGCACCATCAAAAAAAATTTAAAAATTAAAAAAATTCCAAAAAATAAAAAAAATAAAATCTCAAAAAAAAATTTAAAAATTAGAAAAATGTCAAAAAATTAAAAATTAAAAAAATAAAATCTCATAAAAAATTAGAAAAATGTCAAAAAATTAAAAATTAAAAATTAAAATCTTAGGAATATTTTAAAAAAGTTAAAAATAATTTTAAAAATTAAATTTTTTATCTTAGTTCAACAAAATAAAAATTTTAATTTCAATAATTTTGAGTGGATTGTATATTTTTGCATTATTTTTTCTCATATTTATATTTTTGTAAATTTAAATTTATATTTTTCTATATTTTTAAAATTTTTGTTATTATTTTAATTTCCATATTTTTATTATTATTTATGTTTTTTATTTTTTAATTCTTATATTTTAATATTTTTTAATTTTTGTTATTATTTTAATTTTTATATTTTTATTATTATTTATGTTTTTTAATTTTTGTTATTATTATTATTTTTTTAATTTTTAAATTTTTTAATTCTTATATTTCTATATTTTTTTATTTTTGTTATTACTTTAATTTTTATATTTTTATTATTATTTATGTTTTTTAATTTTTTTTATTTTCATTCATATTTTTCTTCAATAATGGAATTAAGAATTTGCTAGATGATATCAAACATAATGAAAGAAGATTTTTGAATTTATCTTTGATCTTTTATAATAAATAGACCTCGTTTTTAATTTTCTAAACTTTTCGAAATTATGAAAATTAAAAATTTTTATTAAAATTAATTTGAAAATTTTATTTAATTTCAAAAATAAATATAATTTAAAAAATAATAACTGTATTATTTCGAAATTTTTTAAATTTTAAAAATATAAATATTTTATTTTTTTTTATTTTAAAAATATAAATATTTTTTTAATTTTTTTTTTATTTTAAAATATTAATAAATATTTTATTTTTTAAATTTTAAAAATATTAATATTTTTTTAATTTTTTTTTATTTTAAAATATTAATAAATATTTAATTTTTTTAATTTTAAAAATATTAATAAATATTTAATTTTTTTAATTTTAAAAATTTTTATTTCCAAAAATTTCAAAAGTCTTGACTGCATTCTGAAAAGTTACGAAATTTTTAATGAAATATGTTTTTTATTCATTTTTAAAGTTTTCTGAATACAGATTACGGACAAGATGCGGATTTAGTCACTATCATTTTCTCGAAGATCTTTGTTCATTTCCATTTGACCTGTTTTTTCAAATTTGTTCAAAAAATTAAAATAAAATTCGGAACCTTGTTCGTTGTCAAAAACCATCGAAATCTGACTCAATCAAATTAGATTCCATCTTGTACAAGTCGTGATTCCCATGGTTGTGGTACTTTTGAAAATTCAAATTCAGAAACCTCCGTCAAAGAAGGATTGCGTTTGATCAAGTGACAGATTTTCGCGCTTTTCCATAAAAGGCGCGAAAGCAATTTTCGAAACAAATTGGTTCCTTCGAAGCCGATTCAGACAGGCAGATCGGCTTGGCGCCAAGGGGGGACTCGAAAGTCTCTTCAAAAAGGGGGAGTGTCATTAGACCAATCTTATCAATTCAATTGGCGGGAACTGATATCGATAGTGGCGAAACAAACCGTCATCGACAACAAGATAGGTGGCTGTATGACAGTTGTTCCCAAGTGATATTCCCTCCCCGATGATAAATACCCTCAGTGGCAATTAGTCCCTACAAAGATTTCCCCCAATGATAAATATCCCTAGTGGCAATTAATCCTTATAGAAATTTCCTCTCTAATGATAAATACCTCTAGTAACAGTTGTTCCCCAGTAATACTTCCTCTCTAATGATAAATATCTCTAATAATAGTTGTTCCCCAGTGATATTTCCTCCCCGATGATAGATACCTATAATAATTGTTGTTCTCCAGTGATATCTCTTCTCTAATGATAAATACCTCTAATAATACTTGTTCTCCAGTGATATTTCCTCCCTGATGATAAATACCTCTAATAATACTTGTTCCCCAGTGATATTTCTATAATAATAAATATCTCTAATAATAGTTGTTTCCCAGTGATATTTCCTCCCCGATGATAGATACCTATAATAATTGTTGTTCTCCAGTGATATCTCTTCTCTAATGATAAATACCTCTAATAATACTTGTTCTCCAGTGATATTTCCTCCCTGATGATAAATACCTCTAATAATACTTGTTCCCCAGTGATATTTCTATAATAATAAATATCTCTAATAATAGTTGTTTCCCAGTGATATTTCTTCTCTAATGATAAATATCTCCAAAAGCAATTAGTCCCCAGTAATACTTCCTCCCTGATGATAAATACCTCTAATAATACTTGTTCCCCAGTAATATTTCTTCCTCGATGATAAATATCCCTAGCGGCAGTTAATCTCTAATGATAAAAATCCCCAAAGACGGTTATTCTTTATAAAGATTTCCTCCTCGATGATAAACATCTCCAACGACGGTTACTTCTTATGGAGATTTCCATCCTAATGATAACTGCCTCTAGCGATAGTTCCTTCTTGCTGATATTTTCCCTTTGATTCGTGCTGGTTTTAAAATTCTTTATTTTTAAATTAATTTTTTTACTTGAGATGTTAATTGTCGAAAAAATAATTTAAAAATGAAAGAAATTATAAATTTTACAAAATAAAAAAAGCAAACCGTCATCGGAACAAAAAATTTGACTTGGGTCCCGTTTTGGCGGAAATTCAGAAATAAATTTTAAATTAAAAATAATAAAAACCAAATTTTCAAAATAAAATTACTGTAATTACCATAATCTAATCCGTCGTTAAAAATAAAATTCATTTTTTAAAAATTTAGATTTTTTAAATACTTTTATTTTTAAAATTTTTTTATTTTAATTTTTTTAATTTAAAATTTTTTATTTTAATTTTTTTAATTTAAATTTTTTTATTTTTAATTTTTTTAATTTAAATTTTTTTTATTTTTAGAATTCTTTTATTTTTATTTTTTTTTTAATTTAAATTTTTTAATTTTTAATTTTTATTTTTTAATTTAAATTTTTTTTATTTTTAAAATTCTTTTATTTTTATTTTTTTTAATTTAAATTTTTTAATTTTTATTTTTTAATTTAAATTTTTTTTATTTTTTATTAAAATTCTTGCGCGAAATGACCCTCAAAACCAGCTGCTTCAAAAATGAACCAAATCACAACCAAAAATTTTCCGAAAATTCAAAAGCCAAATAATTTTTGGATTTTTTATAAAACTTTAAAATTTATTTTTAATATTTTAAAAAAATTTGATTTTTTAAATGTTTTAAAACTTTTAGGTTGCCTACAGTAATACAGTATAGTTACTGTATTTTTAAAATTTTTTATTAAAAATAATTTTAAAATTTTTTGATTTAGAATTTTTTAAACTTTCAAATTACAGTAATCCAGAATAAAACAGATTTTTATTTTTTAAATTTTCTGATTTTTCAAATTTTAAAAATTTTTTCAAATTTTCTGATTTTTAAAATTTTTTAAAATTTTTTAAATTTTCTGATTTTTTAAATTTTTTCTAATTTTCTGATTTTTTAAAAATTCTAATTTTCCTAAATTTTTTGATTTTTCAAATTTTTTAAAACTTTTTCTAAATTTTCTGATTTTTCTAATTCTTTAAATTTTTTAAATTTTCAAATTTAAAAAAAATTTGTATTAAGTTCAGAAATATTTCGAAATAATTTTTTTAAAATGTTTTTCATTATTTAAATTTCCCAGATATGAGTACTTTAATTCAAAAATAACTATGATCAATTTTTTATTTTCTAATATTTTGGAATTTTTAAATTTGATTTTTTAAATTTATTTTTTTTAAAATTTATTATTTGAATTAAGAAATGATTTAAGAAGATTTTGTTTTTTCTTGGTTTAGATTTTTGGATCCGATTACTTTGATCTGAAAATAATCAGAACGAATTGCTCATTTTCGGCTTTTCTGGTCATTGGATTGGGCGCGAACAGCTACCGCCGCTCTTCGAGGGGCGCGCTCTTGGTTCCCGCCCAATTCACCCATCTCGTTCATTTTGCTGTAGTGGAAAAATCGTCTTGTATCGGTGCCATTCTCGGGCCTTTTTGTGGCATTGCCGTTCGCTTCCCGCGCAAAGTTGACCGGGGCGGGAGCAAAACTGTTTTTTCCACTCGCGCGCGCGGGCTCTTCATTGGCTTGGGATTGTTTGGCACAAGGTGTGGATTTTCCCCCGGGGAATGTCGTGTCCGGTCGAGGGATATCCTCCATCCATTCCCTATTTAAAACCGATTTTTAATAAAATTCTAATTTGTTAATTTTCAATATTCTAAAAATTAAAAAATAAACTTTTTTAACGAAATGGTCCCGACACGAATTTTGAAAATTACAGTAATTTATTTTAATTTTGTAATTTGCGAAGAAGCTTGTTTTTTTACGAAATGGTCCCGACGAGAATTTTTAAGTTTTTTTGCAGAAAAATGAATTCTGATGAAAACTCGAAAGGCTCCACGGACGATTCTGGAGTCGTTTTGAGTACCTCTATCCTCTCCCAATCCAGCCTCGACTTCAAACACCCCCCGGCCCGGAAGAGATCCCTTTTGGAAGACGACGATTCCAACGAAGAAAACGAAGAATCAAATCCCGAAACGACTTCTAGAAAAGAAAAATCCTTAGGAAAACTCTGTAAAAGATTCCTGATCGCCATGGACGAAGAAGCCAGAACAGGCACCGACGTCCATCTGGAGACCGTCGCGAGAAAAATGAGTTTGTTTTAACTGGTTGTAAATCATTTTTTACTTACTTTTTTGCAGGTGTGGAAAAAAGGAGAATTTACGACATTGTAAATGTGATGGAAGCCCTGGAGGCAATGAGCAAAACGAACAAGAGCTTTTACAAGTGGAAGGGACTCAATAAGCTCCCCGTCTTGATGCATGAGCTTTCGGTGAGTTTTTAGTTTATTTGGACACTATCCAATGGATAGTGACTAAAAAGCCCATTTTAATCACTATCCGGGGCGTTATCAAAAATTATTAGAACTTTCAAGTCTGATCGAAAGCAGCTCTAATAAAAATTGGATAGTGACTAATTTCGAGCATTTTCCTTTTTATTCAGTCACTATTCAAAAACATCTTCAATAAAATTTCGGATAGTGATTATTTTTTGATTTTTTAAGTTTTCCGAGTCACTATCCTGGACACTATCAAAATTGCTATTCAAAAAACAGCTCCAATAAAATTTTGGATAGTAACTGATTTCGAACACTTTCCTTTTTATTCAGTCACTATCCAAATTTTCTTTCAAGCTGTTTTTTGCTTCTGAATTTTTTGAAATTGTCTTTGACCTCAAAGTGTGCTTGCCCTTTTCTGAAAATATCAACTTACTGATTCAGGAAGAAAGCAAGTTGGAGCAGCTGCCAGCAAAGGTCAATCAGGTGAATCAAGCAATGTGTTCCTTCACTGAACTCGCCCCGGTCAGTCAACAGGAAACCGTCGGGAGCCTGGTCGGAGAAGCGATTCCTTCTAATTCTAAAGCTTTATCCAATACTGATAACTTCAAAAACGGGCAAAGAGACAGAAACGGGAAAAACAGTCTGGCTCAACTTTGCCGGAGGTTCTTGATGGTCCTTCTCTGTAATCCTAAAGATAAAAGACGAGTTTCTCTGGATGTCGCGAGTACTGTACTCATCAAGGACCCGGAGAGTGAGGGATTCGACCCTCCCAGCAGATCCAGGTGCAGAAGACTCTACGACATCGCGAACGTGCTAGTCGCGATGGGATTAATCAAGAAAGTCCACTACTTGTTTGGAACAAAGAAAATCCCGCTTTTTGAATACTGTGGACCTGAACCAGAAGGTGAGAAACGTTTTAAAATCGGAATTCATATATGAAAAGTTAAATTTGATATATGAAATTATTTTTCGACTTTCATATATTAAAAATTAAATCTCATATGTTAAAATCACTATAGCTTAACGGGGAAATTACTTTTGAACATTTCGAAACTAGAATTCATATATGAAAAGTTAAATTTGATATATGAAATTATTTTTCGACTTTCATATATCAAAAATTAAATCTCATATGCTAAAATTCAGTTTTGAATACTTTTCGTATATTTAAGTCGTATATTAACTTTGATTTTTAGCGAATCCTGGCCTTGCTGAGAAAATCATGAAGGACTTTCTGGCTTCAGCTGGTCTGAACGACGTTTGTCCTCCGGCAAAACTCCGTCGAATCTCTTCTGAAAAGGTCCAAAATTCTTCCAACGTCAAAGTTCTCGGGGAACAGAATTCCCAGAACATCAATTTTCAGAGATCTATGACGTTGTCGGATTTTCAAAATGTCCAGAACCTGTACCACCAAGTCAAGAGAAACCCCATGGCCCAATTGGCCCAACTTGCTCGTCAACAACTCGGGGAATCCTCAGAAAATAAGGAAAATATTCCGCCAATTTCGACATCCGGGTCTCAAGTGGAAATCGCGAAACCCGTCCCCAGACCCATTCAGAGAACCCCCTTAGGACCCTTGCCCCCACTGAACTTCAACCTCTGGGGCGTCGAGAACTTGGACTTTTCCCAGAAAGTTCAGAATAACCAAAACTACAATAATCTTTATTCTGTAAACTCAATTCTCAACAAGAAAACACCTGTGAAGAGTACTGTAACCATGCCGCATCAGAAGATGACAGATTCTCCGAAGGCATTCAGACCTGTTACTTCGAATGCGTTTTCCGACATGAATATTCATGTTGCGGCAGCTTATCTGACCAGCATATGTAATGGGTAAGCCTCAGGTTAAAGGTCTTCAAAAAGTCGGATAGTGACTGATTTTGGAAATTCCTCTGTAATTTTTAGTTTCTATCCGAAATTTCACTGCAACTGTTATTTCGAAATTAAAAATGAGTAGTAATTAAAGGGGTAAAAATTTAATCACTATTCTGGGTATTTATTGAAGCGGTCAAAATCACTAAAAACCGCTCCAATAAAATTTTGGATAGTGACTGGTTTTAGAAATTTTCCCACAATTGTCAGTCACTATCCTAATTATGTTTGTGAAGAATCTTGGATAGTGACTGGAAGTGGAAATGTTATTCCTTATTTTGGACACTATTCTTAAATCTTAGTGGAGCTGTCAAAGTCACTATCCAAAAACAGCTTCAATAAAATTTTTGAATAGTGACTGATTTTTCGGTGATTTTCAGTTTTTCTAGTCACTATCCAATTTCCGAACACCATTTTTAAATCTCATTCAAGCTATCAAAGTCACTATCCAAAAACAGCTCCAATAAAATTTTTGAATAGTGACTGATTTTGATGACTTTGTTTTCCCAGTTACTGTCAATTTAACTTCTTTTGGGATCAAAAGATGGACTAATTGCGAAGCTCTTTTAAGTTTTTGGCTTATCATTGAGCCATCTCATCCCTCGCAAATCCGAGTTTAGTCCCGGATAAAAAACAAAAACCGTCATTGCGCAATTCATGACCACATCCTTTGCTGATCCGATCACCGGAAATTGTTTGTTTATCCCTTACCGGGAAAACTTAATTGAGTGAGAGCCGCTTTGTGATCCAAAAGAGCGGCAAAAACCGCTTGACCGGGTCAATCTAGGATGATTTTTTACTTTCGGAGTTCACGATCGACTCAATCGAATTACTGTAATTTTTACAAAAAATATAATTTAATTTAATGTGCAAAATTATGTGAATATAATTTTTATTCAAAATTGTATAAAAATATTTAAAATTTTTAAACGGTCTTGAATGGAAATTAAAAATGGACAATTTTGAATATTAATTCCACTCAAAACCATTAGGAAATCATTTTCGAAGATTTCCCACTTGATCCGAGTGGGGATCATATGCACATAAATTTGCATATTTAACAGGTGGTATTTATTCTTAAAGATCTCCATAACCACTTAATTAGTCAAATAAAAAACAAAATTACAGTAATCCATAAAATTTTAAAAATTACTGTAGTTTATAGAACTTAAGAAATAAAAATACTGTAATTCATGGAAATAAAACATAAAAATACCGTAATCCATAAGAACTTTAAAAATACTGTAGTTTATGGAGGTTTAAAAAATAAAATTACAGTAACTTATATAAAGTCAAAAAATAAAAATACCGTAACCCGTAAAAATTAAAAAGTAGAAATACCGTAATCCATAAAAATAAAAACACCGTAAATCGTAGGAATTTTAAAAAATACCGTAATTTATGGAAGATTATTTTCAGCCAACCCAAGTTCTGATCCAAGTCAACAGCCTAGTTCCAGACCCTCAGGCACTAGTCCTCCATCATCTCATCCAATTTTCACGTGTCTTTTGTGATAATTAAATTTTTGCCTTTTCTCGATCTGTGCAACTACAGTAAGACGTTAAATATTTTCACTTGTGTGAATTGGCCAATTTCCTTTTATTGCTTTCAATTTAAAAAAATAAAAACTAATTTAAAAATCTTTGTTTACAGTAACCCGTAGTTGAATTACTCCCTTGACAAGTAGTAAATCCAGTAAGCAGCATTGAACGCTGAAAAGTTAAATTTTAATTTTTAAATATTTTTAAAATTAAAATTTTTCTATTTTTTTTTAAATTTAAAAATTTTCAAAAAAGTTTAATTTTTAGTTTTTTTTAAATTTAAAACAATTTTTTTAAAAAGTTTAATTTTAAGTTTTTTTTACTTTTTAGAAATTTTGTTTTTTTTACTTTTTAGAAATTTTGTTTTTTTTACTTTTTAGAAATTTTATTTTTTTTATTTTTTAGAAATTTTGTTTTTTTTATTTTGTTTTTAAAATTTTTTTGAATCAGACTTACCGCCGAAGAGGAGAGGAAAGGCGCGAGCACAAGCGGCGTCGATTTTGTGCGCCAAAAAACTTGAAGAATACCGGAATTTTCGCGCCTTCGGGACTTCGTCCAGTTGTCTCATGAACTGGGATTGCAGAGAAACACCCACTCTTTCGGCCATTGATCTGGTTGGATCCGTACTGAAAATGAAAAGATAAAGAAAATCAAGTTTGAAAAAATTTCTATTCAAAACTACAGTATAATTGGATAGTGACTAAAAATACAACAAAAATCCAAAATGATCACTATCCAAAATTACCATTGGAGCGGTTTTTCTTTCAACAAATGACAGCTGCAACAGATGTCGGATAGTGACTGGGAAGATAGGTGTTCATCAAAATTAGTCACTATCTAATTTTTTATTGGAGCTGTTTTTCGATAGCGACTGACAGCTCCAGTAAAAGTCGGAATAGTGTCCAGAACAGTAACTACGGTTGTTTCTTTTAGACACTATCCAAAATTACTCAAGAATGAAAAAATGAACAGTGACTGGAAAACATTAGTCACTATCCAATTTCTCATTGGAGCTGTTTTTTGAATAGTGACTGAAAATTAATTGAAAGTGATCTCCAGTTACTATCCAGAAATTGTATTGGAGCTGTTTTTTGGATAGTGACTTATTGCCCTGTTTTCAAAATTGGATAGTGACTGAAAATTAATTGAAAGTGATTTCTAGTCACTATCCAGAAATTTCATTAGAGCTGTTTTTTTAATAAATCAATGATTTCAATGCAATTTGAATAATATTTTTTGGACGTTATCCAACATTTAAAATTTTTCCAAAAATTCCCTCCATTTTTCAACAAGGTGCAATTTTCTCATTTTCCAACTGGCCATTATTGTGCAGCCTTGTTCGGACCGATTATCTCCTTGATCGGAGTCCCACCCAGGAGGAGGGGAAGCCATTTCCTGGCCAAACAAACAACGAACCTGGAGAGCGCCAACAGTAGTGAATCCGCCGCTTGACCGACCATAACCGCCCGGACTTTTCGCTCCGTTTTGACCTTTTTCCTTTGTTTGGCATCATGGTGTTTGTCGAGGAACCCAACCACTGCCAGTTCTAGGAGAGAAAGGAAGATAAAGCTACAGCAGACGAAGAAAAATAGATCGATGGCCTTCACGTAGCTCACCCGAGGAAGACCCCTCACAACGTTACCCATTTGGAAAGTCAGCCTAAAATACAGTAATATAAAAACCAAAAATAAACTTTCTTATAAGATTTTTCAGACAAATTTTCAGAACTTCTTAGAAGTTACAGTAGTCTACGTGAGATTTAATTTTTTAATTATTTCGTAATCAAATAAAATTGAAAAATAAACTTTTTTACAAAACGGTCCTGACACGAATTTTTAAAACTTTTTAGAAGCTACAGTAGTTTATAAAAACGTTTTAATTTCTTTTATTATTTCGTAATCAATGTTTTAGAACTATATTCTGTCTGGATAAATCTAGAAACTTCCAAATTAGGACACATAACCCTCTATTTTTCAGGATTAATTTTCATATACAAAATTATTAATAAATAAGAACAAAAATTACAACTATCCCCCATCGAAAAGAATTTTTTAAATTTTGCAACTTTTTTTTTGCAAACTTAGTTATCAATTATCTTTTTTCAAAAATAATTTTCTTAAAAAAACTGAATTTGTTTCGGAAAAACCATAATTTTTTTCGAAAATAAAACTCACGCCATGAGGGCATTTACGCCGAGGATTATCCTGGATGGAAGGCTCCTTGGATCGATAAAGAACGAAATCCAAGATATCGCCACAGCCAAGTAAGCGAGGAAGTAAGCCTGGAGGACATAGAACCCGTAGAGTCGTTTGAAGGTGAAGGTTATCGCTAGTTGGTCCCAGGCCCCGCTGGAGTAGTGCCTGATATGTCTGTCGAAAGTAAGATTGACAAATCGGAAATCTGGCAGTTGGAACTAAAAACAAAAATTAAATCATCAAAATCAGTCACTATCCAAGAATTTCACTGCAGCTGTTTTTTGGATAGTGACTAATTTCATTGGTGAATCATTTTTAGTCACTATCCATCTGTATCGAAATTAGGAGATAACCACTTTGGGATAGTGACTGTGAATGCAGAAGTAGTCACTATCCAAGAATTTCACTCCAGCTGTTTTTTGGATAGTGACTTTGACAGGTCCGATGAAATTTTGGATAGTGACTAAAAATTCATTGAGAATGATTTCCAGTCACTATCCAAGAGTCTTATTAGAGATGTTTTGGATAGTGACTTTGACAGCTCCAGTAAAGTTCCGGATAGTGACTATTATCTGATATCTTAGTCACTATCCAAAAATTTCATTGGAGCTGTTTTTTGGATTTGACTTGAACAGATCCGGTGAAATTTTGGATAGTGACTTTTTGGACATTATGCAAAATTGTGATTACAGTAACCAAACTTACATTATCATTGGCAATGGTTACAGGACTCCAAGGTAACCAGTTGAGTCTGACTTCCGACATGGAGTACCCGCAGCTTTCCAGGATCAGTTTACACTTCTGGGTGTCGAGCGGAAAGTTCTCCAACCTCATGTTGCACCTCCCATGGACCCTGACTCTGTGATTTAACCACACAGTTCCATTTTGGTAGATAATTAATAAAATATTCGATTCTGGAGATCTGAAAAATAATTTTTTTAAATTTTAATTTTTCAAAATTAATTAATTCGAAAAAATAAATAATTAAAAATGGACTCACTGATGAACGTAGCTGGATTTGGAGTCCGCAAAACAAGCATTTGGGGTCCAGAGCTGTTCCACGATCTGTTCATCGAGACTCAGGTTGGTCTTGCAGGAGAGATGGTGGTAGGACAGCCGGGGGTCCGTCCAGATTTGGGAGAACCAAAGGTCCACAATGAAGGACGAAGTTATTTCAGAAAGTGACGAAATATCTTGTATTGTTATCTGCAAAATTTTAAAACTTTCGAAATTGCAAAATTTTTGTTAGTTCTTGAATAAAAAACTTTTTAATTTAAAAAAATTTTAATTTTTTCAATGTTGTTTTGTCCATGTTGAGACGGTGATGATTTCGGTTATTTTTAAAATTAATCATTAACTGTAAATTCGCAATTTTTTAATCACAACCTTCGTGAAAATTCTCCGTCATCGATAACGGATTACTGTAAAAACTAATAAACTGGCTGTCCGTTTATTTTCCAATCCTTTAAAAATAATTCCCTTAAAATAGAGTTTTTACAGTAACTTAGAGGATTTGAAATTTTTCATCAAAGAAAAAAATTCAAATTCTATAAAACGTAAAAAATCAATCACAAAAGTGAGCAAAATTGTGGAAAATCATGCACAAATAAAAGGACTTAGTATTTTATTAAAAAATTTGTATTCCATCCTCTACCCTGCCCTTCAAATGGAAGTGCCCTTTTATTAGAGTTTACAGTAACTTAGGAGATTTGTAATCCTCCACCAGAGAAAACAATTCAAATTCTATAAATCGTAAAAAATCAGTTGCAAAAATGAGTAAAATCATGTATAAATAAAAGGATTTAGTATTTTATTGGAAAAATCCGTATTCCATCCTCTACCCTGCCCTTCCATTAGAGTGTTTACAGTAACTTAGGAGATTTGTAATCCTCCACCAGAGAAAACAATTCAAATTCTATAAATCATAAAAAATCAGTTGCAAAAATGAGCAAAATCATGCACAAATAAAAGGACTTAATATTTTGTTTAAAAAATCTGTATTCTATCCTCTGCCCTGCCCTTCAAATGGAAGTGCCCTTTTATTAGAGTTTTTACAGTAACTTAGGGAATTTGTGGTCCTCCATTAAAGAAAACAATTCAAATTCTACAAATCGTAAAAAATCAATTACAAAAATGAGTAAAATTATGCACAAATGAAAGGATTTAGTATTTTGTTAAAAAAATCTGTATTTCATTTAATTTTCTCTACCCTGTCCTTTTAGTACAGATATCCTTCAAATGGAGGTATTCTTCAAATAGAAGTGCCCTTCTATTCGAGTTTTTACGGTAAGTCTAGACAATTTTATTTTTTTCATTAATTTTTCAAACTTGTTCCTCATCAAATAAATGTCACATTTTCATGTCTGTTTTCAATTCGCAACAGAGAAATTCCAAAAATTCGTCTCGAGAAAATTTCGTTAAAAAATTAATTTTCAATTTTCGTACAATTTTTTAAAATTAAATAAAATTTAAAACCGAATTTTGAAAATTAAAAAAAAAATATCTTTAAAACTTGACAGAATTTAATAAAAATTAAAAATTAAATTTTAAAAAAGTTCCAAAATTCCGCGTTTAAATAATTTTTAAAAAAGTTGTTTTTAAATTTTGTAAATTTTTCGAAATTTCGTGTTTAAATAATTTTCTAAAAAAAGTTGTTTTTAAATTTTCCAAAATAAAACAAAATTTAAAATCAAAGATTCTGAAAACTTCTAAAATCTTCCAAAATTTCGCGTTTAAATAATTTTCTTTTTAAATGTTGTTTTTAAATTTTTCAAAATCTTCCAAAATTTCGTGTTTAAATAGTTTTAAAAAAATTATTTTTAAATTTTCCAAAATTAAAATTGAAAATTTTAAATTTTCATGTTCAAAAAACTTCCTAAAAAATTATTTTTAAATTTCCCCAAAATCGAACAAAAGCTTAAAACCGGATTTTAAAAACTTCTAAAATATTCGAAATTTTTTTGAACAACTTCCTAAAAAATTATTTTTAAATTTTCAGAAAAGTATGATTTTGTTCGTTTTCGACGAAGGTGAATTTTATCCTTTTTGAGGCCAGTAAAACGTTTCCGGACAAAAACCAGAGACAATTTAACCGAAAAAAAATTTTTTTTATTAAAAAAAACTGATTTCGTAATTTTCTAAAATTCAATTTTATTTAAATATTAAATTAACAAACCTCAGCTTGAACGTCGATGGATTCGTTGGAAGGAAAAAGGGCTTTGTCGTAGTTTTCTAAGAGAGTTTTCATAATACTTTTTCTTTGTGACGAAAACTGCTCGCATTCGGGTGCTGTTTGTGATGGTTTTGGGAGAAATAATATCAAAATCAACAAATAAATCACTGTAGTTAGCATCTAAAAGGTGAATTTATATATCAAATTTCAATTTCGATATATGGAGTTTTAATTTCGATATATGAAATTTTAATTTCGATATATCAATTTTTAACTTTCATGTATCAATTCCACTTTCCACATGCAAAAACAATTATTATCATCCCATTCAACTTATACAAACTCGAAAATAAAAATATTTAATAAAAATTATAAAAAATTTCGAAAAATTTGTTTTTATTTATTTAAAAATCACTTTTCCATATATCGAAAGCTCCCCAGGATGTGTAACTGTGCAAAATGGTTAAATGTATAGGAAGGAAATAATTAATTTTAAAAAACTAAAAATATTCAAAGTTTAAAAACCACGCAATGAGATTAAAATTCATATATAATAAGCCTTCTAAAACGATATTTAAAAACCCATCCATGGCGGAGATAAAAACAAGGCTTTTACGAGGAGCCGAGTCGTGGAATTAAACAAATACGGAGGGACGAATCCGACCTGACAATTATGCTAATCAGAAACATGATACTACGTCAAAATTTTTTAAAAACTTGGTTTTCGAATTTCTCTCATTCAGGCCCAAAGCTCTATTGAAAAAACTCCCTGAGGCGGAACATTTTGGAATTCAAACATACTGAATACTGGAATTATTATCAAGATGCCCCAGGGCATGAAAGTAGAAACTTCCGGCCTGACCGATTTCGTCCACCTGGAGATGAATCCAGACCCCGCCTTGTTTTTCCGCAATTCGCAAGGTTTTCGGACCGGAGAAGACTTACTTTGACATGACATTCGATGGCAGTCAGTACTCTAAGGGTCTTGGAAAATTGGATTCGGACAACCACAGTAGATGACTTCCGGAGGAATTCTGAATTAATGATAACATGCTAAAAATAAAGTATTTTCAAATTTCTCTACAGTAGGTACAAGGAATTTTTAAAAATTCGGGTTTTCTAGAATCTCGAAAAAGTTTGTAGACTTTTTAAAAATTAAAGTTCATAGAATTTTCAAAAATCTCGAAAAAGTTTGTACTTTTTCAGAATTTCATTGAAAATTTAGGCTTTCCCAGAATATCGAAAAAGTTTGTAAAATCTTTCAGAATTTAAAAGTTTATAGAATTTTTCAGAATTTCATTGAAAATTTCAGAATTTCCAAGAATTTTATTAAAAATTTCAGAATCTAAAAATTTGTAGTCTTCTAGAATTTTATAAAAATTTCAGAATTTTCCAAAATATAGTAAAGTTTATAGAATTTTTTGAAATCTGACGAAAGTTTCTGAAAATTCAAAAATATTTCGGAAATTTTTGATTTTAAATCTTCCAGAATTCAAAGAAAATTCAAAAAATTCGTAGTGAGACAATTTTACAAAGAAATTAAAAAAAATAAATTTAAAAATTATTTCTTAACACGAAAAATCGACTTTGAGCACTAGTCATCAACTTCAAAAATGATCCACAAATACCGTAAATGCAGTTTAATTTAAATTAAATGGAAATATTTTAAAATAATGTACTTCTTTACCTAATCATTGACATCTAAATTATCGTACTTTTCCAACTTTGTTTCTCAACGCGAAAATTTCTGCTTTTTCCTTTGCAAATTTCGCAACTTAAAGTCCCTCTTCCAAATTTGTTTTTTTTACTTTTTACTTTTTATTTCCTTGACTTTCTTCCTTTCTATCATATCCCTAACCTCCTAAAGATCATTTTTGATATATCAATTACTTCCAGGATCCTCCGCCAAAACTGCAAATGGAAGTAGAAGCTCCGACGATAACGACCGAGGCTCCTGAATACAAACTTGCCGGTGTTTTCAAGGCCCATCAGGATGACGTGAAGCAGGTACTCGGTACACCGAGTAACACCCTTCTTACTTGCAGTAGAGATGACACTTTGAAGTTGTGGGGATCAGCGTGAGTTCGATTTTCATATATAAATTTCCGAATAGTCATCATTTTTCAGGATCTACAATCCACACACAACGAATCAACTCGCTAATTACTTCCCAACTCCTCCATGTGCTATTAACTCGTTGGCATATGTGGAATATAAAAATAGTTTTTACATCTTCGGCGGAAGGAAGGACGGATCCATCGTGGTCTACGAAGGAAGCGGGACCACTCCATTGATCGTCCTCAAGGCCCACACCATGAACGGTTTGTTTGGCTCATATATCGTTCCCGTCTTGTTACCGTTGTCCTTTCAGTTTGCTGTCTTCATGTCAACAAGGAATACAGCTTCGTCGTTTCTGGAGGATGGGACCACAACGCCATCATCTGGTCCCTCGATTCTATCATAAGTGGCAGGGATTCTGATTACCTCAAGCTCGTGGGTCACACGAATTCCGTCTGGGCGATTAATTCCTTCAACGATATCCCTGATTCTGTTCTCACTGGATCTGCAGACAGAACTGTCAAGCAATGGAAAGGCGATCAACTGATTTGCACCTATTCTGGCCATGAGGACGTTGTTCGGAGTATTCTCTGTGTTGGGAACGGAAACTTTTTCTCTGCTTGCAATGACAGTCAAGTCAGATGTTACAACAGGGACATCCAGACACCGATTCATACTGTAGAGTCCTCAACCGGCGAATTCATCTACAGGTTTGAATTGGGTTTTAATTTTCCAAACTAATTGCAGTTTTAGCTTGCACAAATTTGATTTCATAGTCGGTGATTCCAAGAGGTCTTTCTTGGCTGCTTCAATGGAAACCGGTGTTATTGAGATTTTCGCTATTGGTCTTGATTACTCTCTTACTTCAATGACTTCTTTGATGATCCCAAATGAAACTGCTTGGTCAGTGACTACAATGCCTAATAACGATCTGGTTGTTGGAGCTGGAGATGGAAATTGTTATGTTTTTACTTGGACTAAAGAACGTGTGGCTGCACAAGAAGTCATGGAAGCTTTCCTAGTTAGCATGGACAGTTATATCGCCTCTCATGCGAAAGCAAAGGAAGACAACGAATATGTCACTATCAAGGTTGCTTTGGATGATGGACCTGCTAAATTGGAATTGAAATACAAGAAAGGAACGGATCCGAACATTGCTGCCGAGAACTTCATCAGAGGAAACAATCTGCCAATGTCGTATTTAAACGAAGTGACTGAATATATCAAAGCTAATATTCCTGAAGCTGCTCGGTATGATGCTGATAAGGCAATGAAGGCTAGATTACAAGCAGATGCTTCTGAACGAGAGAAAGCTGTTGTGAACGGGACACCTTATGATTATGCCTTTGATGTGAAGTTGGACGATGGGCGTCCTGCTAAATTGGCTTATAATGTCGGTGAAGATCCTGTATTTGCTGCTCAAAGATTTGTAGAAACTTATAATTTACCAATTTCTAATGTATCCAAAATTGCCAATCTACTCCGGATTCAAATTCCTCAATTGGCTGGTTTTGCTACTTCTGGAAATGCTGATCCATTGACTGGTGGTTCTAGTTATTCTACTGCCTCTTCTTCATCTGCTGCAAATGGAAGTAATTTTCATGATCCACTTACTGGCACTGGTCGTTATATCCCTGGAACAACGACTGAACAGATGCCTATTGCTTCATTGCCGTTAGATCGGAAACGTCCTCGTGGTGCTCTTGTTCCATTGGTAAGATTTATCAAGTTTGCAGAACCGGCAGTTGATAAAGCTATTGAAAGACTTAGACATGTGAATGCTAGTCAAGAACCTAATTTGAGATTAGAAGATGAGCAAGTAAGTTGTTTAAAATAGTTTTTTGATTGAGTTGTACTTTTTAGCTCCAAGCACTCGAAATTCTCATGAAAGAACCATCTTCGGATGTGGGTCAGATTCATGCTAGTGGTCTTGAAAAAGGTCTGTCTTGGCATGGTGAAGCTTTGATCCCTGTTCTTGATGCTTTACGAATCGGTATTCTAAATGAGACCATTGCTAATAAGTTTTGTCGTTCTAATAGACGTCAAACTTTTGAAAAATTTGTGAATGTCCTCATATCTGAACCATCTATCGCGTTACGTGTGATGGCTCTTCGGTGCTTGGCTAATTCGGCTAATCAGAAATGTAGTGAATCTTTTCTTCAAAGTGACATTACTCTTCTCACAGACATTGTGATGAAGGAACTTCAAAGCGATAAAACTGTCGTTCAAGTTGCTGCAGGTGCTGTTTTGATCAATTTGAGTCTTATACTTTGGAGAAATACGGAAGTATTGAAAATTGCGGAACTTGGACCGAGAGAAGATGCATTGAGATCTATTATCCGAGCTTTTGAAAATGGGTATAATTTTGATGCAGTTACAGAACAATCGTTGATTACAATACTTCAAGTTGTTGCGACAATTATGTGGGGTGATGCTTCTGTTATTCGTCTTGCCAGGGATAGAAATTTGCTTCAATTTGTCAATAGAATTAAAGACAAAGTTGCAGATGATTCAGGAAAAGGATTAGCAAGAGATATTGTGGAAATGATTCATGCTGTTTGATTGGTGATATTAATTATTTTCTTGTGCTTTATGCAGAGAAATTATAAAATGTACTCTAGTTTTTGTAGTGGAAAAATTGGTTGTTATCCGATATTTTTTTAAATTGATTTTTTTTTATCATTTTTTTTTATCAAAGTTTATGAGACGATTGGTGGGACTTTCGAGGAAATTTGTCAGACAGGATATGACGTCAAATAATCAACATCTTGGAAAAAGGAAAACAGCAGGGATTATTGGTGAGTTTTTTTAATGTTTTATTTTTTTAAAGATTAAGTAATAGAATTTTACTAAAACTTAAAATGAAATTGATGATTTTTAGATTTTTTCAATATATAGTTTGGAATTTTTGAAAGTAATTGATTTTTAGAAATTTTTTAATGATTTTTTTGAAAAATTTGCATATTTTTAATAAATTTTAAAATATTTTTTAATGAAAAAAATTGAAATTAATTTTAGTTTTTGTTTTCAGTTATTGGTGATGAAATTTTGAATGGATCTCAAGTAGATACTAATTCTAATTTTCTTTGCCAGAGGCTACATAAGAGAGGAGTGGCTGTGAAGAAGATTACCGTCATTGGAGATACTATTCAAGAAATTTCGTCGAATATTTATTGTTTTAGCAAGGATTATGATATAGTTTTGACTACTGGAGGCATTGGACCGACTCATGATGACTTGACATATGAAGGACTTGCAGCAGCTTTTGGGGATAACTTGGAATTAAATCAGGAATTAAAAGCTGTGTTTGATGACTTTTTGAATAAGTACAAACAAAGAAAAGATGCGGAAGAAGCAATAAACAAGTTTTGTTCGGTAAGGAGAAATTTAATTTATTAAAAGACTTGTATTTAGTGGGTTTTTTGGATATTTGTTAAGATTTTGATATATGGAAATTAACCTTAAAAAGTGTACTGAAGGTTTTATACTCCATGTGCCTTGGTTTTGGAGTTTTTAGGTCTATTTAGATAGGGTATAGTTTCAAAAAACTGATGACGAAATTGTCATATGAATTGTTTTAGATGCTAAGAGCTTCTAAAAAGTTGAATCAAGATAATTTTATATGTGATTTTTATGATTTATTATTGATTACGAAATCACCAACATGCAAGATGAGAAATTTCACGTGTTTTAGGTTTCGGCAAATTCTGAAAATTTGTGTTGAAATAATTTTGTAACGAAAGAAATTTTCGATTTTGTAATAGTGATGCCAAATTGTTAATTTTTAGATTCCTAGTAATGCTGTTCTGATATATGGAGATAAAAATGGTGCTAGAAGATTTCCCTGTGTTCAAATGAAAAATGTAATTACTCTTCCGGGAGTCCCTACGTTTTGTCAACAAGGTTTTGATCAGCTAGAAAATACTCTATTTCCATCTGATGATTCTACTCCGTTTTTTTCGAAGAACATGTACTTGGGAAAAAATGAAATTCATATTCAACATGGTCTTGGAGCTGTGGCTAGGAAGTACTCTCAGGATGGGGTTACGATTGGGTCTTATCCTATTATTGGAAATAGGTTTGGATTTGAGGACTGTTTTGTATGTTAATTTTGGGATTTTTAGTTACTATAAAACAAAATTGACAATAGAAGCTCCGGATGATGAGTCTGGAAATGCCGCTTTTGAGGACTTGACGAAGGAATTCAACAATTTTGTCAGGAATTTTGACGAAGCTCCGTGGGAAAGTACTGTAGATAAATTAGAAAGGTTTAGAAATTCAATAGAACCGGAATTAGGAAAGAAACTTGACGATGCAGTGGATTTGATAGGAGATATTTTGAAAGAATACAGGTTTGGGGAATTTTGTATTTTATTTTAATTTTTTTAATTTTAGTTATGATGAGGTTATGTTGTCTTTCAATGGAGGAAAAGATTGTACTTTGTTGTTACACCTTTTGAGAGTGAAGATGGATGAGATTTATGGTCCGGAAAAAATGATCAAAGCATTCCATGTTCTTTGTGAAGATGAATTTCAAGAACTTAGACATTTTTTGCTTGATATTTGTTGGAAGTATAATGTTCAATTGAAGGAGTTAGGAGGGTCTATGAAAGCTGGTCTGATATCTCTTAAAGAAGAATTTCCGACTGTTAAAGCAGTATTTATGGGAAGTAGATCGACTGATCCTCATGGGAAATTTATGAAAAGTAAATGTCAATGGACGGATCAGGATTGGCCTCAATTTTATAGAGTTTGTCCTATATTTGACTGGACTTATGGAGAAGTTTGGAAAGCTATCAGAGGATTGTGTATACCGTATTGTGTACTGTATGATAGAGGATATACTTCACTGGGAGATAGATCTAAAACGAAACCTAATCCGGCTCTGAAAATTGAAGGTCAGGATGTTTATCGACCTGCTTACTGTCTTTATGAAGGAAGCAAGGAGAGAGAAGGAAGGATTGATTCACCGTCTCATAAAATCTAATAGGGCTTGGGATGTTTTAGGGTAAAGTTGATTTATAAGGGTTTTGTGTGAATTATAAAATAATGGTGGATTTGAAAAATGGAATGTTCTTCAATAGGATGTTATTTGTTTTAGATTTTAATTATCTAGATACTTGGATTAGGAATTTTTAAACATTTTCGATAATGGATTACTGTAGGATTGGATTTGGAATCTAAAAATTAAAAACTTGGCTGAAATCAAAGTACTGGAAACAGAATCTTGATTTTTTGAATTTATTTTGAAATTAGTTTAAAATGAAAGAAAATTTAGTAATTGACAAAAAGATAAAGTTTCGAATGCTTTTTTATTGGTTTTGTCCGATTTTAGATGATGTGTTTTTAGTTTTGATCTAAACTAATCTCTTTTTTAGAGAGTTTTTATTGGAACAATTGATCCCACTGAAAAAGGACATTAAATCGGTCCCAATGTATCGGATGTATTACATTTAATGTATCGATATACAGTCGACTCTCGATTCTACGTAATTTTTGTCCGGTTCCTTGGATTACGTTATATCGAGGGTCGACTGTATTGAATGTAGAATATTTGACAGATGAGAAACGGTTTGATGCATCAGTACATTGAATACAAGCACTAATATCCTATTTAATATATCGATGCATTGAATATAACGTGTCTAATACATCTGAGATGATTTAATGCACTGATATGGTATATAGTACATACAAAGAATATTTCTATATTGGTACATAAATTGAACATAATATATGTGTATTATGTCAACGTATCGATACATTAAATACAATACATTGATATTATATTTAATTTATCAACGCATTGAATATAATACATTTGATACTTCAGAGCTATTTTAATGTGTCCATATATTAAATATAATATATTAATATTACATTTAATATACTAGTACATTGGATATAATATATTAATATTACATTTAATATACTAGTATATTGAATATGTGTCTGATACATCAGAGTCATTTTAATATATCCATACATCATATTATGTATTCTTTTTTGTGAAATCAATAATTTTATCTTTTCATGTGAGTTTAATTGGATTTAACTTAGCCAGTACTTGGGATGCAACATGGGTAGTTATTAAATGGGAAAATATCCTTGAAATTTTTATAAATTGCAATCCATTGCTTGGTGGTGAAGTGGGTTCTGATTCGGCAGAAGATAGTTTGGACTCTTTTGAAAGTAGCGAATTGGTTTACTTTGCCAAAAATCCTGGGATTGATAGTGTCATTAGTCATTCCTTTGTTTTTGTAGACTTGGAAGATACTGCAGCATTGATTAGCGAAGGAGATTACGTTGTTGTAGATGATGTCTCCGAGTTTATTTATCACGTCGAAAATGGTCATGTTGCCTAAGGCAGCATTGCAGGCCAGTCCTTTTGTCACTATTTGGTTGTATTGAGAAGGAGTAAGAATCCCTATTATGTCGTCAACAAATCCTGAACATATCTCATCGCCGGTTTTGCCCGCTAAGAGTTTGTCCATTTGCATATCCATTATCTGTAAGAGCTTTACAATTCCGAGATCTATAAAAAAGGTCAACATCGAAATTAAAGTAAAATCCTCAAAGTGCGCACAACGTTTTGGCAAATAAGTTGATGTTAATATACAAATCCGCAATGTGCGTACAACACTCAAATAGATTAGTTAGGATTTATATATTGACGTTTACTGAAATAAAAGTAAATTCTACTGCTTGTGTGCAACATTCAAATGGGTTAAATTGTATCAAAATTCAGTTTTACTTTGATTTTGACGTTGATTTCTATATACCTCAACAGAAATAGAAAACAAAATTCCAACCTTTAACATTTGCTCTTCGCTCAACCATTCGGTTACTCTGGTGCTGAGAATGTTGTAGCACTTTTGTCTTTGAGGAGAATCGAGCAAATCCACTTGATTTATCAGGAACAGTGAAATGAAAAAAGTAAAAATCGCTCTCATTTTTAGAATTCAACAAACAAATACCCTTTCCAACCAATTATGTAAGACTATACTATGTGTTCACTAATCCATCTGACAAATATAAAAAATATTATTTTGTTACTGTTATATCTTTTACTAGAGATCAAACACAAAATAATATAGAAGAATATTAATGATATACAGTAGAACTTGGATATCAGATACCTTCGCTATAACATATCTCTTGTTATAGCATACGGTGTGAGTGAGGGAGTTTGGTTAGTCTGCCTTCAAATTTACCCCCGCTATAACATATCCTTTCTTATAATATACGCTTTGCCCGATCTCAAGGGGGTGTCTTATATCCAAGTTCTACTGTATAGCACAACACTCAAGGAAGACCGATTGATATGACATGTTTTATTTTACACTCCTCAGTAGAGAAGATTGTCTAGTCTTGGGTGTCTTGAATATTTCTGGTCCTGGAGACTACACATCTACAATAGTTACTGTTAAAAAATTTATAAATTTTTACTAATTTGAAGTATTTGTTTTATTTAAAGAATAATTGGATCCATGTAACTCCCCCATGGACGGTCCCAAGCCCGGCTGCCAAAGGGTCACAACAATTGGAATTTTGATCATTTTCTGCTTTAAAAAATTTTAATTAAATAATTTCCTTAGACAAAAATTAATATTTGATTTTATTTTTAAAATTCTTAATTTTTGATATAAATATTTTAAAATACTTCAAATTTATACTTTTCATAAAAGGTATTTTTCTTTAATTTTAGTTAAATTTCATTATTTTAAAATATTAACAAAGATTCTTCATAAACTTTTATAATAAGCTATCGATCAATTGATTCATGTCAGTTAAGAAAAGAACTTCACTGAATCTATTCCATTATCACTGCAATTCATTGATTATTGGCTCTATAGTTGATTTTATTTTCTTATTCAAATGAATAAAAGACTCTGTCATGATCGTGAATGTAAACTAGGATGGGGATATAATGAATCTTTAGATCGGTTGATACCTGTTGAAGGAGAGCCTCCTAATGTCACATCAGAAGCCGCTAATGAGTGGAAATACAGTGTTGTAGATTTGGAAAAGTTTGGTATTTCGGATATTTATAATCTATCAGCTTGTGGGCATCATGTGAATATTTTTATTTATTGATTAAATTTACTGTGGATGTTTTAGGAATGGATAACGTTATTCTTAGGACAAGCTATCAAACTACTCCTCGATTTTGAAATCATTGCTGAAGATAATGAATATTGGCAAGTTCACTGTTTCTTTATTGAACGAAAGAAAAGTTGTGAGGAATTTTCCACTTACCCACTCAACTGTAGTCATTTTGTCCATAGTATTTCTTACGGTGTACATTTACGAATACAGTTTCCAAAAACAGGATTTTCAGAAAATGAGAAAGAGGTGAGATTTATATACATCGATTGCACTTATTATAGTGAACACAGCCTAGTGTAGTTTTACTTTTGACAAATTTTCAAAAAAACATTCCATAACCAGTATTTTTATCAATCCATTTTACCACATATAACTTCTTTCAGATAGAAACTTTGTTTGAAGAACGAAACTTCAACGAAATGCAAAAGAAGATTAAATGCAGAGTTCTGATTAATGCTGAAAAAAGAGAAATGATTCTGGAAGAACTCTTGGAGTTCATGGAAGAAATAAATGAAAATAAGCATCCTCAATACAATGGTCCTATTCTTTTTGACTATGATAAATTGGATCAAGAAATTAAAGAAACTGTTATTGATAATGAGGAAGAATTTTCAGAGTTCTTCTCCGTTCTCTACATTTTCTATCAAATAATTGAAGTGAAGATGAAAAAAGCTGATTATCCAGATATTCTTCCAGATCTGGAATCTAAAGAAAAGTCATTGGCTAGGATTTGTGTTGATCTAGAAAAAGCAAAAGAAGAATATAAATTAATGGATAAAGACAATTTCTTGAAAATGTATTCAGTTGTAAAGAAACTTTACTTTCGTTACGTTGATTACTTCAGAAAATCAATAGATCTATCAAATGACATGGATGAAGGAAACTACCTTCCGGGAACTGCTAGTGAGATGGCATCTTGGATAACGAAATTAAAGACCTGGTTCCCAGCAACGGTCAATGGGGAATGGATCAACTGCATGAATTCCTTCGTTGGAAGCCCTCCTGGTTATGAACAAGTCGTCGAAACACTCTGTGAAACAGTCGAATTTAGTGATATTCAAGTGATCAATGACAATGAAGCAACTGAACCATACATCAAGGACAAGAACAACAAAGTTCTATTTGGATTTGTCGACATGGAAGGAGCTAGAAAAGACGAGTCATCCGATAACTCGAGTCTATTGGAATTGGAATGTCCACGAGAATGCACTCAAGATTTGAGAAAATGGATCTGTACTCTATGTGGTGACTATGTCGAAATCAAGCTGAATCCAGTTGGATGGCAGTTCTTGCTTTGCTCTTGTGGATCGAAGAGATACAAAGATAAACTTCTCATTTGTCATCACCCAAGCCATCGACAACAAGGATCTAATAGTTCTTCAGATGTGAACAAAATACAAAATGAAACATTTATTAATAAAGATCTTGCCTCAATCTGCGGACAATTGCAAAAAATCCACATAAAAAACAAAGAGGCTACTGATCCGAAGATCCTCAACGCCGTCATCCATCTTCTCTCAAAAAACAAAACAGAAGAAGAGATCAAAAGTGCTCTGAGAGACCTGCAAGATGTGGTTCTTGATGGAGACACTAAGCACCTTATCGACCAATATCTCAATAAACAAAATTGACGAAAATCCATAGTTATTTTTGAACCTTGTATCATTAATGTTCTAAATTCATACTCATCATTAGTCAGTAAATTAAAAAAAAAAATAAACTGCAAATGCTCTGGAAAAATCGAAAAAGATACTTTGCTGAAGAAATAAAGAGAATAGATAATTCTGCTATGATTAAATATGAAATAAATACTAAGGTTATTTACAAGTTAGTAGATATATGTATACACAAAAAAGCGTAACAATTGCGAAATGTGACGCAATCGTCACATTTTTCATGAATATTTGACATTTGTGACGGAAATTAAAAAATAACAGTGGCAATTTGCATTTGTTACTGTGCCAAAAGTTATACTTTTTGTGTATCCTAATTGATTGTTGAATTAGAAAAACTGCTATATCGACTTATTGACTATTGCGTAAGCAAGCCAGGTCTCGAAAAGAAATACCCTACGTTCTAGAGGACGAGAGCACTGTGTATATGACAGATTAAGTGTTGACTAGTTAATTGAAATACAGTATCGATCAAAAATTTGGCAACTTTCTGTTTAAAATTTTATAAAAATCTATTAAATTAATATTCACAATAACAATTTAGATAAAAAATAACTAATACCTTGTTGCAAAGTCTTTAGACTTTTTAACTTCTTTGCATCTGTTTTGCATCGATGAGATGAGCTTTGCAATTGTAGCTGAGTCGATCGCCTCTCATTCATGACGAAGCGGTTCAAAAAATTCATCGGAATTTGAACAATTTACATCTTTTACGCATCGCTTTAACTCGTCCCAGAAATGTTCTAATGGGTTCAAATCAGGACTTTGCGATGACCAAGGCATGACTCGAATTTTTTTGCGTTTGAACCATGTCCTAAGAAGACGAGAATCATGTTTTGGATCATTGTCTGGTTGGAATATCCATCCGTGAAACACAGACGATCGAGCATAAGGAAGTATCTAATGCTCCAAAATATCGGCACATATATCAGTATCCATTGTTCCTTGAATACGAAACAATGGACTGATACCAGAGGCACTAAAACATCCTTAGACTGTCATGTTCCCATCGCCATGCCTGACAGTAGGAATTTGGTACCGAGGATCATTCATAGCACCGATAAGACGTCGTATCCAGTGCATGTCATCTGACTGAAACAAGTTGAACTTACTTCCATTGCTTCAGAGCACGCGGCATCAATCTTCTTCGGATCACGTCTGATATTCTGGGATCCACGACAATCAAGCACTCTTGTTCTTCTTCGAGATAAGCGGTTTGCGAACACCATGTCGCCTATGCAACCCTTGCTCACAAAGCCTTTGTTTGACTTGCACATTGAAAGTTGCCAAACTTTTGATCGATACTATATATAGTTATTGTGTTTAATCTTATCATCGTTCGGATAAATGAGAAACTCTCATCCTTCAGCAACCACATCAGTTCATCGAGATCCGGCAGAAACAATCCAATAAATCAACGTATTGTAATCAATAATTTTTCTACGTAATTTTAGTTTTTTAGTAATGAAGGAAGAAAACCAGTCCCGAGATCTATAAAAAGGTTGTCGTCAAAATCAAAGCAGAATTACAAATTTTACACGCAACACTGAGATAAATTTCGTAATTTTGATTTTTATTTTAACGTTCACCGTTTTGTAGATCTCAACACAAAGCAAAAAGTTTACGTTTCGATCTCAATACTTTGACAATAAGGAATACTAGGTCTTCAATCGAACTGCGGCCACTGCTTTCGCAATGTGCGTTGTCCGTCGTATTCGTTTTGAGTTACGAAACAAATTCTACTCCAATTTTATTTTGTTCCTTCATTTTTTTCTTCCTTTCATTTACTTTTACTCCAATGGGCAAGAAACAACACCAGAGTGATAAGCTGTAAGTTTTATTTTTATTTAAATTTCTAAATCCCTTATTTTTAGTTACTTAACTACGAAAGAATGGAGGGACATATATGGCGGTCACAAAGATGGTTATTTTTTCTCTTTTTTTATATAAACACTATATATTACAGATAAATCAACGCGGATACAACGAGCGGAATTCAAAAGACTTCCGTTCACTCATTGTGCATTGAGTTTCGTTCCTTTCAAGGACCCGGTTTGTTCTCCGGAAGGAGTAATTTTCGAAATGAGGTTTGTTTTCCCTTTACTTGTGTCGAATCCAGCTTTATCTCGATGGCTTCAGTGCGATTTACCCGTATGTGAAGAAACACGGTATCAACCCAGTGAATGGAAAGAAAATAACCGTCAAAGATCTCATTGTGCTTCATTTTTCCAAGGATTCTGATGGTAAATTCCGTTGTCCCGTTACTTATCGTATTTTCACCGAAACTAGTGTTATTGTCGCAATCAGAACTACAGGCAATGTTTACTCCATGGAAGCTGTGGAGGAGCTGAATTTGAAGCGGAACTACCTCAAGGACTTGCTGGATGAAACTCCTTTCCAAAGGAAAGACATCATCAATCTCCAAGATCCCAATGACATTGAGAAATTCAATATGGAAAAGTTCTACCACGTTCAATTTGATCTCAAGACCAAAGCTGAAATTGCAGAAGAAAAGAAAGTCATGTCCACGCCGATGTACTACATCAATAAGGTCAGTGGCGAAGCCAGAACTGTTCTGGACAGATTGAAGTCGATGGAAGTTGAATCTGAACAAGAAAAAGAAGTAGACAAGATTGCAGACAAGATCAATGCTGCACATTATTCTCAAGGCAAAATGGCAGCTGGATTTACTTCTACTACTTGCGATCTAGTGACGGAGAATAAAGCAGCAGTTCTAGATGATAATATTGTCAGGTTAGTTTATTGTTAGAAGATATTTGGATAGAAGAACTTGCTTATTGGCGTTCGAATGTGAATAATTAAACAAATAGAACACTTACATAGTAAATCACAATCAAAACACTTTGCAAAACTGCAGGTATCCTTTTCATTTTGGAAGAAAAGATTATGCTCTCATTTTCAACAATTTTTTAGCTTCTTAATTTCAGACACATCCTGTTTATAACATTTATAAAAGTGAATTTCGTAATCTTTAAATTTTCTAGGTACTCTCGGGTCACGAAGAATGGCTACGTCCAGATCGTTACTAATTACGGTCCGTTGAACCTAGAGCTTTATTGTAAACATGCTCCTAAGGCTTGTGAAAACTTTATTGTTCACTGTAAAAATGGATATTATAACAACTCAAGATTCCACCGACTGATTCCTGGCTTTGTTCTTCAAGGGGGAGATCCAACTGGCACTGGAAAAGGAGGAGAATCGATTTTTGGTAAGCCATTTGAAGATGAAATTACCGGAACGTACAAGCATGACAAGAAAGGAGTTCTCAGTATGGCCAACAAGGGAACGAACACGAATAAATCGCAATTGTGAGTACTTGTAATGGTATTTGGGTAATTTGTTTTTTTAGTTTCATAACCTTAGATGCAGCGAGTCATCTTGATGGAAAGCACACTGTATTTGGAAGACTTGTGGGAGGAATGGATACGTTGAATATTATTGAGCAGCTTGGAGCTGAACCTTCATCGGATGAACCTAGAGAACCAGTATGGTTCGTCAAAGCTCAAGTATTCTTTGATCCTTTTGAGATTGCTGAAGCTGAAGTTCAGAAGGAAAGAGAAGCACTTGCAAGAGGAGAGAAACCAAAAACAGAAGAGCAGGAGGAAGAACAAAAACCGAAAATGAAAGTCTACAAAAGTGGAGTCGGGAAATACATTCCTCCTAATCCAGCAGCTCAGAAGAGGCCAGTTGATCCTAGTTTGTTGGAAGCTGCTCCTGTACAAAAGAAAAAAGTTGTTCCGAGGTCGAATTTGTCTGATTTTAGTAGTTGGTGATAGTATAAATTGACAAATGAGAAATTGAAGACGATTACTGTTTAGTAAGGAATTGTGAATTCTGTTGCCGGAGGGATTTGGGATTTTTTGAAATTTGTGAAAAATGGATTTTTTAAAGAAGAGTTTAATTTTTAGCAATTAAAATTTTTATTTCGTTACAGTATTATTAGCAGTTTTTAACACTCAAATTTCAATGTAGATGCTTTTTGGAAGATTTAGTAATCATTACGGAAGTTTTCAGAATACAGTATATTGATTAATCAGTAGGAGAAAGTTCGTCATAATTGTCCTTCAGGGGGTTTCTGAAAAATTATTTTTTGGATTTTTTAATAAAAAATAAATAATTTTTAGAGTTAATTATGCTAACATAAAAAGCGGAAATCAGTGTTACGGAATTGTCTCGAAGCGAATTTTCAGAAATTGCTTGGAAATAGTATGTTTTAATTCTGATTTTGAACGACAGTGATTTCGTAATCGATGATATTCAAAAAATTAAAAATAAATTTTTCCACGAAATGGTCCTGAAGCGAATTCTTAAAATTTAGTAGCAACTGAAATAACTTAGAATTTTAATTTTGAACCTTAGTGATTTCGTAATCAATAATATTCAAAAAATTAAAAATAAACTTTTCTACGAAATGGTCTTGAAGCGAATTCTTAAAATTTAGTAGCAACTGAAACAACTTAGAATTTTAATTTTGAACGACAGTGATTTCGTAATCAATGATATTCAAAAAATTAAAAATAAACTTTTCCACGAAATGGTCCTGAAGCGAATTTCTAAAGTCCCCAGAATCTACAGTAATCTACGAAATCTTAATTTATGTGAAGATAATTTCTTAATTGATTTTTTTGAATTATATCTTGGATAAATTTAGAAACTTCTAAATCAGAGTTACATAGGATATAAAGGCCTTTATCAACTTCACACATTAGTGATTTTATGTGGAAATATTAATAAATATTGAAAATATGACTAACACTGAAATTTTTCCAAAACCATGCTGCTTGTAAATAAAAATTAATTTCAGTATTTGTTACATGTACAGAATCGAGGCTTAATTAGTTAATAAACAAAAACAACAAAAAATAAAAACATTTAATGCAATATTAAATCAACACAATTAAAAGCGGTTATGTGGCAGTTATTTCCTTATTTCGTAAGCTTTATTTCATTTTTATATCGGTTTTTTATAGTTGTTGTTGATACGTAGTCTCCACGATGGGGATATTCAGAACACCCGAGACTAATCAATCTTTTTCTTTACTAAGGAGATGAAAGGAAATATATCACGTTATACAGTGTTCTTTGAATTTTGCACTGTTACATCACAATATTGTTGTTCTGAGTACATAGTCTCCACGATGGGGATATTCAGAACACCCGAGACTAATCGGTCCTTTCTTTTTATTAAGGAGATGAAAGGAAATATATCATGTTATAGTGTTCCCTGGGTGTTACATTATTGCATCACAATATTGTTGTTCTGAGTACGTGGTCTCCACGATGGGGATATTCAGAACATCCAAAACTAATCAATCTTTTTCTTTACTAAGGAGTATAAAAAAGAGCACGTCATATTATAGTGTTCCCTAGATGTTACATTATTACATCACAATATTGTTGTTGTGAATCTAGTCTCCACGATGGAGATATCTGACACACCTGAGGGTAAAGTCCTCTCTCCCTACTGAAGAATATAAAAGGAAACACGTCACGGCAGACTCGGTCCCTGGGTGTTGTGTCTATATTTAATATTGCCCTATATTCTATTATACATTATACTGTATCTAGTAAAAGACATAACAGTAGTTAAGTTAACTTAATACTTCAGTTAAGTAAGAAAAAAATTTACTTCAAAATTTCAAAACCAGTACGAGTCAAAAAGGAGTAACTGTCATGCAACTTTAAAAACAGCTTTCTTCCAGCTACAGTAAGCATCTAATTGGCATGCAGGAAACTTCCCTTCGAGACAGGCTCAGTGGATTGCTCTTCAACAAGGTGGATTCTTCTGCTTCTGTCTTGACACGAATTTTTTTAGAATATCCACAAAAATCTGAGATCTGATTTGAGAAAGTTAAAAATCAAAGTTCGACCTCAAAGTTTGACATCTAACTTTGACGATCAACTTTGACCTCAAAGTTTGACATCTAACTTTAACTATTAACTTTAACTTCGAACTTTGACTATCAACTTTGACGGTCAACTTTAACTATTAACTTCAACTTTAAACTTTGATAATGAACTTCGACTTCGAACTCTGACTATCAACTTTGACATCTAACTTTGACGGTCAACTTTGATAATGAACTTTGACTATTAATTTCAACTTTACACTTTGCTAATACGAACTTTGGAATTTCCACGTTGACAGTCCCCAAATTTTTCCATTTTAAAAAACTACACTCATCTAAACTTCCTCAACCTAGACTTAACATAAATTATGTCTCAAGACGAAAAATCTAAACTCCAAGGTTGAACTTTGATCCTTAACTTCCAAACCAAAATTCCAAGCAAAATCAAAAAAGTTATTTTCCACACATTTTTATTATCAAAAATGTTATTTTCCACACAATTAAAATCACCAATAAAAAATTTACTTTTTTAAAATTAATTAACCGGTAAAACCAACACAGGATCCAATTGTAACTCGCTTCTGTACACAGGACCTCTTGTTTCGTAATCGTTCAAATTTCCATTCCTAAATATTTTTATATCCAAAAAATTTCCTTCTAAAGCAATAATTTATTAGAAAAAATATTACAATTATTTAAACAGAGGTATAACAAAGCTTTAAAAATTACCAAAAAAAATCAGCTTCTTTCTTCTTGTACCTTGGCTTAAAGCGGACTGGACGGACATTAGACTGTCGTTGAGATCACACTGGAGAATTCACTGGCTAATAAGCAAAAAAATAACATGTTTTGTTAGTCCATATTCGATGTAAAAAATCATATCCAAGGCAGATCCCCAAGCAAATTGTTCAAATTTAAAAAATTAAGTAACATACTTTGTTTCTACAATGCCAGGGGCAGTGTTGTGGATAATAGAAGGACCTCTTTGCGATTCATTCAAAACAATTTGTTTAGCAGTAACTATTTGAGATTTTGAATTACTTGCAACAGGAATTCCAACACCGACTCCTTCTTCAATATTAACGACGTTTCTGTGGTCGATAGGGATCAATCCAAATTGACAAGAAGTATCATGAGCCGGTGGGATTTCACGTCGTTTGAAGACTTCAGCAATAAAGACCGCAAGAATAATTCCTTCAAAAAATCACATTTATATTATTACAACAATTTTTATATTAATTTCGTCACAAACTAATCTCAACAAATTTCAAAAACCTATATCTAAAATTTTTGATTTTAAATATTGATTTCAAAATTACTGTAAATTTTTAAAACTAAATCCATTACAAAATAACCTAAATATGACTTTTTTTATTTTCCGATTAAAATTAGAATTTTCAAAAACATCCTAAAAAATAAAATAAAAGCCAGATTTACCATTATCGTAAAATTCGATGGTTTTTTGTTAAATTTCTGCGAAAAACGTTTTTTAATAAAACATTTTCAATAAAAAATAAAAATTTTATAAAATTATTTTAATACAAATTTTTATAACTAGTTGAAATCTTCAAAAAATTCAATTTTTAAATTTTTAAAGACTTTAATATACTATTGCCACATTTAGAACGTGATTATTAAATATCTCAAGTGTAAAATAGTATAAGAACAATTTACTAATACCAAAGCTTTCAAAAAACCCACCGATAGATGATCCAAGAAGGGCTCCAATCAAAACATCGCTCCAATGATGTTTGTAGTCGCTGACTCTCGTGTAAGCCACCCAAGTAGCTCCAAAGAACAAAGCAAATTGAATTACTGGAACAATAAGTCTGCTAAACAAAGGTTTGTAAAGTCTAGCACGGAGGTATAGCTAAAATATAACTTTTAATTCACTATTTATGAAAATTATATCTTACAAAAATTACTCTTTTATAAAAATTATATCTTATAAAAATTACTTTTTTTATGGAAATTTTATCTTATAAAAATTACTTTTTTATGAAAATTTTCTTTATGAAAGTTATTTTAACATATAAAAACTACTTTTACAAAGTTATTTTCTTATATAAGAACTATTTTTTTAATATAAAAGTTATTTTTTTATATCAGTTGCTTTTTTATAAAAGAACTTACTGCAATATACCAAGCAACGAAGAAGCTGAAGGAGGCATGTCCGGAATAGAAGGATAACATGGCTTCGTGGATATTACGGGTGTTGTTTCCGGTGCATTCGAAGTTGGTGATGTACTTGTGATCAGAAGGACATGAATCGTACCCAATATTCGGTTTGCAGACTTCCATAAAATGAGGACGATGACGACCAATAGTGTATTTTCCGACATCCACCATTAGTTGATTGAAACAGACACCAAGGAAGAAATATCCGAGGAAGACATAGATTCTGACGATGAATCTGTGGATCTTGGTAGAACGGCATTGGTACTTCTTGAATTGAGTGCTGCACGATCTTTCCCAGAAGTAGATTCTATAGAGTTCGGTCAGAACGATGATGACGATAGGTATGGGTATCCCGACTGCCACAAGTTGGTGTCTGGTGACTGTCGACGGCAAAAAGGGGTACCGGATCGATTCATCGTCGCAATAGAATCCTCGTTTGTAAGGCTTTATCCATTCATGGAAGATAAGCATGGGGATCGCTAAAAAGACAAAATCCATATACTCAAATTTAATATATAAAAAGTTGATATATAAAAATCAACATACAAAAAGTTGATATAAAGAAAAAATTAACATATGAGAAATTAACAGATAACAAAATTAATACGTTAAGAAATCAATATATGGAAATTAACATTTAAAGAAGTTGAAATATAGGAAATTAACATATGAGAAATTAATGAATAAGATATTGATATACAAAAATACTTTAAGTAAAAATTAATAGATAACGAAATTTACACATACATATTGAGAAAAGTTAAGATATATGAAAATTAATATAAAAAGTTGATATTTAAAGTATAGTATACAAAAAATTAATAAATAACAAAACTTATACATATATAAATATTGAGAAAAGTTGAAATGTATAAAAATTAGTATATGAGAAATTAGTATATGAGAAATTAATGTATAAAATATTAACATACAAAAAGTGATATTTAAAGTATAATATACAAAAAATTAATAAATAAAAACTAATAAATAACGAAATTGATAAAAAATTAATATATGAAATATTAATATATAAAAATCAATAAATAGAGTTAAAATTACTTACCCAAGACAAATAAAATGATAACATCGCAGATTATCCGACCAATGGAGATTTCAACTGGCATTTTTGTTTTTTCGAGATCCGAACAGATTTAATCCTAAAAAATTAAAATTTTGGAAAATTATAAATTTTAAAAAGTTCATACTTGAATTGAAATTATTGTCAACGTCAGTCCACAGCAACCGAACTAAATCCTCTTTGAGCCGGCTATGTGCGGCTGGAGTACATCTGAAAAGACCGATAAACGTGAAATTCAAACAAAAAGGAATGACTGGAAAATTTCAACTTTTCGAGCCAAACCTATACTCAAGAACAGTTTTGTCTCTAATCAATAATTAGTAATAGAGAAAAAGGGTGAGACAAATGGCCAGTTTAACGCGAGAGACACCAATAAAAAGGGTAAAACGCATAAACAAGATTAGAAAAACCGGACTTGTTTGGCTCATGTGTGCAGGTTTTCAAATTAAACCGTCAAACAAATTCAAGGTTTCTGTAGTCAAATACATGTCGAAATTGATCAATAAAGATGGTTGAGACGGGAAGCAAGTGGAATTTAAGAAAATTTGATAAACAAAAAATTGGCGAAAAAAGTTTATTTGGGAAATGTTGGTCATATCATTGCATTCGCCGTCAGCGAAAACGGATATTACACAAAATAGATGGAAAGAGCAAGAAATCTAGATCAATCTGGGCTTTGAGGAATCTTTGAGAACTATGGAGAATTATCTCGTAGCGAATATTTTCCGTCTTGTTTTGTTCCCGCTTTCGTTTTTCGATTTGATTCTTTTGTTGCTTCATTATTCCGTCGTTGTTTCGTTTGTTGTTGTCGTGATGTCGTTGAGAGAGTAAGTTTAATCTTGTTTGAACCACTTCTGACTAAAAACCGTTTTTAGTTTGTATCGTTTCGGAAATGTAGATTCTCTATCCGAGGTCCTGGGAGTCACTATCCAGCGTGCCACGGAAGATGTCATAAAAAGTAAGTTTTATTTTCGCAAATTACCTGATTTTGACATATGAATTCCTTCTTAGAACAATCAGAAGAAATTGCTGCCAAGTCTAAACTCATAAAAACGACCGAAAATTACGAAATATATGAATACGAAGAAGATGAAGCAGAAGAAGAAAAAGAAAAGTCCGGAACCCCCATGCCCACCCGAAGGACCCAGGTCAAACAAGAGAAAGAACCTGTTACTGTAGATCCCTCTGCTGCAAACACGGAGATATTTTCTCCTTTCGACATCAGTGCTTTTCCGGATCCTCTCAACTGGCCAAAGGAAGCCACTCTTCGATTTCTGTCCCTCATCGCCGTCAACGGCATCTTCGGCGAACCGTCAGCAGAGAAGATTTTTTATGGATTTCTTTCCGAAAGAATGGCTGTGATCAAATCAGATGAACCTGGGTTATTCCATTACTGTGTTGCTGAAGAAGATCGAGAAAATATAGGTAAAATCCCGGCCGTAGATCTCAAACCCAATTATGACATCCGACCAAGTCCCCAGGAATGTGAGGAGAAACTGAGCCAGTTCTACACTATGGATTATATAAAGATTAAGCAGATGAAGAAGGAAGAGAAGCCAGGGGGGTTCGAGTACAAGAAATCGAAGCAAGGCACGTCTTCTGGAGGCTCCCTGACGAGGAGTAGGAGGACCGGTCGTCCGAATCCCTTGGTTGAAGCCTTAGTGGAAGAGAAAAAACAACATAAACGAACTTCTTTGAGCTGATTTTATTGAATTTTAATATATTTCACAAGTTTTGTTGTTTTCCAATTTGAATCGCTTTAGAATAGATCGGGTAAAAGCGATCCGCTTCATTATCATTTCTGACAAAGTATTCAGTTACAACCGGTTTCAGAACCCTGACAGAATCTTGATAATAAATTGAGTTGGATATTTTTCGAGATAATAATGAAGTCATATTAGGTCGGTCAAAATTGTTAGATCTGGTTCTGCATAGTTTCTTAATTTCGTTCTCATTTCGGTAACTGTCCCTTTATCATGAAATATAGTACAAGATAGATAATAGTAATAATGGGGAACATAATTACCGACAATAATAAAACCCGATATGTCAATTTTAAACTTGTTCTTCGACGCGGATAATTTTCATGTTCTTCAAAGAATTCTGTAATAAGTTTAGTTTTCAATTATCACTAAATTTGAGGGGATTAGAATCAACTCTATTAATATATTTAATTAGCAATCTCAGTCATAAGCTGAGAAGACTATTCTTGTTAAAGAAGTTCATTGTTCTACTTTCTGCAAGTGGTTTAAGAATGATTTTTCATCATTATGAAGTCCTTTATTTTACTTATCAAACTATTTCTATTAAACAAAATATATCATTTAATTGCCATCACACAATTATATATAAATTTACTTTAATTAGAACGGAGCAGGAAGAGAGTAATCTCGTTGATGGATAAAGTTGTAGATGATTTGAAGAGCTTCTCTCGGCTTATCTACAACGTTTGTATATTAATTAGGAGATGTATAAAGAAAAAATAAATAACAAATGCTAAAAGTTGAAGGACAACTGTTAAAAAAGTGGAAAGAAACCAGATGTGAAAGTTATATTTTTCATGCATTTTTATAGTAGCTAACTTTTGCTTTGTAAACATTATTCCTCGGTTTTTTCTTGATCTTATATCAGGGATACTACGAATACTCACCTTCGGGGACGAAGTGGCCGGATCCGCGGATGGTGACGAAATCAACATTACTAGAAAATCTGGTTACAAACCCTCCCACATTGGGGGTCTCTCCGTGATAGGTCCACTCGATGCTATCCATTCCGTTCTGAACCGACAAGCCCAATCCATTGATGAATTGCTTGTTTAAGACAAAGTTGCAAACAGTATCTACCTAGAATGCTTTTGAATTAACTTTCAATTGCTAGATTCTTACGTCTCCATTGTAAGTAAGGATCCTAATTCCAGAACTAATCAGGCTTTGGAACTCGGGTTTGACATCCTCGTGAGTTGTCTCGTAGAGATAGTTTATTAAATCATTGCAGTCTGTCCAATAAGCAACGGTGTCTGGAATGTGGAGGGCTTGTCTGACATCAGCTCTGTTCAGATAGATCTCGGTGTTGTTCACTTGGGCACAGAGCGGAAGACCACTTCCTCTCGGTTTTGTTGGTTCTTTCAGTTTCAGTCCTGTCCTCTTCTTTAAAGCTCTCTCAATAAAGCTTCTCTTGGAACTCGATCCCCCATCAAGGTAACAGGTACTGTAAAGGTTATAAGGATCAAGGTCTGGTCCTTGTTCAAGTTCTTGATTGATCAATTCATTACATAGTCCGAAGTTGTTCAATTGAGTATAGTAATCGCAGTTGTAAGCATTCTCGTTGCAGCAAGTGGTGATTACTTTGTCATAGAGGTTTTGTCTGATTAACCCATGGTAATAGTAGAAAGGAACCATAGTGTTGTAATTGATGGGAAAAGAGTAGATACCATTACCGATGGCTACTCCCTTGAACTGAGGGAAGTTGGTTTTGTCAGCGGCAACCTTAACAGCCAAGGTGGGGATGTAGACACCACCTAAATATCTTTGTGAAAGTGCCTACAAATTACAGCCTACCGTAGGATTCTCCAGTAATGTAAAAGTCGTTGTTTTTATACTCGGGGAACTTGTAGGTGAAGAAGTAAACCAAAGCGTTATAGTTATCCTGAGCCACTTGGTCATCATTAGTAGCAACGTTACCAGTAGAGTCGTAACTGAACCCTACTCCAGCAGGGGATTCAAGGAAGATGACGTTGCCAACCTTGTTCCAGGCATAGGGATTGTGGTAAACAGTGTTTCCATTGTCACTAACATGGAAAGGCCCAAGTTCTTCGATAAGACCTCCAAGGGAACTGCAGCCTGAATATTACAGATTTTAGGACTTAGAATTTTATAAAATATAGAGGACGAAAATTTGGAAAAAATAAAAAATATAAAACTTAATATAAAATTTCTTATGTTATAAAATGCCAATATATGAGAGATCCTCTCATCGAGACTACTGTGAAAATATGTTAGTTTGGTTACCGAAAAAGAATATTTCGATTATCAAATTACATAGATAATTATTAAGAAATAAGATTGATTTTATGTATAAGTTTAAGGATCTAAAAACATACCTGGGCCGCCATTGAGCCAGAGGATCACTGGGCTGATATCAGGGTTGCTTTCGGCTTTAGTGAACCAATAGTGGAAGAACTTTGTGCTCGAGACATTGAGATATCCAGAATAGTGGTCGAATCCGATGGTGAAATTGGCTCCAGGAAGACTTGTGACTTTGTCTCCTGCTGGAGCTGCAAAAATCACATTCGCACAGAGTAGTCCGAAGATCAGTGCTACAATCATCCTTTTTTCCTCGGTCCAAATGAGCGGCAATTTAGATTATGACTTCTTATATTGGGAAGCTTTTCAGCTGCAATTTGATTCTTTTTTACTGTTATCAGTGGACAGTGGCCAACTTTACTGGAGTCAGTTCCGGGAGATAATATTTTTCCATTAGTGAGAAACTTGGTGCAACTTTACAACACTGTCTTTAAAGGTATATTGTAGATAATAGTCTAATTTAGAAGCAACTGATACAGGAGGGACACTCGACGGATGTCTGGTTGACATCTCTCTCGTTTCTGTAAATTGAAAAGATCTGTCTATTGTTTAATGAATCTTTGACAGAGTGCTTTAGTTTTAACGAAACAGGGATTGGATTAAATTCCGTAAAACAAAACCTGATGTAATTGCATAAAATTGAAAAGTCATAACTAAAGAAACTAATATGAAGCTGTCAGTACTCATCTGCTTGACCATCGTGTACTATTAAACATTATTTGTCTATCGAACATAATATAAACAATTTACTTTGCATTTCCCAAATAATATGTATAAAAGTACTTAAAACGGAGCAGGAAGAGAGTAATCTCGTTGATGGATAAAGTTGTAGATGATTTGAAGAGCTTCTCTCGGTTTATCTGTAACATTTGTATATTAATTAGGAGATGTATAAAGAGGAAACAGAAATTACAATATCATGGAATAGTGTTCAGAATAAGACCGATAATGAATGCGAAATCTACTTTTTTCATAAGTGTATTACGATATCTGTTTTCTTTACCTTTTCTGAACACTATTCTTCAGTTTGTTTTCTAGCCTATATTAAAGCTATTGCAAACACTCACCTTCGGGGACGAAGTGGCCGGATCCGCGGATGGTGACGAAATCAACATTACTAGAGAATCTGGTTACAAACCCTCCCACATTGGGGGTCTCTCCGTGATAAATCCATTCGACACTGTCAGTTCCACCATGCACTGTCAAGCCAAGTCCATTGACAAATTGCTTGTTTAAGACAAAGTTACAAACAGTGTCTACCTAGAATGCTTTTGAATTAACTTTCAATTGTTAGATTCTTACGTCTCCATTGTAAGTAAGGATCCTAATTCCAGAACTAATCAGGCTTTGGAACTCGGGTTTGACGTTATTATGTGTGATTTGATATAGATATCCTACTTGATCACTACAATCCGTCCAATGGCCAAGATTACTTGGAATGTGGAGAGCTTGTCTAACATCAGCTCTGTTCAGGTAGATCTCGGTGTTGTTCACTTGCGCACAGAGCGGAAGTCCACTTCCTTTCGGTTTTACTGGTTCCCTCAAATTTAAGCCTGATTTTTGTCTAAGAATTCTTTCGATAAAGTTTCTCTTGGAATTAGCTCCGCCATCAAGATAGCAGGTGCTGTAGAGATTGTATGGATCAAGGTCTGGTCCCTGCTCGAGTTCTTGATTGATCAAGTCGTTGCAAGTGCCGCTTCCAGTCAACAGATCGTAATAATCACAATTATAGTCGTTACTATTACAGCAAGTGGTGATTACTTTGTCATAGAGGTTCTGTCTAATCAATGCATGATAATAGTAAAGAGGCACCATGGTATTGTAATTGAGTTGGAAAGAGTAGATACCATTACCGATGGCCACTCCCTTGAATTGAGGGAAGTTGGTTTTGTCAGCGGCAACCTTAACAGCCAAGGTTGGGATGTAGACACCACCTAAATATCTTTGTGAAAGTGCCTACAAATTACAGCCTACCGTAGGATTCTCCAGTAATGTAAAAGTCGTTATTTTTGTATTCAGGGAATTTGTAGGTGAAGAAGTAAACCAAAGCGTTATAGTTATTCTGAGCTACTTCGTCATCATTAGTAGCAACGTTACCAGTAGAGTCGTAACTGAACCCGACTCCAGCAGGGGATTCAAGGAAGATGACGTTGCCAACCTTGTTCCAGGCATAGGGATTGTGGTAGACAGTGTTTCCATTGTCACTAACATGGAAAGGTCCCAGTTCTTCGATAAGACCTCCGAGAGAACTGCAGCCTGAAAATTAGGAATATTAAAAATATTAATTATATGAAGATATGTCTTGTAAAATTGTTGAGGAAAATAGAATTTTAGTTTCTGTGAAAAACTACTTATATAACTAAAAAGGAAGAAATACGAACAATTTGCGATTCTAAATAAAACTGCAGATAGGGTAATTTATTTATCGAAACGAGAAACTAATTTTACCACAAAACGTCTTATTCTTTGTTTGATCATGTAGATGATTTTTAATAAATTTGACAACTTTTTTTAATAATTTAATTAGGAACGCACCTGGGCCGCCATTGAGCCAGAGGATCACTGGACTAATATCAGGGTTGCTTTCAGCCTCAGTGAACCAATAGTGGAAGAATCTTGTGCTCGAAGCATTGAGATATCCAGAGTAGTGATTAAATCCGATGGTAAAGTTGGCTCCAGGAAGACTTGTGACTTTATCCCCTGCTGGAGCTGCAAAAATCACATTCGCACAAAGGAGTCCGAAGATCACTCTCAGAAGCATTTTTCCTGCACTCGTCCAAATGAGGAAAAACTTCTGATTACAACTGCTTTTATCGAGAAATCTTTCGGCTGATGCAATCTAACTTCTTTTTGCGTTATCATTGGTCAGTGGCCAACTCTATTGAAGCCAGTTCCGGAAGATAAGCTTTCTTTTCCATTAGTGAAAAACTCGGTCGTGTTCTACAATATACTCTTTAAACGTACATGGCAGATAATGTCCGTAATTAGAAACACAGCGAAAGCGGCAGCGGAGAATTCAAATGTGTTTTCTCCGATATCTCTTTATATTGACGGTATAATGCATATCTATTAGTAAATGCCAGACAAGATGATCGACTTTTAGAAAAAACCTCACCCATGCCAAAGTTCATTGAAGGTAAATCATAATCTCATTTTATGAAACTCGAAAAAAGTGAAAGCCACGAAATTATGTAAATTAACTTGTATTTGGGTGTTCTATATGATCTTATATCATTATATCATATTCGTCCATCAAATAACATGTTTTTCATTTTCCAAATATTATGTATACGATTACTGTAATTAAAACGGAGCAGGAAGAGAGTAATCTCGTTGATGGATAAAGTTGTAGATGATTTGAAGAGCTTCTCTCGGTTTATCTGTAACATTTGTTGAGATTTATAAGATTGTGATGAAAGATAAAAAGCAAGAGGAGTAACGTTCACAAGCAGATATGAAACTATGCTTTATATTAATTCACTGTAGCATCTGTTTTCTTTTTGAAATATTACTCCTCAGCTTGTTCTTAACATCATATTAGTAGTAAAACAACTCTCACCTTCAGGGACAAAGTGGCCGGATCCACGGATGGTGACAAAGTCAACGTTGTTGGAGAATCTTGTAACAAATCCCCCAACATTAGGAGTCTCACCATTATAGGTCCATTCAATGCTATCCATTCCGTTCAGTACTGTCAAACCGAGTCCATTAACGAACTGCTTGTTCAGGACAAAGTTGCAAACAGTGTCTACCTAAAAGTTCTGTCATGATTCCAGTCATTTTACTGGGTAATTCTTACATCTCCATTGTATGTAAGGATTCTTACTCCAGAGCTAATCAGACTCAGAAATTCTGGTTTAACATCCTCGTGAGTAGTGTCGTAGTAATATCCTACTTGATCACTGCAATCCGTCCAATGACCAAGATTACTTGGAATGTGGAGGGCTTGTCTGACATCAGCTCTGTTGAGATAGATCTCGGTGTTGTTCACTTGCGCACAGAGAGGAAGTGCACTTGCCTTAGATGCTGCAGATGCTCCGAACTGTATTCCTGATTTCTGCTTAAGAGTTCTTCGGATAAAGTTTCTCTTCGAGCTGGACCCTCCGTCAAGATAACAGGTACTGTAAAGATTGTAAGGGTCAAGATCTGGTCCTTGCTCGATTTCTTCATAAATTAAGTTATAACATCTTCCATTTTTATACAATTGGGTGTAATAATCACAATTGTAAGAATTGCTATTGCAGCAAACGCGAATGACTTCGTCATAGAGGTTCTGTCGGAGAAGCCCATGATAATAATACAGAGGCACCATAGTGTTGTAATTGATGGGAAAAGAGTAGATACCATTACCGATGGCTACTCCCTTGAACTGAGGGAAGTTGGTTTTGTCAGCGGCAACCTTAACAGCCAAGGTTGGGATGTAGACACCACCTAAATATCTTTGTGAAAGTGCTTACAAATTACAGCCTACCGTAGGATTCTCCAGTAATGTAAAAGTCGTTATTTTTGTATTCAGGGAACTTGTAGGTGAAGAAGTAAACCAAAGCGTTATAGTTATCCTGAGCCACTTGGTCATCATTAGTAGCAACGTTACCAGTAGAATCGTAACTGAATCCTACTCCAGCAGGGGATTCGAGGAAGATGACGTTGCCAACCTTGTTCCAGGCATAGGGATTATGGTAAACAGTGTTTCCATTGTCACTAACATGGAAAGGCCCAAGTTCTTCGATAAGACCCCCGAGGGAACTGCAGCCTGAAAATCAGAAGTTTCAAATGCTGTTATTCCATATATAAATAATAGGGAGAATTTCTTTAGAAAGTAAAGAGTTTTAATTTCTTTAGAAAGTAAAGAGTTTTAATTTCTTTAAGAAATTTTTTACATTATTAAAATAGAGGAAATATATGCGATCTGTGGTTCTAGATGAAATGAAGAAGTATTGGTTTTCTTAACAAAAAAAAGCATCTATTAATTGCCTATCAAATTACATTGATAATTATTAAGAAATAAGATTGATTTTATGTATAAGTTTAAGGATCTAAAAACATACCTGGGCCGCCATTGAGCCAGAGGATCACTGGACTGATATCAGGGTTGCTTTCGGCTTTAGTGAACCAATAGTGGAAGAACTTTGTGCTCGAAGCCTTGAGATATCCAGAATAGTGGTCGAATCCGATGGTGAAGTTGGCTCCAGGAAGACTTGTGACTTTGTCTCCTGCTGGAGCTGCAAAAATCACATTCGCACAAAGTAGTCCAAAGATCAGTGCTACAATCATCCTTTTTTCCTCGATCTAAATGAAAACAAACTTCTGATTACAACTTCTTTTATTGGAAAGAGTCTCAGCTGATGCAATCTAACTTCTTTTTGCGTTATCATTGGTCAGTAGCCAACTGTATTGGAGCCAGTTCCGTAAGATAAGACTTTTCTTCCATTAGTTGGAAATTTTGTCCTTGTATATAACATTTTTTGAAGGCATGTTGTAGATAATTGTCCGATTTAGAAACGACTCGCACATCAGAGACAGTCGGTAATTCTGGTGCCATTTCTGTGATATCTCAAGCTTGAAGCTCCGTAGTTCCTAAAGTTTAGAGGATGTTCGACTAAATGATCGAATCTTAGAAGTAGAATATATTAAACCTCGTCACAAATAGATTCAAGTTTAATGATATAAAAGTAAAAACATAATTTAAAGACATCGGATAGTGAAAACTTGTTTGAATTATTATTTACATCATATTAATAACATTATCTAAGAACATTATTTCATCAAAAAGGATTTTTGATATATTTTCTATATCTCAAATATAACATATAAGTTTACTGCAATTAGAACGGAGCAGGAAGAGAATAATCTCGTTGGTGGATAAAATTGTAGATGATCTGTAGAGATTCTCTCGGTCTATCTGCAATATTTAAAGTTTAATTAGGAAATGATTAAGGATGAAAGATGACGGAACAATATTTAAAAACAAGAAAACGTGCTAAACCTATGTTACATGGATTAACTGGAGCATATTTCTTCTGTTTTCAAACATTGATCCATTTATTAATTCGCAACCTTATATTGGAAATGATGAAAACCTACCTTCAGGGACAAAGTGGCCGGATCCACGAATGGTGACAAAGTCAACGTTGTTGGAGAATCTTGTAACAAATCCCCCGACATTAGGAGTCTCACCATTATAGGTCCATTCAATGCTATCCATTCCGTTCAGTACTGTCAAACCGAGTCCGTTGATAAATAGCTTGTTCAAAACAAAATTGCAAACAGTGTCTACCTAAAAATGTTCTCTGAATCATTAGCATTTCATTAGTGGACTTTTACGTCTCCATTGTAAGTAAGAATTCGTATTCCAGAACTAACGAGACTTTGGAATTCTGGTTTGACATCATTGTGAGTGGTCTCATAAACCATTCCCACATGATCACTGCAATCTGTCCAGCGTCTGAGATGATCAGGGATGTGAAGAGCTTGTCTAACATCATCTCTGTTCAGATAGATCTGAGTGTTGTTCACTTGGGCACAGAGAGGAAGTGCACTTGCTTTGACTTCTGTTGATGCCGTCAAGCTTAATTTTGACTGCTTATGCAGAGTTCTCCGGATGAAGTTCCTCTTGGAAGTGGATCCCCCATCAAGGTAACAGGTACTGTAGAGGTTATAGAAATCAAGCCCTGATCCTTGTAAGATTTCCTCGTTAACTAAATGACTACAATCTCCATGTTGATATAACACAGTGTAATAGTCGCAGTTATAAGAATTTCCACTGCAGCACTGTTGGACAACTTTATCGTAAAGGGTCTGTCTGATTAATCCGTGGTAATAGTAGAGAGGGACCAAGGTATTGTAGTTGAGGGGTATAGAGTAGTAGCCGTTGCCGATGGCTACTCCCTTAAACTGAGGGAAGTTGGTTTTGTCAGCAGCAACCTTAACAGCTAAGGTTGGGATGTAGATACCAGCTGAATGTAATTTTGAATGATTTGTTAAAAATAAAATTTTACCGTAAGATTCCCCGGTAATATAGAAATCGTTGTTTTTATACTCGGGGAACTTGTAGGTGAAGAAGTAAACCAAAGCGTTATAGTTATTCTGAGCTACTTCGTCATCATTGGTTGCAATATGCTCGCTGGTATCATAGCTATAGCCGACTCCAGCAGGGGATTCAAGGAAGATGACGTTGCCAACCTTGTTCCAGGCATAGGGATTGTGGTAAACAGTGTTTCCATTGTCACTAACATGGAAAGGCCCAAGTTCTTCGATAAGACCTCCGAGAGAACTGCAGCCTGAAAATTAGGACCTGTATGTACTACTATTCTATGAAGATAAAGAGGATTTGGAGAGCCTTGTTAAGAATAAAGAATGTGAAGTTTAACGAACAAGTCATTGTGTTGTGAAAAGCAGAAGATATAAACGACGTAGATGATATTGAATGCACAGCAGTGCCTTTAGAAAAGCGGCAAATATTTCCTCTCTTTTTAGATTATATACACGAACTTGAGAAACTATGATGAGCTTTTCTATAATTGAAGTAAAGGCATACCTGGGCCGCCATTGAGCCAGAGGATCACTGGGCTGATATCAGGGTTGCTTTCGGCTTTAGTGAACCAATAGTGGAAGAACTTTGTGCTTGAGGCATTGAGATATCCAGAATAGTGGTCGAATCCGATGGTGAAGTTGGCTCCAGGAAGACTTGTGACTTTGTCCCCTGCTGGAGCTGCGAAAATTATATTCGCACAAAGTAGTCCGAAGATCAGTGCTAAAATCATCCTTTTTTCCTCGGTCCAAATGAACATAATTCTTTGGTTGTAACTTGCTTATTATAATGTCGTTGGCTGATGCAATCTTATTATTTTTTCTGATATTGTTGGTCAGTAGCCAATATTATTGAAGCTAGTTCCGGTAGATAAGGTTTTCCACTAACGGTAAATTCAATCTCTTTATCAAAAATTCTTTGTACTCAACTACAGCTATAGAATGATAAGAGATTATTTTGACGTTGTACAAAAAAGTATTGACGATTGTAGTATAAAGAACAGGGTTATGGGGAGTAAAAAAGTTCGTTAAAATTTGAGAGCAAAGATAATGAGGGACGTAGAAACACCTTAAATTTATTTCATTGTTGAATAGCAATAAGAACTTACTGAAGCTAGTGATTTTCGGAGTATTCGACAATCTTTACATATCAATATACTTCTTGAATTTTATTAGACAGAACTAACTTTATAGAGCTGATTTGGACGTTCTAAAAAGATCCAGATCCACTTAAACATTGTTGAAAACTTCTATTTCATCCAGCAGCTTCTAAATTGCTCTACTTGGCCGAGTTAGAACCTTGGAAAAAGGTTGATGGTAAACTGAAACTTTGAAAAGATGCGGATTGAACGGAAACTTATTAGAATGATTCACAGCAGATTGGGTCGGATTTGCAAAAATACTCTTACAAGCATAAACATCAGACTTACTAATTATCTTGTAACGGAATATTTTGAGTCATGTCTTGTGCCCACTGTTTATGAAAACTTTACCACCCTTTTATTTCTCTGCTTATATTCCACACCGAGATCAATCCAACTAGATTAAATAATTGCAGTAATTTTCCTGTGAAAACCTTTTAAAATGAAAGCTTTGCTATAACGTATTTATGAATGACTTCTAAGAAAATTTACACATATAAGTCGTGGCTTTTAAGTTTCTGTTTTTCTAAGCTGCCTCAACCAAAACTCCTATAGAATGAATTTGACGTCAACACATTTAGAACCATATATCAGGTACTGTTTTCAGTCTAAAAACTGATTTACAGACAAAGAAGTTTAATTAGTAAGAAGACATCCTTCACGAAGTAGTTCTTGTCATGGCAGATGTCAATGTTGTTGAATTTTGTATTTGGATTGTCTGGAGGTTTTCTGTCTTTTTTACAAAGATATTTTAACGGCGTTTCGGTACGGTGCTATCGAGCAGATGATCAAAATTGCATTAGCGGACGATGAAAGCGAAGATAGAGTTGCCAATTGACTCCAGACTGAAAATAACGAATTAAAAATGTAATGCTTGATACTCACAATTCATATCGGTTACTTCAGACAATGCACAGATAATAAGCATTCCTGTAGGAGAACAATAAAAATAACAGGTATTAAACACTGGAAATACAAGCAATACAGCAATTGTCGCTGTAGGCATACGTTTTTGGTTGCAAGGAACCTCTTACAGATTTCAGTAATTCGCAGTTTTTATACAATAAAATAAAACCAAGCTAGTGAACATAAAATTAAGATCAAGATTACTATTAAATACAGTAACGCTATTCTGGATCACTGTAGCAAGAACAATTGGCAACACTATAAATATAATAAAATTCTGGAGCTGTGTTATAAACGATTCTCAACATATCTTCTACTGAAGTTACAGTAAGCATAATGTAATTAACGACGATTGCGGGAAATGGATACAATATACCGACGATGAAATAAATGAGAAATGATTTCTGAATTCAAAAAATTTGAGCTTTTCACTGTCCATTAAAGAATAATAACGGTAGAGAAAAGAAACTAAAATGGAGATTCCGACAAGACTGAGGTTAATGTGCATCAACCACTGAAAATTAACTTATAAATAACTTTGTTATTATTGTTACTTACAAATTGAAAATTTGAACCCCAAAACCAACTGAAATGTTCGCTACTCCGGCAGCACAATTTCCATAGAGGGGGAAAGTAATCATCAGCCCGAGGATAAAACTCACATGGAAATCCATAAACAACCCCGTGCAAACCGTAAACAATACATAATACTTGTAATTCTTCATAGCCTTGGTTGATTTCGTCAAAATCAAGTAAATAAGATAGAAGTTAATAACAAAATCGATTACAGTATTGATGTGGAGTCGATCCCCAAATGCATTAAGGTCTTCGAGAGTGAGGTTCTTAGGCGACATGGCAAAGGAATATAAACCAAATTTACGAACTTCTATAATCCAAAAGTATAAATTTAATATTTGCCGCACACGGTCTACAGGTGTTTTGAATTTTTTAATACTCCTTCCGGTGTGAAATCAGATGTTATAGAAATAGAAGTAACAATCGTCACTTGCTTTAATATAGTCATGTTGTGTAAAATTCAACATACGTAAGGGAACTGTTAGCGAACATTAACTGACTGTCTATGTTATATTTT